>CM021107.1:558350995-558382803 GCA_007115665.2 Sequoiadendron giganteum | reverse complement strand
TCTCAAGTCTCTCCCTTTCACACCCTACCTACATAACCCTCTCTTTCTCTTTGTCACTCTCTCTCTCTCCCTCTCCCTCAATTCTATCTCTCCCACCCCCCTCTCTCTCTCTCCCTCCCTCTATCCCTCCCACCCTACCTAGTTAAGTCCCCCTCAATCCAACCCCTTCTCTTCCACTCCCTCTCTCTTAAACTCTCACTTCAACCCCCTCTCCATCTCTCTAGACTCTCTCTAAATTCTCCCTTCGTCTAAAGACATACATAAATGCATACATACAAGCATAATACATATGTACATATAATCTTACATCCATACAAGCATACATACATACATGTACATAAAAATATATCAGCATACATTAATATATTAGCATTTAACATAAAGTAAGACATAACGCGAGCGCCTTATAACGCGCTCACGTTATGTGCTAGTAGACATGTTCCCTGTAGAAGCAAAAACCATGTAAAAATGAGATATAACACGAGCACATTATAACACGCTCGCGTCATATCTTGCTTTGGGAATTACCTAACTTTAAGCGTGGTATTTGCCTTGGAATACCAACCCAAAGGCTTGGAGGGCATTCCCAACGACTAGAGACGTCTTTATAATTAATCCACCATATTTCTCATAATCAAGTTCGTGCTTACCGTCAGGATTGCACGTGGTTCAATATCGAAAAAATCGAGGACATGAGTAATGTTGGGTTATCTCTTAGCTATCCAACGATGTAATTTTTTTCACTTTCTGAAAATGTTAATCTTTCATCCATAATTTATTTTATCTGTATGTCATTTTTTTGCCAAAAAGTAGTATTTGGTATTTTTCTCGTTATAAATTAACCGTTCATCAGTTTTTCAAATAAATTATAGTTTTAGAAACTAGAGTCCATTCTACAAAATTAAAAAATTAAAGAAAAAAAAAATCAATTAGTTTCCAAAATTTGTAGGGGTAGCACGGCCAAAATTCTATTTTCAGGATATGTCCACTTCGCAAATTAGTAAAAAATCAAATATTCTTTAAAAAATTATCAAAAAAATTGTGCATCAACTACATACTGTTAGCTAACTTCTGACTGTTGTGATTTTAAAAATACTAAAAAAAAGTTCACCGTACGAGGGTCGTACAAGAGTTGCTATGTTATGTTTTTCTGACAAAAACAACACCAATTTGTGTACGTCCCTCATTTGAACCCATTAATCTCAATAATTTTCAAAATAAATTAGTAGTTTAGAAAGTAGACTCAGAGTACTTGAATCCTTCTTTTTGTTCCATCTCAAAATTTTGAGTCTAAGTATCCTCAATTTCACATCCAAGGTCAGTATTTCCTAATTTCAGAAAAAAGTTATCCACTTAAGTCCCCTTTTTGGGAACCATCTTGGTGCACTTACCCATAAAGTAACTTTATTTAATTTTTTAGCATAGTATTAAGTAAATTCACCTTAATGTTGTATTAATAAATTAAATATAAATGTCCTCAAATATTATTTAGGATAATTTATATTTAATTAATTAAATTATCTCAATGGTGACTAATCGCTAATTAGTGACATTACACCCAATGTGACATCTTCGAATTAACCATATGTAGTGTACAAAAATGCATACCCTTGCATTTTCACACTTGTTTGGGCCGGCCTTGCTTTGTTTATCTTTATTTATGTCTTAATTGGTCCTATTTTTCATCCACATGCCTAATAAACTATATCTTTTTTATGGCTAATACCGACAAACATTAAAGGATAAATGATAATTTAACAATTCTGGTTATGTATCCCTAATTTTTGGGTCAGGACTAAGATGTCACCTAGGACATCTTTGTTCCCCAAAGGTCTTGGCACCCTGATTTCAAATGTGCCTTAAATGGGTTCCTTTCTGGAGTCTATGCCCCAAGTTTCAAGACTTGAGACTAAGACGCCACCTACGGTGTCTTAGTCCCCCTTAAGTTATTTTCGGGATTTAATTTCAAATCTTGGTGAGATTTAGCCTCCTTTATTTAATGATTTCATGTGTCGACTTGTTGTGGTGTAATTTCAAGATATTAAGCATAGACAAGTATAAATACGAGGTTCATTCACTCATTTTCACCCCAAGCATTCAAGTATTCATTCCTAAGGAAATTTTATGAGATCAAGAGCAATTCATCAAGTATTTGGAGCCATCATCAAGATTCAAGCATCATATAAATGATATTCTTGCATCATATGTGTTTTTGAGCTAACATTTGTGATGTAGGGTTTTGATTCAAGCAAGAAATTAAAGTTAAAATCTATCAATAACTCAAGATCTACATTCAAGCTAGCCATTTCACATAAGTTTTTAGACTTTATAACATGGGATTGGTGAGTTGCAGCATAGCACTTTATTTATTCATCATTTCCCTCCTTTATTTCACTTTATTTCAAGGTTTAATTACCAACAAGGGGTTTGACCAAGGAAAACCCCCATTTACTAACAATCAATAATTCTTTCCTCTCTTACATGTTTGTGTTTGCAGATTTAGGTTGAAGACTTGAAGATCATTTGAAGTGCAAATTTTTAAACTTTCAAAGTTGCATTGCAAATTTTTCATCTTCATGGAAACTCACCTATAGGCCAGATCTGGAAGTTTCAGGACCTAAGATCTAAGAAGAAGGAAGTGCAAACATTAGACCTCGAGATCACATTCAGAGATTTTAGAAATTCTAAATGGGCTAAGTCACCACCTAAGGCGTCTTAGTCCTCCCAAGGATATTTTCCAGATATTCTTATTTGATTCTGACATCCGAAGATCCCACATCTGCCTCAAAAATTAGTAGTGAGACTAAGACAACAATAAGGGTGTCTTAGTCTGCCTTGGCATATTTTGACAACTTCTTTGTATTTCCAGAATCCTTATCACATTTCCAGACTTCCCAGGTACATACATCATAACTTTTTGTTGCTTAATTTCATCATCTGCACTCATCATTCAACTTGCATTACTAGGTTTTGTGAGTTGAATGGTAAATTGGCTTTTCCAAGCTTTTTCTTGGTGGTGAACCCCTAAAAGCTTAAAACAACCCCCTCCTAGGTCTTCCCTATTGAGAATTGACTCACCCTTTGGGTTGGTAGTCAATCCAATTTGGGATCCTAAGACATTATTGAATGACCTAAGGACAATAGGGGCGTTTCAACCCCCTATTTTCCCCACTATTCATTTTGGCGAACCCAACCTTTTAGAAAATTCATTTTCTTACGGTTCATTTTGGTGAACCCGAGAAATGCCCTTCCTGGCGTCTTAGTCCCTCTATTGGTTTCTGGCATAGAATCTTGTCTCTTTTGTTTACTTTTTGTTCTAGTTTCTATAACCTCAAAATTTCACCAGTAGGACCAAGACACCCTTGTTGGTGTCTTAGTGCTTATTGACTTAGAAGTTCTAGTTTTGAGGGTTTAAATATGATTTTATGTGCTCCTGTTTGATGCCATTGGTTATCTGTTTCAGCTGGTTGAGTTTATGTTACATGCATTTCATTAAATCTAGCTTCAAGTAGTTCATTTCATACATTACTAAATTCCAAATTTGCATTTACAAGCTTTCATCTTTCAGGTTGTTGCATATTGCAATCATTATATACCTTATTTCAAATCTAAAAAATTGCATTTAAACATTTCACTTTAGGTCATTGAATTGATTTACTTTTCTATGATAGAATGTTTTCTTTCAAGAGATGTGGCTTTGATATGGTTAAAAATGGATTTCATAAATACAACATCCCCTCTTATGAGTTCAATTTATATTACAACAATGAGGTCATTAAGAAACATGTTATTCATCCTTCTATACTATCTTTCATAGTTATGAGAACATCTTAGAGAAAGAATATCAAACCATTGGCACAATCCTTAATATTACATTGCCTATGGGTGAGGATGGTATGATACAAGAGGATTCAAGTGTAGATAATCATAACAATCATACTTGTTCCTCTCCTGATACCTCTCCTATTAGTGACAAAGGTATCTTGGTGAAAGAAGATACAAGCATTGAGAATCTTTATTTTCCCTCTCCTCTTCCACCTTTGGAATATATTAAAAAACAAGAATATGAGATCATAGAAACATTTCTAAACATCACCTTACCTAGTCTCCATTCATCCCTTGCTTGTGAGAATATTTTAGCTAAACAGGATGATATCATAGATTTCCATGATAATCAAAATTTCCCTTCTAATATCCCTCCTCGATGCAAATAGAATAGGTTGGTGTTAGAAGAAGAACTTATTGAGAGTCATGAGAATCTTGTTCCTCCCTTACCTAATGCTCCTACCATTTGGAAAGATCTATTTGGTAAGCATGAAAATCATAGTTGTCCTTCTCTTAATGCCTCCCCTACTTTTGATGAAGCTATTTTAAAAAATCTGACCATGGAATGTGATGAACATATTACAAGCTCTCCTACTAGGGTAGATGGTATAGTACAAGAGAATGAGACCTTAGAGAAAAAGGGTAAAGTCATGAACAATCATAAAAATCAAATAGAGCCTTCTCCTAATAACACCACTATTGATGAACAAGACAATTTAACCATTGATAACTCCCTTACATGTGATGAAGTCATCTTGGAGGAACCAACCCTTGAATGCCAAGAACATTTGGTTTGTAGTTCTCTTAAAAACCCTCCTACTAGGGAAGATATAATGATGGAAGACAATGAGAACATTGACAATAGTAATTCCTTAGATGAAGATGATGAAGTAACATTAGACTCCTCTTCACTAAGAGATCATGAAAATAAGGATGTCTTCAGAGGTTATGCACATTAGATACCCCTTGGAGTACTCTCTCAAGCCTAAACTTATCATTTATCCCCCCTCTCAAAAACCACAAGTGTAAAACAAACCCGTCCTTATCCTCGAACCACCTAAGAAAAATGTTTCACAACAACCGAGTTACAATACCGTTGCTCATACATACAACACAAGGAACAATCTACAAAGAATACAAACACCTTCAACATCCCTCCCATTGCTTAATCCTATCTTACCAAGTTCCCCTTGTTTTCCTTCACAAAGTGGAAAGGAGTATGATATTGTTGAACAACTTAAGAATACTCCCGCAAAGATAGCCCTTCGGGACTTGATTCAAAATTCACCTAACTATCACACTATGCTTCAAAGTTCCCTACAACAGGTTCCTATCCCTTCTAATGTGCAACTGAATGACATAGAATCCATGATTCAAGGACTAAATGCTAACATTGTTTTCCACCAAAGTGAACTCCCTCCTTTGGAAGTGAAAAAACAATGTGATGCTTTGATGATCATATCTCAATACAATATGATAGGGATGAAGCAAACCCTTTTTGACTATGGCTTAGCCTTAAATGTGTGTAGTGCAAACCTTTTGAATAATCTTGGTGTTGATAAATCAAAAATCATACCCGTCTCTTTATTTATTAATGGATTTGATAATGTGTGAAAACAATTGCTAGGTGTAATCATTTTACCTATTAAAGCTAGAAAGGCCACATTAGAAACACCATTCCATGTTATGCCTCACGATCTTTCATATAATCTTCTTTTAGGCAGACCATGGATTTATGCAATGAATGGGGTGCCTTTCACTCTTCATCGTAAAATGAAGTATGTCTACAACAAAAAAGTGTACACACTTGAAGTTGACCCTAAACCAAATAGTTTTTTGAACATTGAGAAAAATAAAGAGAATCCTTTAAACACATTGACACCAAATACACAAGTAGAACCCATACAACAGAAAGACAAAGAAAGACATATTGAGGAAGTCGTGAATCTATTAGAAGATGATTGGGGTTCCTTAGACTTTGAACCTACATTCATGGGAGAATACAAGATCATAAACAAAGACTTTGAAAAAGGAAAAGAAAAGGTGGTAATGGCAACACAAAATTTGGATGACCCTTTGAAAGAATCCACCTCAACCACTTTAGAAGAAGAAGCCAATTATATGACAAATTTTAATGAGATAGACTATCAAAAACCATTGAATCCTAAAGAAATGAAAAATATTTATGGAAGAGGTTGTGAGCTTATGAAACAACTGGGATATAGTGGAAAATTATGTGGTGCTAGAGAACAAGGTATATGTGTCCCTATAGGGCCTCACATGCAAGAAAAAAATCATGGTCTTTTTTATTGTCCTATGATAGAAACCAAACCATCGAACAAACCTTCACTTAATATTAACACTCTAACAAAAGATCCCACTAAGATGAATTTAACAATAGTGCATCCTGAATTTATGGACACTAGTGGTCTTGATTGTTATCATTTGCAAGAAACAAAGAAATCCTCACTTAACATCAATTTCATCATGCAAAACACTTACGATTCGAATTCCATAGATTTTACATCTTCCTTTAAAGAAGAGAACAAAATCTCACAATCCAAAGAGTCTTGTGTAGGTATGACAACTAATACTAAGCAAGAGATATCTTTGTTGAAAAATAATGAAACATCCTGTACTTTTGATCAAGAAAGTATCTTGTTGATACTATTCCAAGATCATTGGATATCTCTCCCCCCAAGAACATGAAAGAAATTTTACTACAAGAATTCATTTTTTGCATATCATAGAGTTCATGGTCATTCCACTAATGAATGTAAGGATTTAAGTAATAAAATTCAATATCTTCAAGAGTGTGGTGCTCTTCCTTGTGTTGAAGCACCTAATTCCTCTAATTGATACTGATTTTTACACGATCATGTTTCTCATCAATCATTTTGTCTCACCCTTGTCCTGCACTAAGTGGGGCCAAGGGGTTAGGTAGCCTTGTCCTCGTATGTCATCTAATGTTTCCTCTTTTGGCTAGTTGACCACCTTTCATGTATATATAAGAGCAAGCTTGGCATGTGGATGACATGCCTTAAGTTGGCTTGCATGTGACATACTCTCATGTCTTCTTCTACTTTAAATAAATTGCTCACAGTAATGGTGTTAGCAATCGCTTTAAAGTGGGGGCATACATCGACACTCATGTTTCATTGCACGATTTTCTTTCTTCTTGTGATGCGTTCTTTTTTTGGTGGTGTCATTGGGTTTGATTTCCTCTGAGAGTGATATTTCTTTGACTTGTCCTCTCTTGGAGACATTAAATGTTCCCTAAGATGAGACCTTGCACAAACTAAGAAAAATCCCTTTGAACATCTCTCTTTCTTGTTGCATTGTATTTTTGTACCTTATTAAAGTCATGGAGGTATGGCTTTGATATGGTTCCCCGAAGCTCACCTAAAAGAACAACTAGCTTCACTAGCCCTTGTGGGTGTGTATTTTTCTTTTTGTATCTATCATACTCATGGGGGTATGACTTTGATATGGACCCCTTGGGGCTCACCTAGTGGACAACTAGCTTCACTAACCCTCGTGAGCATGCTCTTTTGTTTGCATAGTGGACAATGCGTTCCACTTATAAATCATTTTGGATAAACAACCTAGACCTAGTCCACAATGCGTTGGATGGCCAGTCGAAGCTTGATCTGTTGCATTTTTCCTTTTTCCTTTTCTTTTTTCTTTTTTCCTTTTTCTATCTTTGATGGTGTATGTTTGTGATCTGGTTATGGCTTCATATATCATCTACAAGTGTGTTCCTTTGTGCCTATGTTGGTTTTTCATAAGATCTTGATCCAAGGGGCCTCGCCACCCTCTTGGTCATTGTCATCCTATCTTACTATAATTTGTACATTTGAACCCCTCTTGATTGTGTGGTTGAATACTTTAGTGCGATTTTGAAGCAAGTTCATCCTCTCACTAAAGTGGGGGCTAAATATAGTGTAAGAAAATGCATACCCTTGCATTTTCACACTTGTTTGGGTCCACCTTGCTTTGTTTATCTTTATTTTTGTCTTAATTGGTCTTATATTGCATCCACAAGCCTAATAAACTATATATTTTTATGGCTAATCCTGACAAACATCAAAGGATAAATGATGGTTTAATAATTTTGGTTGTGTCCCTGATTTTTGGGTCAGGACTAAGACATTGCCTAGGGAATCTTTTTCCCCCAAAGGTCTTGGGACCCTGATTTCAAATGTGCCTTAAATGAGCCTCTTTTTGGAGTCTATGCCCCAAGTTTCAGGACTTGGGACTAAGACGCCACCTAGGGTATCTTAGTCCCCCTTAAGTTATTTTTGGGATTTAATTTCAAATCTTGGGGAGCAGGTGAAAGCAGAGAGTGTTAAAATTGAATAATAGATGAAAAGAATCCAAAATAATATTTTCAACATGGTTGCGGATGTGTTAGACAAGGACGTTGTTCGAGAGAATGAATTGCAGCCAAGCAATATGCAAAATGAAGTTCAAAGGATTTTCTCCACCACACCAATCTTGAAGGAAAATTTGACCAAGGCATTTGACATCTTGACTATCCGAAGCACCTTCCTGTAGCAAGAGTCAGAGTGGATGATCGTCTTCACCGAATGTGCAGATAGTCTGGATTTGTTGGAGTACAAAGTCAACACATTGTCGGACATCACCATCGAGGAGGTTAGTGCCATCGTGTCCAGATTCATTGGACGGAGCAATGTGGAAGCGGATAAGGATACAACTCTCAGTGGATGACTCATCTACTTGTTAACTGATTGATATTTAGGAAACCCTAATTAGGGTTATGTTGTTTAAATCTAGGCCATTGATCTTGATTTAATCTTGGTCATTTATTGCATAGAAGCAGAAATCTGCAAAAAAATGCGATTAATCGTGATTTTGAAAAAATCGGCACCCAACACGATTTTTTCCCTCAATTTTTTCAAAAAAACGTTGACCATAGTCAACAAATAATTCACCATTTTAATCGGGTTTTAATCTGGAAAAAAATGTGATTAAACTTTCACCCACCCGCAATTAACTTCTCGTGAAAAAAATGAAACCCTAAAACCGCACAAAATTATATAACCGCATTTTAATGTTGAAGGTTATCATGGCGGGCATCAGACAGACGCGAATCCAGAAAGCGGCGACGACTGCTACCGACGCCATTTCCTCCTGCAGACTTCTGACATTCGCCAATTTGAAATCGACCGACGACTACAACCGACGCCATTTCCTCCTACAGACTTCTATCAATTTCTTCCTTGTTTGGACACGGGATTTCAAGGTAGGCTCCTGTTTTTCCCTAATTTTTGCAGCATTGTTATAAAAAAAAAATTATTTATCAATTTACCAAGCATGCGTCCATGAAGACAGAACTTTGAATAAAATATAAATAATTTAATTTATTATTATTTAATATAGTATCAATTTTTCAAATTTAATTGTATACTAAATAAAAAATACTATATTATTATTTTTAAATAACTATTATTTAGTAAAAAAATACTATTTTTTTTATTTAGTATCATTTTTTATATACACTTACAATATAATTTTACTTAGTATAATACTGAATTTGAAAATATAATACTAAATTACTAATAATATTATTTAATAAAAAATACTGTATTATTTTTAAATAAGATTTAAAAAAAAAAAATTAGTTTTATTATTATATTTTACTTAGTATAATAGTGAATTTGAAAATATAATACTAAATTACTAATAATATTATTTAATAAAAAATACTCTATTATTTTTAAATAAGATTTCTTTTTTTTAAATTTAGTTTTATTATTATTTAGTATTTAAAATGTAGTGAATTGTTTGAAAAAAATGCCTCAAAGAAATTTGGTCTCATGGAATGCCATGACAAGCTAATGCAATTGGCAGCTGCTCCTAGTTATTAGTTATGTAATGTGAAGTAATTGCTTAGGTTGACTTTGTAAAAACCTATATTGTAATTGAAATTTTGTCATCTATCAGCATCTAATTATTAGTAATTTCTATTCGATGATGTTATTGTGTCTTTAATTTACCATGCTTTGTGGATTGCTGCCAATCATACAATGAAGTGAAATGATTATGTTTTTCTTTGTTACATATGAGAAGTTAACAATGTTGTAGAAGGTGTTGAATGATTCAACTTTAATCAATGTTCAATGTGTATTATACTAGACTTAATTAAAATGCTTTTTGCAGAATACGTCATAATGCCATGTGTAAAAGACTTTGCATGGACACATTGCACACCAATATCGGGTTCAACGAAGGTTAAACGCAATTGGTGTTTGAGTGACATCAATGGTGGCATTTATCGCTTCAAATGGCATTTGGCAAAGGAGCTAGGAAATAACACCATTATTTGCACAAAATGCCCTCCAGAAGTCACGTACCAGGCAAAACAAGCTCTTGAAGGGATTGTAGAGAGTAAGGCTAAAAAGGCAAGAACTGGGAATGAAGTAGATTCCAATCCTATAGAAGGTAGGAGGAATCACTTGCATGGGCAAGTACCATCACAAGAATGTGGGTCGACACCTTCTTCTATAGCATGTGGCCCAAACATAGGTGGAGGAAACATAAATTCTTTCTTCGCACCTTGTACTACACCAGGATCACAAACCACTTTGGAGAGTACAAGATGGAAGAAGGCTGTCCATGAACAAGCAAAGAAGGCAATAGCAAATTTTTGGTACTACTCTAGCTTGCCATTTCATATTTCCAGGTCTCCATACTGGCAAGGTATGGTGGATGCTATTGCATCTGCAGGTCCTAGGTTCAAAGCCCCATCTTATGAGTCATTGAGGCTTCCTTTGCTTAATGATGCAGTACAGGATGTTAATGATGTTGTTACTGAACATCGATTGATTTGGGCAAAGACTGGTTGCAACATACAGTCAGATGGATGGACAGATAGGAGGAACCGAACACTCATCAACTTCCTTGTGTCTTGTGATATCGGTACAATTGTTTTGAAATCTGTGGATGCATCACACACAATCAAATCTGCAGCTACATTGTTTGACATGTATGACTTAGTGGTCAAAGAAATAGGGCCACAAAATGTGGTTCAATTTATAACAGATAATGTTGCTGCTTGTGTTGCTGCTGGGAGACTTTTGACTAACAAATACCCCTCCATCTTTTTTACTCCATGTGTTGCACATTGCATTGATCTAACCCTAGAGGACATTGGTAAACTTGAGTGGGTTAAGGAGGTATTACACAAGGCTCACTCAATCACCAAATTTATCTATAATCACACAAAGGTTTTGTGTTTGATGCGCACTTTCACAGAGGGCAAGGAGTTAGTTTGACCAGGGGTGACAAGATTTGCAACACACTTCCTTGCATTACAAATTCTATGTGAACAAAAAATGAATTTTTGAAACGAATGTTTGTTTCAAGCAAGTGGATGGCATGTGGCTTCTCAAATCAAGCAAATGGTATAGCAATATCAGATCATATTTATTCTGCTAGTTTTTGGGATGCAATAGAAGAAGTACAATTTTCAGAGCCTCTAGTGAAAGTCTTGAGACTAGTGGATGGGGATAAATCCCCCATGGGATATTTGTATGAGGCCATGGATAGGGCCAAGGAGGTGATGAGGAGTAGGATGGAAAATGACAAGGACAGGTATATGCCACTATGGGACATAATTGATAGAAGATGGGGTCGACAGATGCATTCTCCTCTCCATGCTGCAGGATACTATCTTAATCCAAGTATGTACTATAGCTCTTCATTTAGAGATGATGATGGTGAGGTTGCACAGGGCTTGTTCATATGCATGGAAAAAATGTTTGCTACCATAGAACAATTAACGATAGCTATGCAAGAGCTAGCCGGGTACAAGCAAGCAAATGGTTTTTTCTCATCCAAGGCTGCCATAGAAGGCAGGAAGACTGTGCAACCAGGTAGACTCTATAAAATTTTCATAATCTCTCTATTTCGTGGACAAAATCATAAAATGTCTAAAAATTTAAGATATTCTTACGTGACATCATCTCCATATAATGTGTTTTTCAGCGCTATGGTGGGATTTTTTTGGTCACGAAACCAAAAATCTTAGGTGGTTAGCAAAACGCATTTTGAGCCAGCCATGCAGTTCATTCGCTTGTGAGCGTACTTGGAGTGTTTTTGAACACATACATTCGAAGAAACACAATCACCTAACACAGCAATAGATGAATGACTTGGTGTTTGTTCACCACAACCTCCGCTTGAAGCTAAAGAAAGCTCAAGGTTAGACTTTTAGTATACTTGAAATCGTAGTTGTAAATTTGTAATTGTATTCATGATGTTTTTGCACTTGTAATCCAAAGACTAACTTGTCCATGGGAAAAACTAGGTACCATTGAGGATGTTGAGCCAATTGACCTTGATGAGATTGATCCAGACAATGAGTGGATTGCTAATGATGACGAAGCTCTTGAGGTTGAGGATTTTGAGATCCTAGAGGAGGCCAACTTTGATCCTCATGTGATTGATAAACTTAGGAGGTCAGGCAAAGCCCCAGGAGCTTCATCATCAAGGCCTGCAAGCCTCTAGCATAGCTCTATTTAATAATTTATAGTAGCAACTAGCAAGAGTCATAGGCTACTTTTGATTTTTGAAACTTTGTACTACAAAGTACAAAGTCAAACTATATTGTAATTGAAATTTTGTCATCTATCAATTATGCATTGTGAACTAATGCTTTGAAAAATGTGTAATGCAATGTAATCAGCGATATGAATATAAACATCAAAATCTATTTTCTATGATTCATTAGTTAAACTCTCTATTTTATTTGCTCTCTATATCTCTATTGCTATGGAAATGTCTTTAATTAAAAAAAAATTAGTTTTTGTCTATTATTCTACATTTTTTAATGTTTTTTCTAAAATCCGATTTTTTCTCGATTTTTTCAAAAAATCTTGAACTTTTGGTTTGCCGATTTATTCCCCAAAAGATTTTTGCTGCTATGGTTTATTGTATTCAAAAAATCTATAAGTACCCCTTCTCTCTCATTTGAGAGGCATTAGATCAATTAGAATTCATTAGAAAACAGATTAGAGATTGGAGATTAGAAGATAGATTAGAAGATAGAATTGTAGAGCATAGATAGTAGAAATAAGAGAGAGGGTTTTATGAAATTGTTGCTGAAAACTATTATGATGATAAAGTTCATAATGCATGAGATGCTTTGAATCCTTTCATTATCAAATGGTTGCATGGTGCTTATTTCTCTTTCTCATATAATGGATTTAGATTAGAATTTTTATTTGAATGTATGTTAGTGGAATGATAGATTGATGGCAAAAATTAGTGAAACTTAGCTCATACTTTCTTCGGATGGATGCTTTTCATTCGATGCGTAAAGTTAGACTAAGCTTTTGATATGGATGATTCAAAGTTTACTTCGAATAATGTTGTTCTATTGATGGTATTGTTCGTAGTGAAGAAATCTTAAGCACAAATCCTAGAAGATTGCACTTGCTTTGTGTAGTTATCGTTTTACATGGCAAAACAAAGTATGGTTTTGTTTAGTTTCACTCAATCCTTGCAGTCTCTTGATTCCTTAGGAGTAGTATAGGATTTCTAAACCCTTACTCCTTTTTCATTTTTTTTTAAATCAGAAAATTCCAAAAGTATAACACTGTATTCGAGTCCTTGCTTTCAAGTAACTTACTAGAGTAAATCCCCTTAGGTTACCGAAAAAATCACAACGACCACAGAGCTTATCCACACCCCAATTTACGAAACATTGGAATTACCATGTGACCTTTCTTGCAATCTTAGCACAAGAGGTAGTTTTTCAAGAGAGGATAGAGCATCTTTGGATTCTTTATTCTAGAGTGTTTGGTGTGTCATAAAAAACACATCAACATGACTCTATCAGGTCAAAGGGGAAGACAACTATAAACGAGGAACCTGTTCAGAAGAAGTAGAGATCGAAGCCATCCCATTCAGCCACATCCAAGAATGTGAACAGGGTGTTCATTATTGATGATGAGTCATTGGCCGAAATAAGGATTCCTTCTCCAATCCATGAGGGGAATATTGAATCAATCCAGCCAGATGATGATGAGCCTCCATCTCCTACAAGCATGGAGATACTTGGGTCGGAAAATGAAATGGATATTCTAGATGAAGAATTTCAAGAGGGAATGATTTTCGCTCTTAGAGGAATTCAGGATATTCCATGTGGAGAAAATACTTAGGAAGAGGAAGGCATTGAACAACCTACAATTCCTGATTGGTTAAAAGAAAGATTGAGGATAAAAGTACCAGTAGAAATTCTAGAAGAGGATGATACGGCAGATTTCTTGGCCAGGTTTGAAAAGGTTACCGCAAAGAAGCCTGCCAAGATGTTTTCCACAATCTAGAAAGATGAAGCTGGCCACCATTCAATGCAAATTGTCGTGCCAATAGTGGATAAGTCAAAAGAGGAAATCGCTCCCCATGAGTATGCCATCACTACTGTCGACTTGGGTCCAGCAACAAAAGGCCAAGAGGTTGAGGACTTGGACAATTCAGTCACTACCATCAAGGCGAGGTTGGAAAAGGAAGTACCAAAGAAAAGATAATATAAAAATGTGATTGAACACTTGAAGGAATACATTTAGCACTTGACCAAACCTCTCAATCAAGGTGATTCAATAGCTCATCCACTTTTAAATTCTTCACAAGAAGCAGTCAAAGATTTTGAAGAAGAGATGGTCACAGCCAAAGAAACTAAGGAATGGATGGTGAGAAAAAGTGAAGAAGCAGCTACATTTGTGGAAAGATTGACATTGGCCTGTGGACAGACTTCCTCTTTACTTTCCAGAATTGCTGCCATGACAGAAGCTTGGGACAATCTTCACGATATTTTGGACATAATCATTCCATGCCTTAGAGTGCTGAAAGGAATCCCAAAGTAGGAATTGATCGATGGGAAGATAATTGCAGCAAGCGCGATATATGATTTCCACACTTGGTATTGGGCATTGATTGCACGAAACGAAGTTTTGGAGAAGGTGAAGACCGATGGAATCAGAGCTGAGGAGCAGATAAAAGAGATTAAGAACAAGATTTTCCTTGTAGTTGTAGATGTACTCGAGAAGGAGATCATTCGAGAAAATGTTATGCAGCTAGAAAGTCTAAAGCTCAGAACTTGAGAGATTTTCTTCACCATCACTGGACCGGTCCTGAAGCAAAATTTGACTAAGGTAGCGAACTTCTTGTCTATCCGGGATGCCTTCCTGAAACAGGAATTGGAGTGGGATAGTGTTTTTGCTAGGTGTGCTGAGGACTTGGATGGATTGGAATTCAAGGTAAACATGTTGCCACATGTCACAATGGAGGAGGTCATTCCAATTGTGTCCAGATTCATTGAACATACTACCACTCGCGAGGATAAGGATGCACTTCCTTGAAGATAGCCCCTCGTGCCACTTGTTCTCCATGCAATTGTTGTTGATGACTATTTTGGGAAACCCTAATTAGGGTTGTTGTGTCTTCATCTCAGCCGTTAATCTTGAGTTGATCTTAGTCTTTCATTTTTTTTCAAAAACTCTACATAAACTCTTATTCTCTCATTTTCATTTTGTGAAGAGAGTTTTATGAAATTGTTGCTTAGAGCTACTTGGATAATAAAAGTTCATGTGCATGATTTGCTTTGAGTCCTTCTTGTTATCAAGTGGTTGCATATCTCCTTCAACATAGAATAGAACATAGAGTAAAATTAGAATAGAATTTGATTTCCATGCTTGTTAGATGAATGAAAGATTTGATAGTATTGATTGGTGAAACTCTTGCTCGTGCTTTCTTTGAATGAATGATTTTTATTCAATGCGTAATGTTAGCCTGAGTTTATATTGTGGATGCTTTAACTTCTATCTAGATAAATATTGTTCGATTTGATGGTAGTTATTCATGACGTGAAAATCATAAGCACACCCCTTGAAGATTGCACCCACTTTGTGTAGTTGTCCTAGCGTGGCAAAGCAAAGCATGGTTATTGGTTTCATCGAGTCTCTACCGTCTCTTGAGTTCTTAGGAATAGTATAGAACTTCTAAACCCTTATCCTTTTTCCTTTTTTGAAATCTCAAACTGAAAATCCAAAAAAGAATGAGCATTTAATGTCAAATTCGTCTAAGTCCTAACTTGTGAATGATTTTTAAGCGTAAGTCCCCCTTGTATTTCAGCATACATAACCAAGGAAGCTATCCACACAAAGTCGCTCAATCGTACATATAAACCTTGGAGTTGTCGTGTGGTCTTTCTTGCAATCTTGGCACACATAGTGATTTTGTTCAAGAGAGGGTAGAGTGTCCTTGGCATTTTATTCTAAATGTTTGGTGAATGATAAAACACACACCAACAATGCCCTACTTCAATACTTGTACACTCGATGAACACAGGTATGGATCTTTTCTTGTTTTTCTTATGTTTCAGTCTTTGTTTTATTTTTAAGGTGTTGTAGAATTCGATGTTTTCAATTGTTGCAGGCAGTAGAATTGTTATTGTCATAGGCTTAATGGTTTTTTAAATTTGTGCTACTCGGAAAATTCTTATGGAATTGTAATTATTTCACTTGATTCTAGCCACAAGTTCAATGGGGTTTTGAATCTTTGTCATCTTAATTGTTTCGGGCCATAAGCTTAATGGCTTTTTGAAATAGGCATGGAATTCTTGGTCTTGGAGTTTGGATCATATCAATTGGTACCAACCATACAGTTTCATTGTATTAGGGTCATTTTGTTTGCTGTTGGCCACCACCCTATTCTACATATGTGCACCAATGAAAAAAGCAATTCTTAAATACCATCCTCTAAAAATCATTAGAGCATACTTCAAATTTATATGTAGAATATTTAGGTAAGTCGCTTGCCATTGTTTTGTAAATTAGATTTTGTTTACTGTGAATAGATTGAAGTAACAGCTACATGGAGGTTGGTTTTGGTTCACCTCAATTAAAAAATTATTGTTGTGGTAGGGTTTCCAGGTACTTTTGTCTACTCATGTATGTGATTTCAGAATTGAAAACAAGTAGAATCCAGTATTTTAGTCCAGCTACTCTTTTCTATTGCTATATGGTTTCAGAATTGGAAGCAAGGTAGGATCCATTTCAGTTCCTAGAATTTTTTATGTTCTATGATTGTCGTTGTAGAAAATGATTAATAATTAATTTTGTCAATTCAAGAAAATTGTTCAAGTACATTGTATCTAAGTTAAATACCATGTCGTATAGGTTTTTATTTTGAAACATGTATTTCATTTGATAAAAAAACAAATCAGCTCTAATGCCATCTGAATACTAAGGCCAGGTCTCTGTCTAAATTCTTTTGATCATCCGTGAAAGTCTGACTATTTGTTTTCATTTTGATTAAGATCAATCTCCTTCAAAGTTAATGAATAATCTCAATTATGATATTTTTTTAATAAAATGTACATTAATCCTAGTGCAAAAACCAGCCCCATCTGACAAGCAGTCATCATTCTAATATATCCCAATGTGATTGTACACAAAATTTGAACCAACATTTGTATAATGTACAAAGCAAACATGACATTAAAGTTGCATATGTAAAGGTGTATTATCATCTCATGAGATACAAAAATGAAACTGCCACATACATAACAACTGGAGTGTCATACAAGAAATAACAAACCATAATAATACTCGATAACCTGACTGACCATCCCAATTAACAAGCTAGACAAATTAACGATAAATAAGTAGCCAAACTGAAAACACACATACAGAACTGGAGTTTGATACAAGAGATGATAATCCTCAACAACACTTGATAACCTGACTGACTATCCTTATCCTCAGTCATGGCTAAGGAAATTGGGTATCTAGATTATCTTGTTTACAGTATAACCAACAAACCTAATACTGCTCAAATCATTGCAGGGAAAATCACACAAAAATATGAAAACAACATATGTCAACTATTTTCGGCAATCTAATATTTTGCAGACATAGTCATATCAGATTATCTTTTTGAGCACGGTTGACAGGATTAATTTGACACTGTACAGCCTCCAAATGCATACTCATAGATCTTATTGTAACCTCCCCATCATCACAGTGGCTGGCCTCTGCACTCTTGAGGGAAAGTAGCAATAAGTTGAACATTAGAATGCAAATATTAATCATCCACTAAGGTTAAAGTATCCAGAGCATAAGTAAAGAATCATATTAAGGTGGCAATCAAAATAAGTTTCTCTTTCACAGATTCCATCTAAACGAATAAACATTCCATTTGTGTTCTCATGTCATCTCTGACATGATTGTGAATATCAGTGGGAAAAAATTCTGAGACAAAAGTTCTGCTCTAGAGGATAAGTATACAAGCATTTTTATGTGAAAATCAAAAGCAAGTTTCTCTTTCACAGATTCCATTTGTAGGAATAAACATTACATAGGCACCCTCATTTCATCTGTGCCAAGATTGTGAATGTTACTACCAGGACTTTCTCATACAGTGAGCTTGTGCTCCAGAGAATAAGTAAACAAGCATTTTTATATGCTAATCAAAGTAAGTTTCTCCTTCATCGATTCCACTTGAGGAAATAAACATTCCATAGGTGCCCTCAATTCATACATGCCAATCAGTATGACCAGCAAGATTTTCTCAGACAGGGAACCTCAGCTTCAGAGCATGAGTAAGTAAATAAGCATTTTTATTTTACAATCAAAGTATAGAGCATAAGATTATATGAAGTGACCAAGAGGAACAGTAATGTCACCCATATGAAGATACAGCAAGAAGAACCATTAGAATTCTTGCACGACTCTTCCACTCTACTATTTTTTCCTATATTGGACAAGTTCAACTAGAGATGAGCCTGTCAGCTAAAGCCTGTTCCATCAGTGACAGATTTGACTTTGGTTGAACTAGTAAGAAAAGTTTGGCAAATTCCTCACTAATACCTGTTCCTACAACTTGCAGAGGTCAATATCTGCATCTAGACTCAAAATGAGGTGTCTTTTTTATATTTTATAACTTTTTGAGAGGAATCCAAATATATGCATAAATATAACACTATAGATAACTCCCTTATGTTGTTTTTCACCCTACAACAACACTGCATTTTCATGCTATCAATAATCCAACTGTATATGAATGTTTATCCGATTTTTCAGATCAAACGGTATACATGGTAGTATAAATGCAAATGAAACATGTCAAATACTTTTGAATGATAATTTACAGCAAATTGTAGCCACAATTAGAAGTGCTTAAAAGTGTACAAGGAGGTCATAATTCCACCTTAAATTATATGAAATATTTATCTCCAAAGTATTGTGAATATTTCAGCATTATTTCAAATAAATGCAGCCTGATCTTATGAGGAAGTATCTCTCTACAGTAATTTGAATTTGTAAGAATGATGAAGAGGATGTAGCTGTCTAATTATTTTGTCTAGATATTTCATCAAGTATTATAATAGACCACTTCAGCAACCAAGTAAGTTTGTATAACCCAAATTTATAACAGTTCAACTTACAGTGAGTTCGTCCAACTTCACAAAGTCTATGCTACAAACCACCAAGCAGAAAACAATTAAATCATCACTGTTGAATATTTGCAACAAACCACTTCAACAACCAATTAAGTTTGTATAAGCCCAAATTTATAGCAAAATTAAATTTACAATAAATTCCTCCGACTTCACAAACTCTATATTACAAACCACCAAGCAGAACACAATTAAGTAATCACTGTTGGATATTTTACCCCCAAAACTACATGTAAATGATATACTGACTAATTTTAAACTTCTTGAATTAACAAGTTAGTAAACAGTTTTTTAAAGATCTTTTATAAAATTCTTGCCTCCTCTATTGACCCGATGTTACTTTCAAATTTATATAATATTCTATATAAATTACAATCTGTGTAACCATTGCACCTCCTTTTGGTGCAAGTGCTAGTAATTATACTTTTTCAGAAATGAAAGGTTTTGTTCATCAGAAACTTAATAAGCAATGCTTATTGAGTGTCATCAAAAGTAAGATGAATAAGTATTATAATAGATCTTGCAATTTAAATGGTTTTTGTAAAACAAGACCTTCATCTTCTAATAGGGAATATTCTAAGGACAGAAAAGCTATCTCCAAATGGCACCCTACTTGCTGAAAAAATATTTCAGATGATATGCTTACAGATTGTCTTCCCCATTATAGCCAAAGGCACCACAAATTCAATGCCATAACCATTTCTAAAAAGAATTTTGTCAAGCCTAGTCCAAACCCTCGCTATATTCTCCTCAAACATTCTACCCTCCTCAAAGTTCCTTCACATGTGAAATGCTATATTCGCAAAGGTCCTTGTTATGCTAGAGACTACCCAAGCAAGAACCAAAATTTTCCTACAAAAGAATTCTCAGTCTCCTCAAGCAAAAGCATGGTGGGATGCCCTACCCATAGAACAAACCTTGCAAGAATTACAAGATCAATAATTTGAGTTAGTTGAAATTCTAATTGGAAATTATGGAATGATCAGAGATAAATTGGCTAGAGAAAGAAGGTTAAAGCAGAAGAAAAAGGAGTCATCAAAGGATGAAGAAGAAGATGAAGATATCATCAAAACTACTCTCAAAGAAAAACTCAAATCTACCGATTCAAAGCCTGTGCTGGTAGAATACAGAGATGTCTGCAGACAAGCAATGTCCAAAGAAGGAATGAAAGCAACAGGAAAAAGATAGCAAGAAGAGCTATCAGATCTCAAGAGATAGAAAGCAAAAGCTCAAGCAATGTAAAAAAGGTGATTTATCATAAAGGATTGACAATGGATACAAAGAACCTGATCGGAAAAAACGAAAGACAGGCTCAAAAAGAGTCAATATAAGAAGACATTGAAGAAATTCAGAAGAAGGGGAAGAAGGTTCAGTTGAACCATATGATTTTGAAGAGGATAAAATGAAGTTGAAGAAGAAAAACAAAAAAAATAAGCACTTTTGATCCATTAGTGGCTAGGTTAGATCACATTACAAAGGATTTTGTAGATATAAAAAGATTACCCTTACATTAGAAAGGAATTACAATGACTTAGGCAAGAAGAATGTTTTACCTTGAAAATATTTTCCTAGAAGCAGATTGGCCTACAACAGCGCTAAGTTAGTACCAAGCACATACTTTGTAAATAATTGTACATACATTAGGATTAATTTTTATTTTCCTAAGTATAAACCCTAAAGCTTAGATGTCTTTATAGATACATGATCTTTTAGATCTTATGCAAAAACTAAAGCTATACCTCTCAAGTACTAAAAAGAAGCACAGTTAACCCCCACAAGAAACTCTATAACAAGAGAAGCTCTCAGATTAGGAATGTATACTAAAAATTTGCAAATTCTCAAAGGACTAGCACTTGCACCAGACAGACGTGCAGTGGTTACGCCGATTGAAATTTATACAAAATGTTGTATAAATTTGAAAGTAGCATTGGGTCAATAGGAAAGGGAAGAATTTTATAAAAGATCTTAAAGAAAAGCTTTACTAATTTGCTATTTTGAGAAATTTCTGCCTATCTCATGAGATGATAATACACCTTCACATATGCAACTTTAATGTCATTTTTTCTTTGTAGTGTATAAATGTTGGTCCACATTTTGTATACAAGCACATTGGGATATATTACCATGACGACTACTTGTCAGATGGGTTTGGTTTGGTTCTTCCAATTGGATTAATGTACATTTTATTAAAAAATTGTCATAATTGAGATTCTTCATTAACTTTGAAGGAGACTGATCTTAATGAAAATGAAAACAAATGGTCAAAACGGTCATGTTGGTGTTTCAATTCGCAGCTCTCGTATGCAAATTAGAAAAAGACAGCTATGTATAGATTAACTGCTCTTCGAATTAGGAGGGGAAGCTGCCTCTTTGCTGATGTTGCTTAAAGAAAGTAAACTAAACTAATTTGCCAATCTTTTTGTTCAGCTAAGAGCACAAGGTTATAGAGTCATAGCTGAGATTTTCTCTTTTGAATTTCAACTATGACTAAGCCTACTCTAATGATGTTTCTAACCACTCAAGTAAACATAGAGCTTGAGAGTTAGAAATGAACAAGGAATGATTCTTTGACACAAATACTTAAACAAACTTTCTTCCAATGCACATCTACTGTACTTTCAATGCAAGCTGAAATAGAGATCATATAAGCATAACATAGAAGACAGAAATTTGAGACAATAGATCATAGTAGCAAAGCAAGCATAAGATTTTATTTTCTCAAATTTCAAGTAACAAAGATTAAACTTCTGGGACAGTAGGATTGTAGCAATAACAAGCTTACAATTTAGCCATCAAACCAGAAAACACTTGACACAAACACATGAATTGAACAATAACTTGCAACATTACAGGCTTGCAAACTTGCTCTTAACACTAAGTGAACAATATTGAATAATAATTAGAAGGCACTAGTAGGCTCAACATTTTGTTATCACAAGCACAATTAAAGAAAAATGGGCAAGGCTGCCCTTATTTATACACAAGCAGAGGAGTAGGGAACCCTAAAATCTCCTTGCTTTTACAACAAGACTTGCCAAGATGCAAGCTTTATTTCTAAAACTAAAACAAGATAACTATCTAACAAACTATGAAAGCAAAAAACAGGGAAAGTGCCAACTATTACATCTTGATTCTTTCTCTTTCACAAAGAATGGATAATCATGAGACAAGAATAGAAAGAAAGCTTGGAGAAAGCTTCAAGTTCACTGCTGCTTTTGAGTTCTATTCTTGGAAAATATCGCTGCTCCAAAGAGGTGACTCATTTAGGAAACTCAATCCACCAAAAAGCTGATTTGTTCTTGATTTCAAGTGGAGAGTGTTGCATGCTAAAAATCTTGATTTTTGACTGTAAACTCAACTAGGTTCGAAAACTTTTTGCACAAACTGCTGAAAATAGAATGTTGATTTGCCTTGAAAAATCAATTTCTCTTAAAAAAGTTGGGACCTACGTTTTCTAGAGAATCTCGTTCCAGAGAAACCCAGTTGATCAAATTTCAAAGAAGCTGAGGTTTTTTTGAAAAAACGTGAAAAAGCAAATTCTTGAAAACTTGAAATTTTCCAAAGTTGAAGAGAATCAAAAATCAAGTGGACCCAAATGAATGAATTTTGAAAAGATGATCCCCTTCTTCTGAAAAGTGATGCCCTGGAAAAATAAAGCATGAAAAAGCGAGCCTCTGTGCATATTGATCATGAAAATATGAAGAACTTCGGAAAAGCACCACGTTTTGGCCTTCAAATCTTGATGAGAAGAAAAATATACTTTTCTTCCTCTGGATGCCAACCTGCAAAAAGTGAATAATGAATGCCAAAGACATCTTAAATAGGTTTTGAGGATAAATAGAACGCTTTATTCTCCAGCTTTAAATCTTTGAAGCCAATCTTGAGCAGATTCATCGAATGTGGACGCTGTTTGAGAGTTCAATGATGAAAATTTAGAAATTTCTCTAAGGCATGAAAACTTGGACGCCCTTCTTGGAAAACAACCATTTTATTGAAATTTTCAACATTTTTGCTTGATTTTGACCTCACTTTGATCCTGAATTCTGGGCGCTCAATGAATGCTATGAACTAGTCGTTGATCTTGTTGCGGAGCTTGACTTAATCTGAGTAAATTGTTCTAGAGGAAACAACTCGTAAAAACTGAATCTAAGGCCTTAAAATTTTGGGCGGCCCTGGCTACCTAGGGCGCCCATGATCACCAGAGATAACCATTTTTTTTTGGCATTCCTCAATTTGTTAATGATTTGTGATCTTTTGATGAATTCTCAATTCCAACAGTTTGAATGGTCTGATGAACTGGCTATCAAATGCGTTGGATAGCCTGACTGAATCAGAGAAAGATCTTCTGGAGGTGATTTTCCCTGAAAACTACACCTGATGGGTCAAAAGGTTGGGCACCCCTGGCTAGCTAGGGCGCCCAACTCCTCCAGAGTTAGATTTTTCTATGATTTCCACTTTCTTACCTCCGTTTTCTTTGCTTGTTTGATCAACAATATTTGATGATTGGCAAATCTTTTGAGCTCACCGTTGATTTCGTTGGAGAGTCGATTGGAATCTAAAGAAATGTTATGAAGATTGCAAACCCTAATTTCAACTTTCAGGCACTCAAATCCTTGGGCACCCCTGGCTACCTGGGGCACCCATGCTCTCCAAACTTAGTCTTTTTTTGGACATTTTCAATTTCTCAACTTTGACCTTCCAAGCTTGACCTCCATTTGATTTGCAGTTGTTGATGACTAATGAATCCGACAATTTGGCTGAGACATTCATTGGATAGCTTGAGGAATTCTAAAGAAAATGAGCATATTTGCAAACCCTAACAGCATTTTTTGATCCTCCAAAACCCTAGGCACCCTTGGCTATCTGGGCCGCTGTTATTCTCCAGACTTAGAATATTTTTGAGGTTTTTCATGATTGGCAATTTGCTACTTTGTCAAGACTTCTCTATTCAATCCATGATTCTGATTGACTGACTGATCTGAGGGACTTGCTAATAGATTCACTGTGAAGCCGAAAGAATTTTGAGCAACACTGCTTGGGGAGCACAAACCCTAATTTTGATTTTTGAGGCTTTGAAAAGATGGGCACCCTAGCTAGCAAGGGCACCTTTACTCTCCAGTGTTAGAATTTATTTTACATTTTTCAACTTTCTCCTCGCTCTTTGTTTGTCCATTGAATGTCGGAGACTAGAAATGTGGCTAAGGCATGAATAGCTAGGCGCCCTAGGAAAATTTCCTCAGTTTTCAAGATTTTTCAAATTCCCTCCTTCCTTCGTTTCATGAGCATCTCCTGCCATTTCTCGATATGTGCAGTGTTTGAGACCTCGAATCTGACACCTGGCAGTTGAGCAACCTCCATTGATGACCTTGGAGCTCCTGATTTGGCTTTTGAAAAAGCGGAATAGACCAACCAAAGAAAAACTAATCTTTTGATGATTCTAACTAGACCAACCTGATGAGGTAGTATTTTAATCCAATTAAAATCAGTTTGAACCCCTGGAGTTAGATATTCTATTTTTAGAAAATTTTGCTAGCATCCATTTGAGAAGAAACCCAAAAAAAGTCTATTTGTAGAAACTTACTATTTTTAGAAAGTTTCCTAAAATTTAGGGCCGAAAAACTAAGATCTGGGTTTTGTAGAAAACTTCACTCTGAGCAGACCCAGATCCTCAAATTTTGAAAATTTTGAGTTTTTGACCTACATCTGTAACATGCAAATTTCCATTTTCCAACCTTTTTGACAGTTTTTGACAAGACTTTTACCATTTCTTCAAAATGCCTAAGTGTAGCAAAAAATTTAATTTTGGGGTACAACAGGTCACAAATGATCAAAAGTAACTACCTCTATTGAATCTATTAATATTGAGATTATAACTATAGAGAAACTGTTAGACAGAGACCCGGCCTTAATAATCAGATGGCATTAGAGTTGAGTTGTATTTTTCTCAAATGAAATCCATGTTTCAAAGTAAAAACCTATATGTCATGATACTTAACTTTGATGTAGTGTACATGAATAATTTTCTTGCATTGACAAAAGTAATTGTCAATCATTTTCTCCAACAACAATCATAGAACATTAAGAATTATAGGAACTGAATGCACTTTCATATTGGATCCTGTTGGCGTTTCTATTCGGACCTCTAGAATGCGGGTTAAGAAACAAACAGCTATGCACAATTAGAATTCTCTTCAAATTAGGAGGGGAAGCTCCCTCTTCATTGATTATGCTTAAAAAGAAATACTAAACTAAATGCCAATCTTTTTATCTCAGCTAAGAGCACAAGGTTATACAACTCTTTATGTCGTAGCTGAGGTTTTCTCTGGTTTCGTAAAATTTCAACTACAACTAGGCTTAAACTAAATGACACTTCTAATAACTCGGGTAAATTCAGAGCTTGAGAGTTAGGAGTAAACAAGGAATGATTGATAACAGAAAACTTAAATAAACTTCCTTCCAAATGAAACCTGAAGACTCATTGTACTTATTAGATGTAAACTAAAATAAAGATTGCTAAAGAAAAACATAAAACAAAGTACTGAAATAGATTGAGATAGTAGATCAGAGCAAGGTAGGCATGAGATTTCTTTCCTCAATTTTATAACAACAAATAAACTTCTAACTGTGCATAGTTGTTTGTTTCTTAATCCACATTCCAGAGTTGCAAATAGAAGCGCCAACAGTTTTCTAGCACCCACCATGGAGCAGGAGGCATAAAACATCAAGAAAGCTTACGCTTTATGGCACGAGAATGACCATCTGGCATCCTACTTCGCATTGCAACAACCAAATCTTATTGCTCCTATTATTCAGCCAAATCTTACGCAAGTTGAAGGCAAGCAAACGGACATCATTAGTAGCCTCTGGAGTTTCGTGTTCAAGAAAAAGGAAACCCCTACTCAGTGGAGAAATGTGGCTAAAGTATTCTCTCTCAATTTTTTCTTGTTTTTTAGTGAATATTTACAACAGAATCAATCACCCGTTAAGGTTAGCATAACCCAAAACGTACATGAAAGAACTCTAACCAAGAATGCGCCCTAAAACCACTTAAGGAGGAGGGGCGGGCATATGGTCAAAGGATCCCTAGGATCTATTGAATCAAAGAGTACGAGATTACACTGAAAGAGAGATATTAAATTCGACACCAAGAATGTGCACTCAAGATCCTTTGACAGGCGAGGTGCTAACATATGGTGGAGTACTACTGGTGAATTGAAATGAGACAAGGCGGATAACCAGCCAAAGAACTTTCCACGCTACCACCAAACAGTGGGGGGAAAAAGATTACAAAATTAATACTTCTTCTGTTGCGGCAGGCATCCACTGAAGAGTGGGGATTCACCACTTGAGAGTGGGCATGAAAGAGATTACAAATCAGATTATCCACACTGGCGATATACCATCCAAGGGTGCTTAATGTGAAGTTATTAAAATAATGCAGCAATAAATAAACTGAAACAGTACTACTATTAACAGTTACTACAAAATAAAGAGAGCTACAAAATACAAGGATTTCCCAATCATTTCAAGCACCAAAATATAGAGAGTTTACAATTCATATCATAACGAGAATTGATGAAGAAAGATAGAAGGAGCAAACTGAAATAATGTTGTTTTAGAAATCTGCAATTCTGGAAATGAGTTATCAACAACTGCAGAAATAATCAAATGCTCATAACTTAAGCAATATACCTTCGAATTGCGTGAAACTGAATGCAAAGCACCTCTAGAGGATAGGCGCCCATGTCATGATGAAGAAACAACACCAAAAAGCCTTCATTATTTAACTGGCACAATTCCCAATGCCTTCCAAATGGTACGGCCCTTGAGAGGGGCGATTTTGCCACATAAAATCATACACTCAAAATTAAAATTTGAAACTTGTTGGAAATGGTCGCCAAGACCTTAGGAATGATTTGATCAAATGCCCAGAACAAAACTAAATTCATACACTCAGCTGTGAATAAATTCGACTTTCAGCTGTGTGCAAACAGCAACTGCAAAACTGGTAAAACACTCCAAAATTCATCTTTGAGCTCTATCTGCTAGTGTGATTTGAGAAGCAGCAATAATTCAATTAGGTGTTATCTTGCAAACACGAAATTGAGAATGGTACTAGGAGGTCAGCATTCCTCGAAGTGCAAAATGAATAGTCATTTCGATAGCATAAGTTTGGCATAATATGAGATATTCAAATGCTGGAGCAAGGCCACACTTTTAAAGAAAGAGGGATGACTGTTCAATCCCCTTAGATGGTATGCCAAAAGCCATCTCACATTTCTTTTTCAAAAAAAAGATATAATTCTTTCAAAAAGGCGTCCCACTTGAGACAAGGGAGAATTAATTAAAACATTTTAAATTCCTTCATGAAGTGCCACCCTTCAAGTCCCTCTTTTAACACAACTTAAAGTTAACCTCTTAGGCCAAGGGGTCAACTGAAAATTAGAACAATTTACCTTTTAATGAAGAATTTCATTAAGTAATATTTAAAAAGGCCAAAGCTTAATTTTGAATAATTGCTCCAGAGGACATGATGAACTGAAGGCTGACAATTGCTGACTGCCAAAAATAGTATTTACTATAAATAGTAAATATTGAGGAAGGACCACAAAACCTCCAAAACGGGAAACCCCGATTTGCACATCTGAGTAGCCTATGGATTTCCAGAAATAGGCTAAATCCAAATGAAGAGCATAGGGCGTAAATGGGGACATTACAGTGGCTACTATTCTTGACGAAGAAGAACAAAAATTTGATCTTGCAGCCGCAAGACCAATCTTACCACCTCCTTCCTAGGAATAGATAATCCTGGCTTACCGAGTTTATACAAGGAGGAGAGGCATTGTTGTAGATCCATCCTTTCAAGAAGCAAAAGTTGGAGAAGCATCCAACGAAGTTTCAGAAGAACTTGTGATCCAGCCAGAATTAATGGGTGACAACAATGATGATGCTATCCATAACCATGCTAACAATAATCAGAGACGTCCACCCCCATTACCTTGGGGTAATAACATTGGACCATTAGCTTTGCAAGGAAATCACAAGTTGCCTAAACGGTCAAGGAAGCACTTTCCTCGGTTTCACAGTGATGGGACTCAACACCCAGATGAACACGTTTCTGCATTCACAATGGCTTGCATCGTTTTGCGTGTACCACATGAAGACATTACCATACATCTCTTCGTAGAGACTCTTGAGGCAAATGCTACAGATTGGTTTCATCATCTGGAACTAGGCATTATTACAAGCTGGGCAACCATGAGTGAGAAATTTTTGGCAAGGTTCAAGCCCACTGAAGATAGTCATTGATTGTTTGCCCAGCTTTCAAACTCAAAGATCAAGCTAAATGAGCCAATGAGGGAATTTGTGGCAAGGTTCAACCGCCTAGTCATGCGTCTTTCTCATACACTCAATCCGTCACCAGAAATTCTTTTGAGCAATTTCATAAATGCTCTTCCATCTGAAATATCCTTTTTCTTAAGATCGGCTAATGAAACAAATTTAACAACTACACAAGAAAATGCCATCGAGATTGAACATAACATGATCACTTCTAGGAAGATGAAGACAGATTCTATCAGGCCTTTGGTTCAAGGTTCTGCAGATCCATTACTACAGAAGGTAGTGTTGACGTGTGTTTTATGACAACACCAACACAGAATAAAATGTCCATCGGTCACTCTATTCTCTCTTGATCAAAGTATTCCGCATGCTAAGATTGCGTGAAAGTTCATGCGTTCAACTCCAAGGTTCCTTTTATCGCGAATAGACTTTGTTGGTTGATGTGAATATGCTGGGTATTCCAAGGGGACTTACGTGATTATTCAACTTCGTGAAGCAGATGAAAGATTTGACTGTGATGCTCTGATTTCTAAACTAACCCGAAAATGCTGAATTAAAAGGGAATAGGGGTAGGAACTCTACAATCTACTTCTAAAGGGTGGAATGTGGGGATCAACCTAAACAATCTCCAAACCAGACTCTGCTTTGCCTCCCTTCGGACAACCTCCACAAAGTCAGTGCAATCTTCAAAGGATGAGAAAAATGTTCAAATCATGACACAACATGTTCATACCATCACAACGATGCATATGGACATATGAGCCACAATTGAAGTTAAGTGCTATTGCTCCAATTGACCACACAAGGCGAACTTACCGTCAGCAAGCCCGCTAGTGGTATGGACGAAAGAAGACTTGCTCAAATTAAATGCCACATTCCACAGCTAACAACTACTTGCATGAAATCAAAGTGTATTTTTCTCTAATCTATTTTGAATTGGAAAGATGAAAAGGCCTTGCTAGCTGCTCATAACAAAAGAAGAAATCACCAAGCGATGAAACTCTTTATATCATGAAAAGTGTTCACAACAACCGTTTACAAAACTTTCAAGGGAAAGTTTTCTTCCCTCCTCAATCTAAGCTAACTTCTAAGCTAATCACTATATGCCTTCTACTTTCTAGCTCTGATTCAACTCTTGATCTAATGTCTAATTGATTACAAATGAGGGGGGATGCCCCTTTTATAGTTGGCCTAGTCCAGCGGACGACTTAGATTCAATTACAAAGAAGGGCTCAGATCGAGCCACATGTGCCCTAATTAGGGTTTCTACCCTAAAAACCGCCACAGAGAGGAGTGGGGTAATAAATGAACAGATTATTCTCCACTCCTCTGCAGGAACCACTATGAGCAATTAATGCCCACAATCCTCCCAAAGATTCTCGTCCAGAAACGTGTTCCCACTGTTCTGCCTGCCAATTCTATTGCATTAGGAGGAGACGCGAGTATATGGTCGATATAAAAGTGATGAGCAAGGAATTCTTCCCGTTCAGCCCTCCCATTGTTTTAACTCTTGGATGCATTTCTTCCTTGTAACCTTCATATTCCTCTAGCCCACTGCCTTGGGCGCATTTAGCTTCTTTTGCATCACGTTCTTAATGCCTTAGACAAATCTTCACTGTCGTTTCCTTTTTCCAAAGTTGTAACATTGTCCAGCTTCACCAAGTCTTCATGCTCCGGCTTTGACGTTCATCCTGCAAAACAATAGAAGAGTATCAGAACATTTATAAGATAAAATCCCTTCACTTACCTAGTTTTCACGTTCTGATTGATCGATCCCTGGATCTGATAGAATTCATCACTTCCAGCAAATTTTCATAACTTTTCAACAACTGGGTGCACAATGTTCATTTCATGAGGTCCTTTTCAAGGGCGCATCCACCACCTTGTGCTTGGAGTTTATGCCTTAGAAAATATTTCATCTTGAGGACGCACTTGAATGCTTGATGTTTGAGCTTCATTTCATCTTCAAATTCCTCCATACCTTAGACAAAATTCATCTCTACCCTGTGAGTGTATTTGACCCCTTGTTGCTTTACTTTTCCTTCCCTTAGACAATTTTTCCTTCTTCATAAATTTCATCCACTGTAATCTAGGCACTCATTTTGACTTCGCCAGCCGAGGCATTTTTTTATAAAAACTTTTCTCTACCTTAGAAAATTTATTTTTGCCTAGGAAATTCATCAACAGGTGCCAGGCTAAAATCTTTGTCGAAACAACACGAGCAAGGTGTGGAAGAACTTTGAATCATCTCCCAATGGAAAATGTTCAATACCCAAAAGAAATTTCCCTTCAAAACTCGTCGTTTTCATGTGTATCCGGATGAAAGGGTACATTTAATTTTTATTATTTTTGAAAAATAATAAAAATTGCTAAGGTTTATTCCATTTTAATTTTGGTCACACTTCCACACCTGCAGCCTTCATTTTCCTGTCTTGGCATTTTCCTTTGACTTTTTGAAGAATTTCCCTCCTGTATCTGGGCGCATATCACCTAGTATTTGGAAATTTTATTGTTACCTCTTCTAGGCGCATCTCTCATCTTCACCTTAGAAAATCCCTTAGAAATTATTTAAATTTAATCAACTTACCTTGGGCGTACTTTATAACACATACCTTTACCTTCATTTCCCAAGCAATTTCACGCCTTAACAATTTTCCCATCTTTACTCACCTTGGGTGCATTTTAGAAGGCCTTCTTCTATTAGCTTGCCTTGGAAATTTCCCCACCTTCATTTGATTGTTGGGCGCATTTAACTCCTGTTCTTTAGATTTCCAGCCTTAGAAAATATTCTTCAACCACCTTCTTCCTCGGGCGCAGTTGAGGTGCATACTTTCATTTATTTTACTTTTTTATCACTTAGAAAATTTATGCCAACACCCTCACCTCAAGGGCGTATTCCAGCTAGTGAGGTTTCAGTTTTGAAGACTTAGAAAGTTTTGAGGCCTCCTCACAACTTGGGCGCATATGGAGGGGTCTCCTTCCATGTTTTTTTACTTAGAAATTTTTTTATTCCACACCTCCCTTGGGCGCATTTAGGGTATGCAGCTGCAATTTTTCATGACTTAGCATATTTCAAACACCTCAACTCACCTTGGGCACATTTACCACTCTATGCTTTTGTTTTTCAGCCTTAGAATATCTCATGCCACCATCTCAG
>CM021107.1:558023814-558350895 GCA_007115665.2 Sequoiadendron giganteum | reverse complement strand
AAAATAGTAAGTCCTTGAAAATTGGTCAACTCTGCTTTAATGTCATGTCATTGCGAAGCTCTCAAAAAACCCATGAGGAATATCCAGACATGCGTTGAAAAACCCAGCATGCAAACCCTAAAAATAGCCTTTGAAGGCTGAACAGTTAAAAGTCATCATCTCAGCTTGCATGTTACATCATTGCGAAGGTCTTGAAAAACCCAAATACATTCTCTAGACATGCATTGGAAAATCATATGTTTAAACCCTAAAAATGGCCTTTGAAGGCCGAACTACTAAAAATAGTCAGTTGTCTGATTCTGCCCAAATTTTATGTGTAGGCACCCTGAAGTTACCTAGAAGTGTTGAGGCATTCAAAATGCCGAAATTCTGAGGAAAAGGCCTCATATTAGGCACTTACTAAAAATAGGAAGTTGTCAGATTATGATGAAAATTCAATGGGATCCTGCCACGAACTCTCTGATTGCAATGCCAAGCTCAGCTGTCGATTAGTCAACTCAATTTAACTTCAATTAAGCCTGAAGAATGAAAACCCTAATTTCACAGATAGCCAAAATTTCAACTTAGGTCAAACAATGGGGCATCCCCGGAAAGACAAAAGACCAGAGAGAGAGAGAGACACATAACAACTCAAAACCAAAGCCAAAAGACCAGAATGGAGCAAAAATTGGGGGGGTCCCCATTTGAATGGGGTGATGTGTGAAAAGGTCACAACAGGTAGCTAATGAGGTGACTATCCTCAAAAGGCAGTTGCCTGCTCAAGGGCAACCTGCACTGCATACACCACCACCACCACAATATCAACCTCAGCAACCGTACCAGCCAAAGAGAAATAATTTTCAGCCTTTCAATAATTACAGGCTACGGTTTCCAACACCACCAAGACAAATAGTTGAAGCTAAGAAATCTATGGTATTTTGTTCTTTCCATGAGACCAACGAACAAACCGGTTCCACATGTCCTAAAAACTTAAGAATGAATCAAATCATGAGATACACTAAAGTTGCACCCAGTTCAACTTTTGTACCTACACTAAGTTCGAATGTTGTCTTACCACAACGGACAACTTTGATGGCAACTCTGCTATGGGACTTTGATAGTGAACCCGTTAATAAAGAAGAAGAAGATTTTCGTCAATACTCTCTAGCAGTTAATCATGATAATATTTCAACACCTGTGTTTACATGTGCTCAACATTTTAAGGCACAAAAAGAAGAAGAGAGACTAAGATCAAAGGAAAAGGGTAAAGAAGTGGCTTCCACTTCTAATCCTAAACCTTCACATGAGAATGCTAAAGCGGTTGCTCAAGACCCGTATTTAGCAAATTTTGACATTGTAGATTCCATGATGAAGACAAAGGTGCAGATTTCTCAGCTAGAGTATCTTCAAGACCATCTGGAACAACTGGATCGAATTCTCAAGTTCGTAAAGAAAGAGGTTGTTATTTAGCCTACATTGCTTGAATCATCTGTGCCAACAAAAGAAAATCCTAAAACTTTCTATATATCTTTCTATATAGGAGGATTCAAATTGAGCAATTGTATCATAGATTCAGGAGCCTCAAACAACGTCATGCCTCTACATGTAATGAATGCATTGGGACTTTCATGCACTAAGACACATGACAAGTGTTATTCGCTTGAGTCTAAGTCGGTGCCATTGGTTGGTCAATTGAAGGATGCGCCTTATTTCAAGGAGGGCGCCCAAGACATCAACACTTAGGCTTTTTTTTTCGTTTTTCAAAAAACATCAAAACTTCCTCGTTGGCCCAATTCTGGCTTTCGCAGAATCAGTTAGATGTAGTGTTCGAGGCTGGCAAAGGGTATCATTCTTCTCAAATTTGATCAAGCTTGCCAGATTGACTAACTTTCAGTCTCAGTTGTTCACAGATTGGCGGAAAATGATTACTGAACAGGGGGTACCGGATTCCGAAGACACACAAACCAAAAAATTTGAAAATCATGAAAAATATTCTAAGTCTAGAGGACTTAGGCGCCTTATTTCAAGGAGGGTGCATTTTTTCCTGACACTTAGAATATTTCGGAGAGACGCAAACCAAAAAATTTGAAAATCGTGAAAAATACTCTAAGTCTAGAAGACTTAGGCGCCTTATTTCAAGGAGGGTTCATTTTTTCCTGACACTTAGAATATTTTTCACTCCATTCATGTTTTCTTTCAATTCATACTCCATTAGCAGCTTCGAGGGTTTGCAAACATGATCAGATGACGTCAGATGCCAGAACAAAGCTGGGGATCACTTCAGCAGTGGTCAAAGATCAAATTGCATGGTCAAACAGAGATTAACAGTGCTAATTTGATAGAACGTCAAAGTTAGAGGCAAGCTTCAGCAGAGGAAGAAACAAGTGAAATTTGAAAATTTTGAAAAATTAACTCTAGAGCAGATGGGCGCTTATTTCAAGGAAGGTGCCCAAGTCAAGTTGACAAAAAAAAAATCGAAAATATCCTCACATGCATGCTTTTTGACGCCCTATTTTTTAGGAATGCTTTGTGTTGCCACAAACGACGTCAGATATTTTCGCATGCAAACTCCAAAATAATAGGGTTTTGCATGAAAACGCCTTTAATCTTAAAACCCTATTTATGAAAGCTTTCAGCATTCATTTTTCATAATTTGCAAGTTGGCTTTCAGAGGAAGAAACATAAATTTTTCATCTCTTCAAGATTTGGTGGCTCAAATGAAGTGATTTTTCAACGTTCTTCGTGGATTCAAAATTGGGAAGCACAAAAGCACACTTTCTCATGGTCTATTTTTCTAGGGCATCACTTTTCAGAAATAGGTGGTCAAAATTTTCAACTTTCATCGATCTGGGTTTACATGTTCTTCGCTCCTCTTGAAGATTGAAAAAATTTCTAATTTTCAAGAGAATCTACTTTTTCACCCATGTTCAAGAAATCCTCTGATTTTCAAAATCTGGTGATCTAGGTCTCTTCAGAACAATATTGTCCACAAAACCCAGATCTCAGCTTTTTTTGAAAAAATTGCATGTCAGCCCCTACTTTTTAGGAGATCTTTCTTTTTTGGAAAAAAATCATTTTTTTCGAAAATTTGACGATTTGGGTCTCTTCACAACGAGATTGTTTACAAAACCAATACCTCAATTTTTTGGCCCTACTTTTTAGGGAACCTTGCATGTTCTTGAAAAAATCAGCTTTTTCAAAATTTGACAATCTGGGTCTCTTCAGAATAAGATTATCTACAAAACCCAGACCTTAATTTTTTTCAGAAAAATCAGCGAGCTATTTTTAGCTTTTGTGCAAAACTTTTCCGAACATAGGTGTGTTCACAGTCAAACTTCAAGTTTTCAGACATGCAGTACTCTTCTTGAAAAACTTGAGACCAAACCTTGACATTTCATCGCTCATCAACTTAGCATTGGCAACTGATCTACATCTATATATGCTCATCTCAAATGGGAAACTCAATGCAGGCTTGCGTATGTTACACAAAAATGTGTGCACCTCATGTACTTGCCTTAGAAACTCCATGAACACGACCTCATCCGTTGGATATCTAGGTAGCATTACTGGATCACTTGAGAAGCCATATACTCTTATGTAGGAGAACGTGGGGAATTGTAAGAACCCCACTGGTTCTAACCCTTGCCCACTAAATACTAAATGATGGTATTTTGTTTGTTTTGGAGAATATATGATTTTTTTGTATTTTTTTGAAATATAATGCTAGGCATGAAATAAAATACTGGAAATGAAAATATTTAAATACCAGGTAACTCTACTACAGCAAAGAGATGATTTTATTGATTCGCTTTTCAAAAACTTTTACAATAGAAAATACCCGAATGCAAGAAGAGCCAAAATATTAAACTGGGCGACTGGTAGGCATGGCTAAAGATGATAGGTAAATCGTCCTGCTGCAAATGACTACTTCTCCTTGTCCAAAATGATAAAAAATGCTTCAATGATGTTAGACGCCAACCAAGAAGGTAGATAGGGCACAAAAATCAAAGTGCCTAGCACTAGAATGAAAACACCATGTTTGTAAGAAGGTACGACTGGCTGCAAGGAAGATGGTACGGCCCTAGCAAAGATGTTTGCTGAATATAAATCACAGCCCCCTTAATATATTCGCCTCCACAAGAAGAATAAGCCTGAAAAACCCCTGAATAAAGTCTCCAATCTGCACAAACTTGACTCCTGGATGAAGCCAACTGTGAAGCAACTTCAACTGATAGTCTCACAGCCTTAGATTGTTGATACACTGAAGGAGCTACACTCTCCAATGCCGATACGCTCCAGAAAATACAGAAACCCTAGCCTTTGCTCTCCAAAACGCCAAAGAATTCTTCAAAACAATATCTCAAATGCTCATATCCTCTAGTCGACCTCTCCTGGCTGCCCTTTATATTTCCTCTTAAAAGTTCGATTTCCTCTTTGCCCTAATTTTTGAACATTTAAAATAATAAAATATTCGCACTTTTGGACCTTATAATATATCTTGAACTTGGCGCCCCAAATAATTAATTAAAATGGTTTCCCTTTTTATGATAAATTGGCCCCTCAAATATAAAGTGCAGATATAATGTTAAAATGTAACATTAAAACATTAATTATTATTTAAGTGACCTTTAATAATAATTAAACATTATATCTTAGGAAAAATTCTTTATTACTCCAAGTCAACTGAAAACCAAGATCAACACTGCCAAAAATATCTCAATCAGGTCCCTTGCTAAAAATAGTAACCCTAGAGTAAGACTTACTATAAATAGTAAGTATGAGAACCTGAGCTCTAAATCCTCTGAAAAGACCAACCCTGAACCTCTCTGAACTCTGGAGAAGAATAATACCAACAAAGACCAAGTTTCTACCCCCAAGACCCTTTATCCAAATCCATTAGCCTATGAGGGTCGACTGATAGGCTAATCCCACTGAATTAATGAAGTCTAATTAGAAGGGGACATTATAGGAATTGGATTAACCAATCATCCCACTCCGCCATTGCCAACTTGGCATCTGCTGAAATTCTTATATGCAACTCATGATCAAGATCTCGCACCGTATGCATCAGGAATAGATCATTCACCCATTTGTAATGCTGCTCAAACTTTGAAAACTCTAGATGTGGGTAATGATCATACACATGTTGAACACCCAGATTTCCAACGATAGTCAAACCTCTAAACTTGCCTTGAAAGGCCATTAGGTATACAAGGTATGATATCATGTGGAATTCTTGGGCCTTGAAGAATTTTGTCATCTGACGATGGAGACAATCATTGATCAATGTTGGCCAAGCATAGTGTTTTGTTTTGTCAGCAACCTAGGAAATGACATAAAACATCCAAGGCTGGAATTTATTGGCCTCCGCTTGACCTATGACTCAGTTGAGCAAAGTAATCATGGCTGCAAAGTCCTCCTTGAACTCACTATGCCCAACATTCCTCGGCAAGTATTTTGTGTCTCTTTCAGCCACTTATGAGCCATCCTTTTCCAGCACTTGTCCTTTTGTGCATACCACACTCTTTCACATTCTTCAATAGATATGATGAAGTTCTTTGTCCATGGTGGTATTGCAAAACAGTTTTCAATATCTTTTGGCTTGAGGCTGCAAATAATACGGTCATCTACTGATATGATTTCTTGTGAAGTTGGATTGTAATGCTTGACACAAACAATTACAAATTCAAGGCTTTGGACCGAAATGGGAATAGAAGCTGCTGCAAGCAACCCAGAATGATCAAGATTTTTGACTACTAGGCACCTAAAGACTCATTGTACTTATTAGATGTAAATTGAAATAAAGATTACTAAAGAAAAACATAAAACAAAGTGCTAAAATAGATGGAGACAGTAGATCAGAGCAAGGTAGGCATGAGATTTCCTTCCTCAATTTTATAACAGCAAATAAACTTCTGGGACAGCAAATTGTAGCAAAATAAGCATGCAATATGCAATCAACCAGATTACTCTTTGCGCCCGAAAACTGTTGGCGTTTCAATTCACACCTCTAGAATGTGAATTGGAAATGGACAGCTATGCATAGTTAGACTGCTCTTCAAATTAGGAGGGGAAGCTCCCTCTTTGTTGATTATGCTTAAAAAGAAATACTAAAGTACTTCCAATCTTTTTATTCTCAGCTTAAGGGCACAAGGTTATAAAACTCTTTGCATCATAGCTGAGGTTTTCTATTTTCCAGAATTTCAACTACAACTAGGCCTAAACTAATGACGCTTCTGACAACTCAAGTAAATTCAGAGCCTAAGAATCAGAAGTAAACAGGGAATGATTTAATTTAACACGGATACTTAAATAAACTCGCTTCCAGAACACACTTGAAGACTCATTGTACTTAGAATTTTGACTTTTTTGACTTTTGACAACAATTTTTACAAGATTTAAACTACTTTTACAAAATGCCTTAACGAAGCAAAAATTTTAAAATTTTGGGTATTACAGATCTGAAATGGATTCTACCTTGCTTCAAATTCTGAGACCATACAGCAATAGAAAAGAGTAGCTGGACTGAAATACTAGATTTTGCTTGTTCCCAATTCTGAAATCCAAGAAAATCAGAAGGATCAGAGGTCCCAAAAGAGCTCACCAACAGGTTATTAGACCCACCATAGGTCAGCTCCATCAACTGGGTGATAATCACACCCACTATGAGTTCTCAGATATACCACAGTGCATATTTCTTGGGTGATCAAGGCAAAGACCAAATAGTAACCCATGCCTTGTTATCATCACACCTTCCTCACACAGGGAGCGAAGGGAATCGCAGATCTGGAGGATCCATGCCCTCATATCTGGTTGGGAGGGCACTAAGGTTACTCCAAATCACCTACAAGCAAGTACTATCCAGGTAGACCACCATTGTTTCATCTCTAGAAGTCTGCAAATTCAATGCACCTGCATTATTCACCTACCTAAGCAAACCAACAACAATGACAGGCCAGAAAATGTCTTACACTCTACTAGTTTCGTTGTGGTCAGTTCATACATGTGCTATTTGATTACTCCTTGAAAACATTTCCTATACCAGGTTTGTTATCAGCAATGAATAGAAACAATTGATATTTCAAATATCTATTTGTAATCCATTGATAGAATCTGCATCTTTGAATTGTGCGAGAAATAGATCTATCAAACTGTCATCTGTGCATGTTGTTTCTATCTAATTTTATGACTAAACACAGAAATTAAAGCTCTGAATAAGGAGAGAACAATTTCCTACAAACCCTAGGATATTACAGTCAAGTGTGAATCATTTAGTGTTCCTCAATATGTATCATCTTAAGTTTTTCAAGCTACAAGGATAGTAATGTTGTGGTCAACTTAAGTAGCTGCCTAGTCATAGTATTGTAGATTTTGGGTAACTACTATTTTGTTTCGAAACTATAAAGAAATAAGGGAATGTAAGTTTTGATTTTAACTGACCTTGAGTAGGTCTACTATTTGAAGGATTGAATGCATATTATGGGCCACCAATGGTTGGGACTAATCCTCCACCAATCCCTTCCAATTGGAAAATGCAAAGAATGGATACATAGAATTCAAATAGAGCATACTGATGTGGGATCATTATTATCTATTTGTAAGGACAAGAATTTGATATTGTTCTATTCATATCACTGTTTATACATATGCATTGTAACTTGGAAAAATGTGGTTAGGAGAATTAATTTCTAATCAATTTATTATTGTTCAAACCAATATTCCCTAGTTGTCAAATATGGGTTGTGAATAAATTTTTATATGAATATATTATAATACAAACAATTGGGAAATGGATATTTGAAATACACTGCTATAATCATTTTATAATTGATCTTTTAAAATGTTAAGCAATAGAATTGAGTTAATTGTAATGGCTATAGACTAAATTATGATCTAATAAAGATAAAGGCGATTAGCTAACAAGATTAAGAATCAACTTATTCAAATATTAAACAAAGTATATAACTGTTGCTGTAAAAGCTTATTTTTATTCTAAAAATCTATAAGTTGACTAATTTTATTAAGCAGCTCATAAAGGAAGTAAATATAATCATAGAGGAAGAACTTGAAATCACAATCAGGACAAATATTTGAATGAGTTGGATAATCAGAAAATTCTTCACAAGCCTCCAACATTTTGTTGTAATCGTAAGGAAAACATTAGGTCTTATTTTTTAGGGTTATTAAAATTTTAAAGCCTGTTTTCATCATAATCAGTCGGATAACCATTATACACCTCTTTATGAATATCATATTTTTTTTATTTAACATGTCTACCTCTGCTAAAAACATGCATTACCCAGTAATGCAAAATGCAGATAATGAAAGATAAAAAGCTTGACCAAAACATTATTGGTATTCCATTCTGAAGATTCATCAATATGTTTATCAACAACCCAAAAGTGCTTATAGGGTTTCAAATAGATTGAATACGAACTTACAGTATTCGTGATTCCTCCTTGGTTAGAATCTGTAGGAGGCCATTTCCTCCAACATAGTACCTGACGTTGTTAAAGCCCTTGATAAAATAACTCTTCTCAATTTTCCTTCCAACCAGTCCTCCTCAAGACAGGCTTCCAATGCAAGTCTTGGAAATGCAAGCTGAAGTTAGAAAAAGAAGAAACCAAGGAATCAGAATCCACAAATATATTGTTTTTGGGAGGCAGAAATGATGCTAAGCCTGCTAGTCCTTTGCATGGAGTTTCTCATCTCAATGACGAAGAGAGCCCAAACACTGGCCTCCCAAAAATGTATGACCCACAAACTACAAAAAATAATGAAAACATACAAAGAGAATCACTTCGCAGCCTAATTTCAATGCCTAAACCCCAGAGCAAAATTTTCAACATCACATGAATGATCATTACTAAAGTCTAAAACCTTGTGGATACTCTAGGTAACCCACATAACAAACATGGGATCCAGAGCCAGTCTACTGACTCCTATGACAAATTAAGTTACAGATAGGCTGCATGGATTTAAAATAGCTTTTCAACAAATAGGATAGCTTTGAGCTTTTCAACATTGATAAAAGCTTAAGTTACAGATAATAGCTATTTTAAAAGCTAAGTTACAGATATTTAGCTATGAATGATAGCTTCGAGTTTTCAACATTGACAATTTTAAAATAGCTCCATGGATTTAAAATAGCTTTTCAACAGATAGGCTATAAATTTGAAAGATAGCTTTGAGTTTTCAACATTGACAGTCAAAATAATTGCTAGGATATTTTAAAACTTTAGATTCTTCATAATGTAAGTTACCTAGGCCAATTTGCTTCATAAGGCAAAGCAACCTGCAAATATGATAAATTGATAAGGGTGTTGGGCTCCTTTTGATAGTGTCCAAACAAAAACTTCTTTCGAGAAAGCCATTCAATGCATAATTCAAATGAAGCATTCAATTCTCGCAAAGGAAACTAAATCTTCAGAAGAAAAGAAAACTAGAACAAGACATACATTTTGTATCAATATTTCAACACAATTTTTATCAATTAACATGAATCTGAATAGATCTCAGTAAGTTTGCAGAGCCATAGCTACCTCATGACATGAATTTGTGCATAAATTCTTCTTTATTGAATTTCGTGCACAAGTTTTTGTGAAGGCTGTGGTGATTTGGACTGGCACTTATTATTACATCTGAAAAAAATCCATTTTCAATTATGCTTTGATGGATGTCCAAACCCTACTCCAAAGCTCCAATTTGAGCACAGGCAAGCAGGACGCTGGTTTGCATTTGTTTAAAAAAATTTAAAGCCTTTTCAACAAACACATTTTGAACATGTTTCTCAAACAGCTGTACTCTCAGTTCACATGCCTTGTCTATGCTTCCACATTTTGCATGCTCTAGGCTTGAAATACAAATATTGGGTATTTAATTGTCAAATTCATTCCAGTATGCTAATGATGGAGTCCCTATCTTTAGAGAGTGGGGAAAGAGGGGCAATGATGGAAATGAGGCCTAGGTCGTTGAACTTGGAACATAGATTGATGGAGGAGAAATGTCTCAACGACCTAGCCTTTGTAGCTCATTCCAGTAGATCGTTGATTGAGGAGAAATGTCTCGAGGTCAAGCAAGAATCTGGTAGCTCTAAATCCTGATATTCTTAGATCTAATTTTTGTTTATTGTGAATAGATTGAAGCAGCAGCTCTAGGGAGATTGGTTTTGCTTCGTCTCACTTGTAAGCGATTTCTGCTTTGGTAGGGTTTCTTGCAAACTCTGCCCATTTTTTCTCATTCGAGTCGTTGACAGCATGACACAATTTGTGCAGAATCTTGAGGTAAGTCACTTGCCAATGTGGTTTCGGAGATTTTTTGTTTTGAATCTGTACACCACTGGATCATTTTCTGTTGTGTTTTATTTCATTCTAAACAATTCTGTTGTTATCTATCAAAAGAAGGCATCGGTTCTGTGGTTTTATCTGTGACTGTTTTCATGTATGATATTATTGTACTACATAGTGTTAGATCCCTATTTGCTTCTTCATGTAGATATTTTTTGAGCAGTGAAATGAATTATATGTTTATTTGGTGGTTTTAATTTTTTTGTTTATTCTGTTTTCCTTGTTCTTGAGGTTATTTTTGCAACAATTTTCCTACAGAATTATTTAGTTAGTATTGAATGGATGCTAGCTACTGCTGATTCTGTAAATACAATGGTTGCCAACTTGCCACTTTCTAGAGTTTCATGAAAGAATATAGGGTAACAATGAAAGTGAAATGATAATCTGCAGATCATCTACACAATGCACAATACAGAATATATAAAACTTAAAAGTTTTACATTACATTCTGAGAATGCAATGTTATATATATATAACTGATGTCTACTGCTCATTATAGCCTATCTCTTAACATTTTTTACAATATAAACAATTTTACCACGATTGTGGAATAGACTTTGCTTACCAGACAACAATATATGGTGAATATACAGTTTTTGGCAAAAATAGTGACACTATTGGAAGCCAATCCTTTAACAATCCTCAGACAATGGTATATGATATAAATGGTAAATATTTTCTTTTGAAAGAAATAACAATTACAATGTGAACATTTGATTCTTTGAACAATCTCAACTTATTAGACAGCAGTTCGCTACCTTTAATAATTTGCAGCAATCAAGCAACACTATACAAAAAATACCTCTTCTTCTGACAAAAATATTCATCAATGCTGTAATTCTTAAGCTGCCCTCTGAAAACATAATGATAATGCCCACTCAATACAATAGATGTATAAAAAATCAAAATGCCTTGAGAGCGCAGTAACCATTCAACTGTAACGCTTCACACGAGATTGCAATCTACACAATTTTGATTTTCATCCAAAGAAAAATAATACATGTCCAATATGATTATATGACCTGGGTTCGGACACCAATTCAAAGAATATAGAGTAACAATGAAAGTGAAACGATGATCTGTAGATCATCTACACAATGCACAATGCAGGATATATAAAACTTAAAACTTCTCCATTATATTTTGAGAATACAATGTTGTACATATCTATAAACAAATAACTAATCACATAACTTAATGTTCATTATCCTTCACTTCATATGTTCAACTTATTACATTCGTTTTCACAAACCTTATAAATTGTATATCATATTTCTTCACAGATTTGTGCCATTATACTAGCTCTTGTATTTTGAAGACCAAATGTCACAAGGCAATTGGCATGATACAAAATGATTAAAATTTTAAAAGATTATGTTAAATGACAAATAGCTTGGTTTTCCAGGTGGGTACATCCCCTCACATGGTTGGTTACTTGGTTAGGATTCAGTGATACAATTAGGTACCAATATGCTTTTGATATTATTACATTCTTTTCTGAAACCATGTTTCTATGTTACTTCGATGAAAACAGGGGTGCTACATTTGAGAGATCATCTTCCCACAAACAGATAGAGCTAGCATCTTTACTTTTGCAGCAATTTGCAATGATTCAATGTCCTTTTAGAAGCAATTCTAGAATGTCTGGCAGGTCTATCCTTAAAGTATCAAGTTTTTATAATTGTAAAGAAGAGTTCTCTCTAAAAAAATGATTCAAGTCCTTTATATGTGAAAAATTGCATAGTTTGGCATTTGTTTCTTGTGGTCTCCAAGCATCCATATGTTTTTTTCCTGGTGTTGTTTTCCATTGCAAGGCACACAAAGCATCTACAATAATCTGCTTTTTATGCACCCCTAAAAGGTTTTAGCTGCTTTTCACTACAGAAAGGTGCTCAACATTGTTTCTTCTTCATGTCATTTAACATAGGTAATGTCTATGAGCTTTCACTTCTTCAGTCTTATCTGATTGATCAGCTCTAATGGAAAAGTAATCAACTCAATAATTTCTGCTTAAAGCATTTGTAATAATCCTGGAATTTTTACCAACTTCTAAATTACCAAGTTAGAGTTAGGGTTTTCACAATAATTCAGATTTGTAACACAACAGTAAATTCCCATGAACTAACAATAAGCGGAACAAGATTAAACAGCAGATCACACTTGATCACAGGAACAATGAACAATAATCAATACTGATTATAAATTCCTGATATAAATGTCATGTTTAAACTCCATGTCGATTGCCCAGCATTGTAATTGCAATAGAAATAGTCTTCTTTACATTTTTCTGAGGTAATTACAATTACACAGACCTCATATTGTCGCTGTTATAACAGTCCTGGTATAGATGAACTGTCAATGGCGACTCAGTCAGCAAAGGGGTAGCGTCTAGGGTCTGATATGACTGATTTCTCCTTGAATGACGCCTTAACTCTTCCAGACTCACCATCAAACCCTCCAAACAACAGATATGAAATTTATAATAGTTGACTGGCAGCGATTTGGGTGTTGCTCAGCCTAGGGCAACCTATATATTGCCGGTCTGCACCCTGGGACTGGACGATCTGACTAAATGGCTGGGTATATGGCGTCACCTGCTGTGTAACAAAGTCCTAGGTGCTCCTCTTATATGCTTGTAAGAAACGAGTATATGTCTACTTGTGTATGAAAATTATGTTTATACATGTTTTGTTGGTATTTTAATTTGGTTATAAACTCTTGGGAAGTGACAAAGGAGATGTTCGTGTGGATAATGGTATAGAAGTAGAGGAAATAACAATTGGAGTGTCATACAAGAAATGACAAACCATAATAATACTCAATAACCTGACTGACCATCCCTATTAACAAGCTAGATAAATTAATAATAAATAAGTAGCCAAACTGAAAACACACATACAGAACTGGAGTTTGATACAAGAGATGACAATCCACAACAACACTTGATAACCTGACTGACTATCCTTATCCTCAGTCATGGCTAAGGAAATTGGGTATCTAGATTATCTTGTTTACAGTATAACCAACAAACCTAATACTGCTCAAATCATTGCAGGGAAAATCACACAAAAATAGAACAACAACATATGTCAACTATTTTCGGCAATCTAATATTTTGCAGACATAGTCATATCAGATTATCTTTTTGAGCACGGTTGACAGGATTAATTTGACACTGTACAGCCTCCAAATGCATACTCATAGATCTTATTTTAACCTCCCCATCATCACAGTGGCTGGCCTCTGCACTCTTGTGGGAAAGTAGCAATAAGTTGAACATTAGAATGCAAATATTAATCATCCACTAAGGTTAAAGTATCCAGAGCATAAGTAAAGAATCATATTAAGGTGGCAATCAAAATAAGTTTCTCTTTCACAGATTCCATCTAAACGAATAAACATTCCATCTATGTTCTCAAGTCATCTCTGACATGATTGTGAATATCAGTGGCAAAAATTTCTGAGACAAAAGTTGTGCTCTAGAGGATAAGTATACAAGCATTTTTATGTGAAAATCAAAAGAAAGTTTCTCTTTCACAGATTCCATTTGTAGGAATAAACATTACATAGGCGCCCTCATTTCATCTGTGCCAAGATTGTGAATGTTACTACCAGGACTTTCTCAGACAGTGAGCTTGTGCTCCAGAGCATAAGTAAACAAGCATTTTTATGTGCTAATCAAAGTAAGTTTCTCCTTCATCGATTCCACTTGAGGGGATAAACATTCCATAGGTGCCCTCATTTCATCCATGCCAGTCAATATGACCAGCAAGATTTTCTCAGACAGGGAACCTCAGCTTCAGAGCATGAGTAAGTAAATATTAAATAAGCATTTTTATTTTATAATCAAAGTATAGAGCATAAGATTATATGAAGTGACCAAGAGGCACAGTGATGTCACCCATATGAAGATACAGCAAGAAGAACCATTAGAATTCTTGGGCGACTCTTCCACTCTACTATTTTTTTCTATATTGGACAAGTTCGACTACAGATGAGCCTGTTAGCTACAGCCTGTTCCATCAGTGACAGATTTGACTTTGGTTGAACTAGTAAGAAAAGTTTGGCAAATTCCTCACTAATACCTGTTCCTACAACTTGCAGAGGTCAATATCTGCATCTAGACTCAAAATGAGGTGTCTTTTTTATATTTTATAACTTTTTGAGAGGAATCCAAATATATGCATAAATATAACACTTTAGATAACTCCCTTATGTTGTTTTTGACCCTATAACAACACTGCATTTTCATGCTATCAACAATCCAACTGTATCTAAGTGTTTATCCGATTTTTTAGATCAAACGGTATATATGGTAGTATAAATACGAATGAAACATGGTATACATGGTAGTGTTTATTCATATATTCTAAGTTTGACTGCAAATCTGTTTTTTTGCAAATAAAGATAAAAGATAAAGAGATGTACAAAATAGCTTTTTCTGTACCACAAGGTCCCTATCAGTGGAAAGTCATGCATATTATATTAGTTTGAGTACAACCCCAGCCTACTTTCAAAGAAGGATGGGCAATGCCTTAAAAACATTTAAAGGAATTTTGTGATGTATATATTGATGATATATTAATATTCTCTAACTCTATTCAAGATCAATTACAGCACCTTGAGCAGCCTTTAGCAACCATCATAGAAAATGGAATTTGTCTGTCAAAATAAAGATGGTAGGTCTACATCTTGACAAAGGCAAGGTAAGGTTCCAACAGCACATTTCAACAAGGATTCATGAATTCCCAGATATTCTTAAAATTAAAGAAGAATTACAAAGATTTCCTTGATATGTCAACATTCTTTGAAGATCTCGCCAGAGCAAGAAAACACTTGTAGAGACACTAAAGGAAAAATTGCCGAACCTAGGATGAAAAGTCAACATAGGCAATAAAGAATATTCAGCACAAATGTTCTCAGCTCCCATCATTGCAAATGCCACAAGAAGGTATTCGTCTAATTCTCAGTACTGATGCTTCGAACGATACATGGTCTGCAGTATTAAGCGAAGAATTTTCAACTGGGAAAAGTGAATATATGGCTATAAATCAGGCATCTTTTCACAAAGTGAAAAAGAATTATCACATATATGAAAAAGAAATTCTTACTACTTAAAAGAGGAAGTGAAAAATTCAAAATATTTGTTGAGCCGTAACATTTTGCAATCAGAACAGACAACCAAGCAATGAGGATTTAATTGAAGCAAAAACCAGATAAGAATTTAGCCCAAGGAAGAACTGCCAGATGGTATTTTAAGTTCTCAATTTATGACTTTGACATAAAATGGGTTAAAGGAGAAAATAACTCCCTCACAGATGCTTTAACCAGAGATTTGAAGACTGCAGCAGTTGTCACAATAGATCCCATAGATCCTCATTTGCCAATTGAGATTTTAGATATTTTGCTAAACAGTTGACATGCTCAAAGTAGCTCAAAATGCTCAAAGATCTGAATCTGGTAAGCGATAGTTGGGATTGCAATATAGAAAAGAATGGTTTCTATGTTATGGATGCTCTCGACTTGCTAGAAGCACAAATCAATATTCATCTGAGGAATTCTTTCTCATTTGATATTGTGGTCAGACAATCACTATCAGATTGGTGATTGCCCAAATATAGGACAAAGATTATTATTCTCCATTCAACTGGATAAGTGAATAGTGTTTACTTTTGAAAATCATGCAGATGCGTGTGGGGCTGTTTCAGATCAAGAAATGGCTGATTTCTTTAATTCTAGTAAGCCAGGATTTTCTTTGAAGATTGTTAATGACTGATTATATTTTAGATCCAAAATATTACAATCTGCCAGAAGAGAATTCTACGAGTCATGACCAAAGATTTCCGTGTCATCATTAGACATGCAAAAACTGCACGAGGATTTGAGTAGGAGCAAATTTGGCAAGAGCATTCCATCACAATTCAATTTGATATTCCTAAACTGTAATAGCTATGAGAGAATTTTCCAATTGCAAATCACTCTGTAGCCCATCTCCATTTCAGAATGTATAAATGCTTCAGAATTACTCTACATTATACCCAATTCGATTTTATGTTTCTGGAGAATAATTTCTAGAAGTTTTTCAAAATCATTGTGTAGTTCCCACCTATATTGAAAATGGGTGTGCACTATACAGTGATTTTTAAAATTTGCCTATGATTACCACTACTGAAAAATATTACATCGAATTGAATATCAGGTAGACGATAATTTCGAAAGTTCAGTTTAGAATTTGTAAATAAACCAGACGATAAACCTAAGCGAATTAGCTAACACAATTAAGATGGCTGTGTAAACTACCAGAATCCTTTGATGCCAGCCCCAACTGACTTTCCTTGAGTAGACCTAAAGCCTGTGCTGAGACCTCCAGGAGAAAGAGCAGCATCCAGCAGAGTTGCCTCCACTCCAGCTTTGGCTGTGCAGCGCCAAATCCAGCCCATCCGCATCCCACAATTGCAGCTCTCAATTTTTTGCCTCTTTTTGGCCACCATTTTCGCTTCCTGATGTCTGGTAAGCTTTGCACTGAAATCTAGTGCTTGCCTTTACCATCAATCCTCCACAAGCCATTCTATACCCGCTTGCTAAATTTGGAGGACACTCATACGTTGCAGATTAAGTCGTTCTGGTTGCCAATGACTTCATGAAGAGATTTGATTTAAAATCCTCGATTCAGTTTATGTCCGTTGATTTAAGGACAAGTTTCTAAGACTAATGAAACTAAATATAATAAGAATTCAAACCGTTGCTTTTTAATTTAAATTTATGTCCATCGGCTTTGTTGGAGGGAAAGAGGACCCCGCGGCCTGTAGATGTCAAGAATTGATCTTGTGGACTCTAATTGTTGTAAGAGTTAGTATTTAATAAAATTTATTTTGTTGGTTGATTTTTCATAATTTGTAGTATAAGGTATTAATAGTTGTAGAAATATTTTTAATCAATATTTGGTAGTAAAATGTTTATTAAAAAGAAAATATTTGAAAACAATTTTCAAATATGCATTCAGTTTTGTAAAAATATTAATGACATAAATTTTATTAGTTTTATGTTACATGTGTGAAATGATATTTGTCTAATTATAATATGGATGTGAAAAATATTCATATTAATTGTGGGTAATACATATCCTCTTATTAATAGTTGCATAAATTTTATATAACAATATTAGAACCCTTCCAAAATAGTATTATAAGTTAACCGTCCCATCAAAAAAGATATTGTACTATATATCAATCAATCATGTTATAACAATTTGTAATATTTATTATATAAGTTTATACTTTTAGAGAAGCAAGATAGACTACATGTTTTTGTAGAGAACCTTATCCATTATATAAGCTTATATGTTTGATGTTTTTATACAAAAGCCCATCCAATTTCTATACAAAAAAATATATATTTATATATCAATGATATTTTTATACATAACTTCATTCGTATTATATGTGTGTGTAAATAAATAAATGTGCATATATTATAATGTTGTCATATTGAAGCTCATTCATATATATATAAAGCAATATATATTCACACACACACATACACAAGCATTATGTTTTAAATAAGCTCATGCATATATACATAATGTTTTTATGTGTATATATGAAATGGTATTCAAGAATAGAATTACACTTATAATTAATTTATACAAAACAACAATATGAGCTTAATTATGTAATCAATTTTATTTCTTGGAAAGAGGTATTAAAGATCAGTTTTTTAAAGGGACCAAACCCTTATATAAACAAAGACAAAGCTTGTTGGCCCACCAAAAGATAACCCCTAGAGGTGCCAAGAGATAGAACCTCCACCACATATTGAGTCTCCACTCCAACCAAAACCATTTAGGTCCAACCAACCAAACTAATCTCTAAAACCATCCTAGCCTCCCCTCTTTCAAGATAGGGGATCTATATCATATTTTGGAGGACCTTTCCTCCTCTTTTGGACAATAGTCTAAGAACTTGACATGCATTCATCATTTGACCAAGAAGTCATCAAAAGAGAAACAACCTCCACTGCCATCCCAAGAACCAAAGTAGAACTTGGTCATGTAGGAAAAGACCAAGTATGACCATCTATAGAAAAAGCATGTCCATCAAAGTAAACCTCTAATAAAAAGTGGGGTTAGTCATGATTGGAAAAATTGGATCATCCAAATATCATGAAATGGAATCAAGCAATCCTAACCTCAAGAGAGTAGGCACCATAATGTCAAGCCGCCCCTAATCACCTAATAATTGTGAAACATGCACAAGTGGTGAGGGAAAAATTTAAAGAGGATTAGTAACCATAGAAATATAATTGACAATAAGTTAATGAGGAAGAGCATCCTTCTACCAAGATGTCATAGTGCTTGAATATTTTTTGGTGCAAAGAACCTTAGAATTCAAATGAGAAGCATCAAAACTTGGGTGATGGTGAAATGACAAACCCTCATAATCTAGCAATTGAACTTGTTGGCACCTCAAAACATGTTGAGTATCTTTTTGTGTTATTTTGCTTTGTTAGACTAACCCATGGTTTTATGTCACCCATTGTTGATAACCCATCTAATAAATATAATTTGGGTGGTTCTTTGTAAAATTTCTAGGCATAGTTTGATAGAGCGTAAAAATTTAAGCCTAGTTGTCTTTTGAAGTTTTATCAAATTCACTAAGGGCTAACAGTTATGCTTTTGTAGCTTTCTCTTTTAATCTAGCCCAAGTCTGGTTCAAATAGATTTCCTTGCAAAATGTTGGTTCAGTTAGAAATCCCCATAAAGGGTAGAAAATTAGAAAATTGGCCAAGAATAAGTCTTGTGAGATTTCAATGTCCAAGAGAACTTCACATTTTGATATTCATTTTGTTCAATTGGATTTCCCTTCTTTACAAGAAAAAGGTGCCCATTCATCTTTGTGGGCATTTTCATGTGAATTGTCCACTTCCAGTTGCCAATGGACTTTCTACATTTCCACTTGCCAATGACTTCCCCACAAGTGTAGTTAATTCTAAAATTGACTAAGCTAAATTTATTTAGGTTGATTGAGCCCATCTTCCCACATCCCACCCATGGCGACATCATCTTCCCCTTACAAAATTTTCTAAGTGAACTTCTCTTATCAAGTGCATTTATTTGTTTCACTTCTATTCCTTGGCATATTTCCTTTTGCAAACTTTCCGCATCCATCTAAACTTTCATTTCTAGTTCAAATGCCTTCACCCACAAACCTCTTCCAACCCATTTTCATGCATTTGTACCTTGATAATGTCATGCTAATATTATCTCACCTTGCTTGTGTCTTCATGACATCACCTCATCCAAAGCTTCCCAATCCATTAATGACATCATGCTAATGCCACCTTTCTTGATGTCATTAACAAAACGTTCCATCCAAATTAGTTTAGTCTTATGTGTTTGGTGAAGTTGGAATTTTGATTCCATTTCCCCACATGAACTATTGGAGGTCAATCTTCTTCAAGGACCCAATGAAGACCAACTTCTTGAAGTGTTCATATAGCGACCATCTTTCCAATATATCAAATACCAATTTGAAGTCCTGTAAAGACCAAAAAGACAAAGATGCCAACTTCCCATGCAGCCTAATAGAAGCTCTAATATCCCACATATAGAGTTTTGTCAGGATCCAAGAGTCAACAAGACCTTGTGTGGATTGTGATGACATCCACATATATCCGCTAAAGGACTAAACTTTTGCTAGAGCCATTTCAAGCCAATTTTTCCACCTAATGCTAATTGGATCTCCTACATGGGCTTGATTCTTATATTGCATTATAATCTAAACCATTTTCCCACATCCCATAGGGGGTCAAATTTTTACAGGAGGTAAAAATGAAGGATTATCTCTCAACTACTACCATTAATCATTTAACCACTACTAAAACTACTCAATTTGATTTGTGGTTTCTTGTAAAATATTTTAGATGTTGGTTTGTGAGAATTTAATGGAGAAAAGTGATACGCACATCTCATTTATTATCTACAAAGAGATATTTTGTCATGAAACACCTCTTGGGTGCCATTTCAATGGATTTTGTGGGTGATTTCTCCTATTTATTGCACTCAAACCCACAAATCATCAATGTGAATGTATGGTACAATTTAGGGGAATGTTCTTCCATGTTTCATATCAATTAGATTGGATTTACAATAGACACTTGGCTTCTATGCGGTCATGGAGGTTTTGGCTAGGGTTTCTCATGTGGTACAACTATCTAACATTCTACAGACATTTATGTGGGTATATATTCCTTTGTCACCATTGTGTAAAGAAGAGGATAAAATTTTAGGTAGAAGAGCATAGTAGAGAGAAGAACTTACACAACAAAACTAGAGGGTTCATAGTTTATATCTTTAGGTTAGCTATTTTTGCACTATAATGATCTAGGTTCATCCAAAAATTTATGCCGACACTTGTAACCTTTGTAGATCAAATAATTAATGGAAGACTCAAACTTGATTGAGTGTCTCTATGTATTTAGTATCCATTCCTTGATTTTTTATTAGTTAGCTCCAACCAAACGATTGTAAAATTCCCATTTAAATCTTTTCCAAGGTATCTTCTCAGAATGATAAAGAAAGTGTGTGGGTATGTTCATGGATAATACTAAATAGAATCTTTAATATTCTACAACTATCTGTGGTTTTTTGAATGTATGTGTAGAACCCAGCTTGCTTGTGCATTTTAGAAAACCTATTCTTTTTGTCACATCCTCATATCCACCACTTCCATGATGGATGGATGTGGAAGAAAAGAAATAAATTTATAAATAAAAAGGGAATTTAAGAGAATAGTATGGATGATACGACGGGGGGTATGGGCCTCCATAAAAGTTTGCAAAATGGTAGTCAATACAGTAAGTCCAGTATGGGCACCACAGGAAGGTATGGGACTCCACAATCTTTGCCAAAATTCCTCCAAAATACACCATACTGAGAGATTTCAAACATGCTATGTACTATCATCAAAGTACAAAGAGAAAAAAAAAATTATAGAGGAAAATAATATATAGACGATTTGGAGGCTATGTAGTGAGGAGGAAAAGGGACAAAAAAGAGAAGGGGCTTTGTTTGGGAGAAGAAAATATAAATATGAGAAGAAGTGAATGGAAGGGAGGGAGATGGCTCACTAAGAGGAGGCAAAACATCATGGAGAAAGAACAAGGGTGGAACTAGATCTATATGAATAAACCTATTCCCATGTAATACCATGATAGTAAGATACACACATTTATTTGTTGAAAAAGGTGATAGAACTTCTAGGAAAATGCAATTGGTATGTGTAAAGAAAAATTCCCCAACCATTACCAACATTATTCATGCCTATGCAAAAATGGGAGCTTGGGAACAAGGAATACGATGATGGGAGACATGAAATGGTTTTGTTGAGAAGGTTTAGAAACTTTCAAGCAAACACAAGTGGCTAGTGTAAATCTAGATGGCTGGGGAAAACCATGGAATCTCTCTCTTGGTATTTGACATGTGATTTATGATCAAGTATGAAGGTGAAACAATGAGTTATCGAGTTTTAATAGGCCCATTGTTAAAATTTAGCTATTATAGAAAAAAATAAACTTCCATATAAGAAGCTAAGGTTTTACAGTTTATTTTAGAAAAAAAAAATTCTAAATTATCTTTGATTGATTTCAAATTGTGATTAATTTTCTTCATAATTTATATTGGATGTTGTTTATTAAAGGGTACGATAAATATTTTGATCATGGGAGATGTATGAATACTATATAGTCAAATTTTATATAAAATGATTAATATTTTGGTATCATTTGATAGGCCATTTATGCTTAAATGTAATAGAGAACAAACATAATTGCATATTCTATTTAAATTAAGTTGACATGCAAAAACAAGTGGAACTAAGTGTTGGAATTTTGAAGAGTTTGTCATTGATTCACTTATTGGCAACATGAGCATGAGATACATAGTGTGTAGATACAATGTTGTCAACATTGTGGCTCGGTATGAAGATTGATGCGTAGCCTGATTGGTGAAGCGTGAGTGTGCATGAAGATGATAATCCAGTGCATAGATGCAAGAGGTTTTGATCTGGTGCAAACAGTTGAGTTGAAGAATTGGCTAAGTTTCATAACAAAGTTTTCAGTGTATAGTTTCTCCATTTTTTTGGTCCACATTGGTCTGGCTTGAAGAATTTTTCTCTATGATTTAAGGAAAAAAATTTGGATGTCAAAGGAGTCTAAATCCAAATTTCCATGCCTTTTTTCCCTCTGGTGCAAAATTTATGAGTAACAAATTATCGGGTTTGCCAGTGACAATGTTTGTCAGTGCAAAGTATGTGTTTTGTTCAGTCCACACTTCAATATATAATAATATCTAGCCTTTCAAAGCTGTGGAGATTTTTACAAGTGTTAGTAGCATCTAAGTTCCAAGTGGCATGAAGTTTGGAGGTCCATGTGTTTGTTTGAGGATGATCAGTTGGATTTTTTTATGTTAGGTCTCTAACAATGTCAACCTAATATGTTTAAGGGTATGTAGAGTTTAAATAAGTATTGATGCATTATGTAGGAGTTGTTATAGGTCCATGTCAACCAATTTGGATGCATTATAATTTTTTATTGTGGTGTGAAGTATGTTTTGGGTTGACAAGTTATTATTTTTCATGATACATCTAATTAGGTCAACCTAATTCATGTTGCAAGAGTTTGTAGATGTAATGGGTATAAGTATAAGATCTTTATAATGTTGGAGGATGATGATAGCGAATATACAAGTATTTTTTATGTAAATTGTGTGAAGATAATATAAACACAAAGTAGAGTAGAGTGTTAGAGCAGAATGGTATGAAGTGTGTAAACTCTATATATTGAGCTTCAGTGGAACTATAATTCTTGCATATTGTAGATGCAATTGTAGTAGTTCAAATCTTGGAAATAAGCCATCCCTTTTCTTATATCTTTCTTTCATTCTATGGGTAGTGAATCCACTAGGATAGTGAGTCCACCTATAGTGAGCATTTATATAATATGTTGCAACCAGTTATAATATATTGTGAGTTAATCCTCATTATGGTTTTTCCCTTTTTGGGTTTTCCATGTAAAAACTCGGTGTTCATGTGTTATGTGCTTTGATGGTTTCTTTCATGCTTTCCTTTCTTACTGCAATTGAATATGCTATATATGGAATGAATTTTTAAATTCTTAAGTGGTTTTAGAGAATACTGATTCATCCCCCTCTCAGTACTTTGGGTGTTCAATAATTGGTATCAGATCTTGGTTCCTTGGAAGAAGCTTAACTGCTTGGGAAGGTCTTGGAGATTGAACGCATGGCTATTAGAAGATATCCTACTCCTCCAAAAGAAATTCTTGTTGTTCAATTCACTGAAGAAGATTGCATGGTTGAAATGAATGGAAAACTCAGAATAGCCCTTGAACTAAAAGTGAGAACACATATATAAAGGAAAATTTCAAGGAAGCAGATGACATTAGAAAATTGAGAGAACAAATCAAGAAATTCAAAGAAAGACATAAGGAGGTTAATGAGTAGCTAAAGTAGGAAAATGAAATAATTATTGGTTTGAAAGTGCAAGTTGAAGAAGGAAAAAGAGTTGAAGAATGCATGAATTCTAGGATGAAAAGAAAATCAAAAGAATGTTCAAAACTTGAAGAAGTTGTGACTTTGAGATCAGATCTAGTGAAAGCAAAGAATCAAGAATACAAATTCAAGATGAGCTCTACAATGCTTGATGATATTATTGTAAATCAAAAAGGATCTAAGGATAAATGTGGTTTAGGGTTTGAAAAAGGAGAGAGCTCTGTAGATGCTGAAAACTAAAAACTGTTCTTAAACTATAAACTTAAATCAAAATTTCAGCATAACTTCAATGAAGCGTTTCTAAATAAATGCAAATGCAATAAACATAATGCTAAACTATGCAAAATCAAAACATGTGCATTTAAAGGAAATTTAACTCCATTGTCATCCTATCATCAAGATCTTATTTTCAAGCATTTTGGTACTCTTAGATTTTGCACAAGCACAAATGCTACAAGAGGCTATGATGAATGGATTTTAATGATTGAAAAATTCCCCAAAAAGTGAGAAAGAGGGGGTTTTTATAGATGAATCCATAATGTGAAAATGAGAAATGGGTGGAGTGATTTATGCCATGATTCATGTTTGGAAGCTCAAAATGTGCAATTTTGAGCTAATTCAATGGAAATAATTTATGATTTTGATGTACAATTTTGAGCTAATTTCATGGAAGTTGATTCATGAATTTTAAATTATTTAATGAAATATATGAATTCATTTTAATGATTAATGCAAATGAATAATCATGCAAATGGTCAAAGTGAAATGATTTATGCAAATGGATAAATTAATGATTTATGAATATGTTGATTAATGAAATGATAAATATTTATGAAATGGGATGATGAAATATGAAAATGGATAAATAATGGATAAATGACTAAATGATTAAGTAAATGGATTATTTTTATGAATAAATGCTTATAATATTTTAATGATTTTATGGAGATATGATTATGTAGATGATCAATTAAAATATGCAATGGATAAAAATGATTAAGAGGACATTTTTATGTGTCTATATTTTTCCCCTCTATGAGACAATGTAGCCTGTCGCGTTGTTTCAAAGAAAAAAGATTGATTAACTGATACATGCCCCAGGGATATCCTGGTAAGGATGATGATAAGGATGCTATGCTCCCTCAAGAGATTGATCGAACAAGCTGTGATAGATTAATCTATCCATAGATCACAAGGAGATATTTTGATAATTGATATTGCACGAGTGATTAGTGGAGATGCACACTTGATGAAAATGCACAACTGACAAGCGCAGGTGTACATTTGATGAAAATGCACAACTGATGGGCGTAATTGAACAATTGATGTAAATGATCAATATGGCCGAGTTGATAAGATGATTAAGAAAATTGAGTTGATGCTAGCATAAAAAAATGATTGATACAATGATTGAGTGATCAAGGATCAAATTGATTGATTTGGATAAAAAATAGGTATCAGTTAGATAAATTGATTAATCATTCTTTGAAATAAGGACCATGAAGAAAATGAAATGATGAAGAAAACAAATGATAGATGAGAAAGAGACATGAATGAAATGAAGGTGATGAAGCTTCTTGTGCTTTACAGAGTGCTTTTATCATCATAGAGCTCATTATGTCACAAATTAGTATAAGTGTCTAGATAACATGAACATCTAGACGACCTAAATATTGTTTGCATTTTTATATCTAGTAGTGAAGTATAAACATCTAGGTATAAAGACCCTAGATGACCTGAATACTTATTGCATGAAAGACACTATCAAACAAGGAATGCTCTCATCCATAGTATGACTCATAGGTCCTTGATGATTTTAGACAACCATGTCCTAAGACGAGTCATCCTGTGAATAAGAAATAATCCACTAACAACAAACAAGTCAACATGCCCCATCCTCACCTCTCTAGTCCAAGACATCTTGGAGAAGCTAAAAGACATGCCACCAAAGATAAAATCATAAAACAATCAAAGATTGACAAACAAGCATGCATCATGCTTCAATGTGAATTTGATTCTTGTCGTCGTTTATGCGCTTAGTTGGATTTGGAAGGGGGGTTGATAGGTATAATGTAATGTTTGTTTAATTGTCAATCGTGGCGCATTTTGATTTTGTTGAAGTTCAAAGCTGTGTGGTGATCTAAAAGTGTCACTGTTTAGGGATTTTTGATGTTATGTGATTTTTTTTTGTTTTTTTTCAGAATATTTGATTTTTTGGGTTTTTTTAAAGACATTTTATGATTTTTGGCTTTTTTGGACATTTTATGATTTTTAGGGTTTTTTTCAAGACATTTTCTGATTTTTAGGAATTTTTTCAAGACATTTTATGATTTTTAAGGATTTTTTTTTCAAGTCATTTTATGATTTTTAGGGATTTTTTTTAGGACATTTTATGATTTTTATGGATTTTTTCAGGACATTTTATGATTTTTATGGATTTTTTTAGGACATTTTATGATGTTTTTGAAGTTTTAAAGATGGAGTGAGATGAAATGTGATAGATGATTGATTGAAGGAATAAGATCTTCCACGGTAGAGGTAATGCAACCATGGAAAGATTCACTACAAAACATGTCACACAAGCAACATATCTTTTGTCAAAAGATGATAATGGTTGGTTGATTGGATGCCAGGAATGATCGATTCCATAGGGCATGATGATGGCAAGTACTTAGGACCACTGATTCCTCTAAGTATAATAAGATTGATGATTGTTGATGATTATTGACAAAAGATATAAGGATTGGATAATGTTTTACAACTAGGCTCAAATATGATTTGCATGATAAGATTCAAGGTTGCAAAGGGACATGATGGCCCACCTTGGGGTAGTGTAATCGTGGATAGATGATAAGGATGTGATCTATGATGGAATGGAAATGCATAAGGATATGAAAGGAAATCCTAAAAATGCATTTATAATTTTTCCCCTACTCTCATCAAGAACAAAGGAAGGAAATAGTATGTGGATTTGGATAAGTTGGAAGATACAAAAAAAAGACTACAAGGATAATACTAATGAATAGGATGATCAAGATCAAATAGATAATACATGGATACAAATTCCTAAATACTTTGCCCCTATTCCTCGTCAAGACCAAGGAAGGGAAGAAAGGATGTATTTAGATAGAATGGAGGAATATGGATAAAGTGTATAGGATAAGATGTATGACATTAAAGAAGATCCTTAACCTTGTCAAGATAAAAGGTGGAAAGGTAAAGGATGAACGTAAAGAGGATAATGGATATGAATGACGGGATGGAGGAAACTTTCCCCCAAGTGTAGAGTGCAAGAGAAAAGGGGAAAAAAGAGAGGATATGGATAAGAATAAATGAAAATGGAAGGTAGTATATGCATGATAGGAAGATGGAGGGAGGACTCAAGCATCAAGTTTCATGACTAATATTCCTCAAATTTGTGCTCTAATAAACCATGGCAATGAGGATTAGACTCAAAAACATTGGTAGATTAATGGTATGATGGAAGAAGCTAAGGACTTATGCAAAGTTTTGGATTAAACGAGGATAATGGGGGATGAATGTTGGGTAATGGATAGGAGGTTGGAAGGTTTGTTGATGGATAGATGGAAAATATGGTGAGATCAACATTGACACACACCTTGAAGGGTGGTGGAGTGATGGAGAAAAAATGGATTTGGAAGGTGATAGGTTTTTAGATGGAAGACTGGAGGAAGCTTTTGGATTAGCAAATTTGGATGCCAATTTAGATTTTATTGCTTCTATGAGACTTTTAGGAATCCACATAGATTTTGACTTTGATTTTTGATTCATGGGCCTTTGTGGCCTTTGAGATTTTTCTTTTGACTTGATGGGCCTTTGTGGCCTTTGAAATTTTTCTTTTTGCTTTGTGGGCCTTTGTGGCCTTTGAAAATTTTCTTTTTGCTATGTGGGCCTTTGTGGCCTTTGAATTTTTTCTTTTTTCTTTGTGGGCCTTTGATATTTTTATTTTTGATTTATGGGCCTTTGTGGCCTTCAAATTTTTGACTTTTGACTTTGGATCATATTTTCTTTTATTTTTGCATGTCTCTTCGAGGAGACATATTGATCCTTTGATATATGTGGATTTTGATATGGAAGCTTTTGAAATTTGGCACCCAAAATGCTTCCAAGAGCAATGGGATGGGTGGATGTAGATGAATGATATGGAGGTATTATGGATGGGTTAATGTAGGTAGAATTTTGAGAGGGCATCAAGGATGTGTGCCTTTGTTGTTCTTGATGAATGGGAGATGGAGGGATGTAGGGAACCAATATGGAGGGAAGGATTGATGAACTAGGGTTTGGATGATAAGGACCAAGGATAGATGGAAGGTTTGATGGACTAGGATAAGGACCTAGGATAGATGGAAGGTTTGATGGACTAGGATACTTAGGTTTATTTTGATGGAATCTAGACTTACAATGGGTACCAATGTCTTGAGTGTGAGGTTTATAACCAAGGCTATGATAATATGGATTTTCTTGGATATAAAGGGGTTCTAGGATACCTTGTTCATTAATGCCTAATCCTTTGCCTTTGTAGTTCATACTTTGACATATTTTTTTGCCAATGTGATATGGATTATTTATGAAACAAGATGCAAGTCCATCGTGAGGTGGATGCGATATGGAAGGAATAACAAGATCTTGGAGTAAACCACCTTGGATAAAAGTGATGGAACCCATTTGATAGGTATGGGGTTCATGGATAGCTTGAATAGGTGTAATAGGATCTTGTGAAGGATTGTGAGCATGAGAGGAATTAGGATGAATGATAGGATCTTGACATGGGGATGATGGGGTACTTTAATCTTGACTTGGAAAAGGATTATGAGGTGTAGGAGATGGAGTAGATTTCTCTTTATTAGGTATGGAATCATCATGAAGTGGTATGAAAGGAATATCTTGATCATGAGAAGGATGGACATCATCATGGAATGAAAAGGTATCCTTAAAAGGAGGTATATCTTGATCTTGATGAGGGAGGGAATCCAAAGATTTTGTGGAAATCATATCTTGCTCATCAGATGGTAGGACATCATTGGATATGATGGAAGAACTATCATGTTATTGGGGTGCAATGGAATCATGATATGGTATGGATTCATTAGATGAGGTGGAAGGAGGACTTGAAAGGATACTTTTCTCTTGAGATGGAAGGGGATCATCATAAGGTTCCTGAGAGATGGGATCTTGGTCAAAGATTGGAAGGGGTTGTGGAATTTGGGTATCATAAAATGGAGTGGAAAGAATACTTTGATCTTGATGTGTAGGAGAGTCTATGCTAGCATGCCTTGGACTAAGAGATTGACATGACTCATTGGATGTAGATGGTATGATAGGAGAGGATGGTTGGATAGATTTGTTAACTTGGTTGAAAGACTCATGCGGTTTATTTTGATTTATGGGGGATAGATGCATTACATGGTAGGATTGCTCAATATTATTTATGTTTGAGGACTTAGATTTGAGCTTCTCATTTAGCCTTTGCAGAAATTCATGGACATTAAACTTGGATGATGTAGTTTTTGGTGGTGATAAAGGATTTTCATGGGATGATTGCATCACTTCATTCAAATGTCGAGATTCTAGTTGTTTTTCAAACTCTTTCAAACGATGGCCAAAATATTCAATCCTTTGGTTTCGTTCATAGGCTGGAGATGAATATGGAGGATAGCGATTAGACATGTTTGGTTGATGGTTTTAGGAATTTTGTAGGACGATTAAGTGTTCTTTTTGGTTGAGATTTATTTTAAACACACAAGCAAGACACAAGCAGACATAATGTTTTTCAGTTTGTTTTTGAAAAAGTTGGATTTTAAGATGAAAAAAATCATGCACAATCCTAGGGTTGGCAAGGATAATATTTGTTGGGTTCCCACTTGGATTTCTCCAGCAACCGCACTTATTCTTAGCGGATGACTTAGAAGTTTGGCCACACTAGCTCCCCTCCACAGAACTCACTTCTTTGGGTCAACCAAGCTTCGAGTTCTCATGAATCTCCCATGAAAAACTCTTCATCTCTACTAAGAACCGTGAGTATGGGACAGATTCAAAGGTCCGACCTCCTGCACTAACAAATAGAAGGATTTTGGCTTCTAAAACAAGAGGTGCCTAGTAAGGGAATCTTTTAACAAAGAGCTTGTCTGTAATAGCCTAAGAACTGGGAGGCCCACTCCCACTCTCATCACTAGCAAGTCTCGACGGACTGAGGGTCTCGCGGCTTGGGTTTGAATGATGCTAACCACTCCTTGGGGTACAACTTTCATTCTCCCCCCTTTGATATAGCCCGTCAGAAAATGTGTTCGAGGTCAAAGCTTAAGGTGATGAAATCCCCAATCAAGCCTCTTCTAAAAAAAAGGAGACCAATGTGTATTTATCGTCACCCAAGATCACACAAGTGCGCAAGGGGAGAGGATACATACACACTAGCTTGGGTAACATAGAATGTGCAAGCATACCAAACACAGTAAACAAGATTCTTTTTAAGCAACAATTGAAATGTTTGCTCTACTACAAGACAACCAATTTTAAAAATCAAATCTTCAAAAAACGTCCCGCACCAAATGTCATTAGTAGTTTTCTGATTTTTAGTCTTTGAAAAATGTGTGTTTATATTTTTAGCTTTTCAAATCTTTGGCATGCAAACCTGCAAAGAGAAAATCAATGATTAGCCATAGAATCAACAATTAAACTCTGAAGGAAAAAAAATACATTAATCTAAATTAAAACTAATCTAAAATTAAAAATTAGTTTAGAATTTAAAACTAATCTAAGTTAAAAGTTAATCTAGATTAAAACTAATATAAATTAAAAAACCTAATTAAAAACTAATCTAAAATTAATATAAAATTAAAAGTTAATCTAAATTAAAAACTAATCTAAAGTTAAAAATTACTCTACATTAAAAGCTAATTTGAATTAAAAACTAATCTAAATTAGAAATTAATCTGAAATTTAAAAACTAATCTAAATTAAAATTAGTCTAAATTAAATTAAACCTACATTCTAAATTAAATCTAAATTAGAAACAAAATCTATTTTAAAATGATAAGTGTAAATTAGAGATTAGATCTAAATTAAAGACTAAAAGGTAAATTTAAAAAAAGCTAAATTAAAAGTTAAAATCTAAAAAGTTAAAATAAAAGTTAAAAGTTAAATCTAACTTAAAAATTTAAATATAAATGAAATTAAGAGATCTAACTCTAACCGAAATTAGAAAAATAGAAAATCCATATTCTAAAATCTAAATTAACAAAAGAAAAAAATCAAAACTAAAACTAAAATCTAAACTAAAACTAGAATTAAAATCTAAACTAAATTAAAACTAATTCTAAACTAAAAATCAAATCTAAACTAAATTAAAACTAATTCTAAACTAAAAATCAAATCTAAACTAAATCCTATCAAAATGGGATGTTGTCAAAGTTTCTCCCATTGCACAAATCACGTTGTAGTAGAAATCATGTGGCTCTCTCTTTTCAATCTTTTGTTTGTGCGTGGGAACAAGCTGGAGGCTTTTCAAGCAGGATATGAATCCCAAGAGACTAAGATAAATCCTTCAGAATATATGCGATGATAGAGGAATTATCACCCAATCAATGCCAACAGTTTAGAACAAGCACAAAATTCTACAAAAAAATGATTCAACACATATCTTGCAAGCAAAAAAATTAAGTCAGACCATTTCTTGCAAACATAAATTTGCTAAGGAATCGATACTAATTTACTTTCACATAGTGAATAAGGTTGTTAATTTCTTTTGAGTATCACTCAAGTATTTTATTTGGGATTTTCATTTTTATTTATTTATTTTTATTGATTTTATAAAAGTGCAGCCATAAAAATGAAAATACAGCTATGATGTTTATCCTACTTGCTTGTTTTTTTGTTCTTTTTTTGATTGATTTTATAAAAGTGCAACTATGATAATATGATCAAATCTGAATAATTCCATGAGCCATTAACATAAATTGCAATTAAAATGTATGCATCCTTCGCATCAGATTCACCATTTTGTAGATGTTGAAAATTGAAAACTGATCTTAAACTATAAACTCAAATCAAAATTTTAGCATAACTCCAATGAAGTGTATCTAAATAAATTCAAATGCAATAAACATAAAGCTAAACTATGCAAAATCAAACCATGTGCATTTAAAGGAAATATAACTCCATTGTCATCCTATCATCAAGATCTTGTTTTCAAGCATTTTGGTGCTCTCAGATTTTGCACAAGCACAAATGCTACAAAAGGCTATGATGAATGGATTCAAATGATTGAAAAAGTCCCCAAAAAGTGGGAAAGAGGAGGTTTTTATAAATGAATGCATAATGTGAAAATGAGAAATGAGAAATGAGTGGAGTGATTTATGCCATGATTCATGTTTGGAAGCTTAAAATGTGCAATTTTGAGCTAATTCCATGGAAATGATTTATGAGTTTAATGTGCAATTTTGAGCTAATTTTATGGAAGTTGATTCATGAATTTTAAATTATTTAATGAAATATATGAATGCATTTTAATGATCAATGCAAAAGAATAATCATGCAAATGGTTAAATGATTTATGAATATGTTGATAATTAATGAAATGATAAATATTTATGAAATGGGATGATGAAATATGCAAATGGATAAATAATGGATAAATGACTAAATGATTATGTAAATGGATTATGGTTATGAATAAATTTTTATAATACTTTAATGGTTTTATGGAGATATGATTATGCAGATGATCAATTAAAATATGCAATGGATAAAAATGATTAAGAGGGCATTTTTATGTGTCTACAAGCTCAAAAGCATATTAAACACCAAATATTAAACAAAAAACTATTGAGGACAAGAAGAGTAATGGTAAGAAGGTCCAAAATCAAAGGAAAGACTTCAAAAGACCACCTATCAGACAACCAAATGCACAAAGGTACTTATCTCTTAATGGTTAATGTTATTCTTGTAATAAATTTGGATATAAGGATATGGAATGTAGAAATAGAATGAATTTGAATGTTTCATCCTTTCTTGGTCAGTGTTTTACTTGCAAAAGATTTGGTCATAAGGCTAGTGAATGTAGAAGTCAAATGATGTATGGTTATAACAATGATATGAGGTTTCAATATTTCAATGGCCACTATTATAAACATAATGGATTTGGACATAAATCTAATCAATATAGATCCAAAATGGGTGGAAGTAAGTTTGTTCAAAATGTCGTCACTTGTTACAAGTGCAATAGACTAGGACACATTTCCAAATTTTACAGAAGCAAGAATGTGAAGAAGAATAATATGGTAAAGAATGTTTCAGTGAAAAGGTTGATCCAGTAGAGATGAAGAAAGAGATGGACAAGATCTGGATAAATAAGGAAGACAATGATACTAAGCATGAGTTTGTACCAACATCTGGTGTAGGTGTTTCCTCTGGAAACTTAGTAGAAAGTATTGGCTTAGGGGGAGCATTAACAAAAGATCCTTCATCCCTTGCCAGAGAAATGGTGTTGATGCTCCAACAGATTGGAATGAGGTGTAGGTTGACATGGTTAACCTATTGGAGAAAGAGTCGATGGAAAATATTGAGTTGTGGAAGTTTGTGGAGCATTTGCAATTGACTATGCATATAGTTAGGGTTTTTTTACAATCTTTTCAAAATGTGCATTTAATGTGAATTAGGTCAATTCAAAATGGTTTATAAGTGATTTTATATCCAATATAAGTTATTTGTAAATGAGCATTTGAGGAGAGAAGAGTGATGAAAGAGTGAGGTGAAGCATTTCAAAAGTTCTTACACACTAAACCCTAACTGAAAAGCGATCAAAAGGTATTTATAGACTTCTATCTTTCCCTAAGTTTTTAGAAGTGTTGGAAAATGTATACACGACAAGTAATTGAGGTAGTGGATCATCCCCATCCTAAATTCAAATGACATCTTGATTTAAATCCCTAGTGGATGATCCAAACAAAGCATTTTCACACATTTCATATGGTGTTTTACACACAAAATATGTAAGGATATACATACATGTGAAGTTGGAAGAATATGATCACTCTAAATTGGGTGATGTGCTGTTTAATGAACTAACTGGAGATGAGTTTGAGCTGAAATCAGAATTTGAGAGCTTGGTAGAAAAGAAGCTTGATGTGTGGAACTATTTCCCTAAATTTTTCCATGATGATGTATGGATAAGGTATTCCTTCACATGAATCCATGATAGATTCATCTAGCTTGATATACCTCACATGATCAACAAAGAGGCGATTAGGGTTGTTATAGGTTTATGTTCAACTAGACCAGCTCCGATGCTCAAATCAGTGAAGAATGAAATGGTGATGGAGTTAGCTAGTGTAAAGTACGCTAGAAGAGCCTTGATAATAAAAGACATCACAAATATGGAAGTTAAGTATGCCTAAATGGTGATCAGATATACGATATACTTCACTAACAAAAAGAATTCAATGTTTGCAACTACCATTAATACTGCCTATGAGATGGTTGTGAAGGGTGAAAATTATGATTTATGTGAGTTGTTGAGAGAATAGTTGATTGAAAACCTACATAAGACTAAGGACTTAAAGTGACCTTTCAAGTTTGGTACTTTGATCATCTGTTTATTGTTTTACTTCTTAAATGAGGTTCCCAAAACTAAGAATATAGTATGGTTGAAGGACATGATGGAAGTTTCAAGAAGTTTGTCATTGATGACGTTGTTTGGTAACATGAGTATGGATTGTATATAACAATGTATTATAGTGTTTTTATTGATGTCAACATTGTTGTGGGACATCTTGCTGTGGATCACCTTGATTAATCCTGACAGGTTTTGAGATGTTAAGGAAGTCATTTGTGCAAGTTTTTTTGGTTTGAAAAGCTTATTTGTTTGAAAATTTGATTGTATCAAAACTTCTAGATTAGTGTTACAATGCATCATTTTTTGGGTCAGCACCACTCTGCATAAGAATATTTTTCTTTGTGCTTCTAATCTAAATTTTGTGTTTGTTAGATGCATCTAAATCCAATATTTCATCTTGATTGAACATATAGGTTGAGAGATATATGTAATAGAGTTTTGTCTGGATATTACAGTCATTTTTTGTACACTGTGTTTGTGTGGGAGATTCCACACTTCTTCGTAGATGAGTTTTTGGTTTTGTGGTGCTAATGATAAGTTGCTAGATGTTAGTTGAGCATGATTTCCAGATGATATCGAGATTTTGAGTTCCGTGTCAAGATATGGATACACATATGTAAGATTTTATATTTAGGCCTTATTTGGAGCTGACCTAACATGTTTGATGTTGTGCAAAGGATGAATAAGTAATTTTATCTTATGTGGGATCTATTATAGGTCCATACTGACCTATCTTAAGGTATTTTGAGATTTGAATTGTGGCATGTGTTATGGATGATAAGTTTTGAGCCGATAAGTTATATTTTTGGTTTTACATCTAATTAGGGCGACCTAATTGATGTTACACTTGATGTCGATATATATGTTGGATTTTTTGATATTTTAGAGAGAAAAATGCAACATGTATTATGTGTGATGCAAATTTGAGTGGAGCAGTCTGAATTGTGTTGTAGAGGATCTAAGTTGTGCAAATGAAAAGCATTACAAAGAGTTGAATTAGAATTAGTACAAAGATTGTTATTGTGCTTCACTAGAATTGTATTCCTACATATTGTAGATGCAATTTTAATAGTTCAAAATAGGTTATGAGCCACCTTCTTTATTCTATCTTTTTTCTTTGTGGATAGTGAGTCCATTTGCAATGAGAATTTTTATAATATACTATAACCATTTATAATATATTGTGAGCTAACCCTCACCGTGGTTTTTCCCATTTTGGGTTTTTCATGTAAAAATCTTGGTGTTCATGTGTTATGTGATATTGTGGATGTTTCATGTTTTCTTTTCTTATTGCAATTGAATATGCATTATTACTTGGATGTTTAATGAACTTGAATGGTTTAAGAGAATTGTGATTCACCCCCCCTCTTAGTTTTCTTGGTGTTCAACAATTAGTATAAGAGCTTGGTTTCTTGGAAGGAGCTTAACCACTTTGGGAAGGTCTTGGAGAATGAACACATGATTGATAGAAGGTTTCCTATTCCTCCGAAGAGATCCCTACTATTGGATTTATAGAAGAATATTGCATGCTTGACAAAGATGAAAAACTTAAAGTTGCTCTTGAAGATCTTAACAAAATTGAAGGTGAAAACAAAGATTTGAAGGAAAATATTAAAGAAGTAAATAAATGCATCAGAAAATTTAGATAGAAAATCAAGAAGTTCAAAGATAGGCATAAGGAAGTTAGTGAGCAATTGAAACAAGCGAATGAAAAAAATCACTAGACTAAAAGTGCAAGTTGAATAAAAGAAAAGAGTTGAGGAATGTCTGAATGAAATGGTGAAAAGAAAATCTAATGAATGCATGAGGCTTGAACAAGAAGTGGTGAATTTGAGATCAAATTTGAAGAAAACAAGAAGTCGTAAAGATAAATTCAAGACAAGTTATACAATGCTTGATGATTTGATTGCAAGTCAAAAACCATCCAAAAACAAAGATGGTTTAGGATTTGAAAAAGGTGAAAGCTCAAAAGTAGATTAGACACGTAATGCAGAAAAGAAGATCAATGAAGTAGAGAAGACAAAAGACAAGAAAAACAATGGCAATATCTAGAATCAAAGAAATGAATCTAGAAGACCTCTATTTAGACAACCAAATGCTCAAAGGTACCCATCTTTCAATGGTTTTTGTTATTCTTACAATAAATTTGGACATAGAGCTCAATGGAATGTAGAAGCAAAGTGAATCAGAATGTTTCATCCTTTACTAGTCAATGCTTTAAATGCAAAAAAATTGGACATAGAGAAAGTGAATGTAGAAGTCAAATGATGAATGCAAATAACAATGGTAGAATGATTCAACATTTCAATGGTTACTGTTATACATGTTATGGATCTAGACACAAGGCTAATCAATATAGATCTAGAATGAATGGAAGGAATCTTTTTCAAAAGAATGTTGTATGCCACAATTGCAATAAACTTGGACATATTGCTAAGTTTTGCAGAAGTAGAAACATAAGGATAATCTAGTAAAGAGAAATGAACCAGTCAAAAAGGTTGATCTTGTTGAAGTAAATAATGAAATAGAAAAGATTTGGAGAAATAAGGAAGAGACAAAAGACAAGGGAGAATATGTATCACCCTCCGGTGTAGATGTTTCCTCTGGAAACTAAGCCAAAAGCTATGGCTTAGGGGGAGCTTTAGTGAATATCTTTTGTCCCCCACTAGAAAAGAGGTGTTGAGGCTACAACACGAAGATATGAGATCAAGAACAACATGTTTGATCTACTGGTGAAAATTGTGGAAGAAAATATGGTATTGTGGAAGATTGTAGAGCTTTGGAAGCTGACTGTACATACAGTTTTAGGGTTTCTAGCTTTATGAATTGAAGCACTTATTGTAGAATTGGGTCAAATCGAAGTGTTAAAAGTAGATTTGCTAAGGAAAATTCATTTCACCAAAGGAATTTGAAGAGGAGCAAAGTAGTGTGAAGAAACTTTAAGATATTGAAAGTAATTCAAGGTTTAGTGCATCAAAACCCTAATTCAGTGGACAAAGAAAAAATGTATTTAGTGAATCTTGTGTGCCCTATTTTGTAAAAATTAATATGAATTCATATTGGAATGGCCAAACCAAAAGTTATAGACGTTCCAAAGAAACCCCATCCAAAATTTAAGAGATACCCTATGAAAGCCGTAAAAGATGACCCACTAGGAACTTTCTTGCATATTTTGTATGGGGTTTTACCAACATAGGACATTAGGACATACATTCATGGAAATATGGATGAGCATTCCCCCATAAAGTTAATTTATGTATGGACATATGAAATAATTGGTGAAGAATTCACCTAAGAGCTGAAATATAAAACCCTAGTCGAAAATAAACTAGATGTGTGGTAGTGGTTCCCACATTTCTTTTATGAAATCAAGTGGATTAGAATGGAAATAAGTAGAATTCATGATCAGTTCGTTTGGACTAATATGTTGCACATGATTACAAAGGAAGTTATAAGAGAGGTCACCAGCCTAAGCTCCACTAGACTGGTTCCCATTTTGAAATCTATTAAAAATAAAGATGTAATGGAAAAAATTGGTGCTACATTCGATTAGAGAGCCCTTGTTGTAAATCCTATTAGAAACCTTGTTGTTAGGTATGCTACCATGGTCATTGGTTACAATATTTACTTCACAAATAGAGATAACTCTATTGATTCCACCACAATCAATGTGGCACATGATATGGTAGAGAATGGTACAAATTATGACTTGTGAGTTGCTTAGGCAACAACTGATAGATAATCTAGCATAAATCAAAAAGAAGAAATATGTGTTTAAGTATGACACATTAGTTATGTGATTACTCTTCTAATTTTTTAAGGAGGTTCCTATAATAGGAAAGGTTAACTAGGTAAGTGGAAGGCCCGTTGCACACCAAATTGTAGATTACATGAGGAGCCTTGGAGACACTAATGCATAGGATGATTCCCTTACTAATTTCTTTGTAGTATTTCAGAGAAGAATACATGAGAGAGAGGATTCCTAGGTGAATTATGGAAAAGTACAAAAATGATATCATATTCCTAGTTTCCACAAATCATTGCATTATGGAGGCAATAGAACCTACATTAGTTCTGGTTTTAGAATCTAGTTATGAGGTGACAAAGGCTAATCTTAATGGCTATGCAAACATTTTATTGAAGATTTTAAGGATGAGACAAAGCCTAGGTATGGGAATTTTGAAGAAAAATCCATGTAAGTCCATATGAAACAAAAGGAACCACATATTAGGAAACATTTTGGTGTCATGGTTGACATATATGCAAAAGAATGCGGCATTTCAAAGGAAAAGGCATGGTATGCTAGAAAAAGAGAGAAAAAATATGGGTGTTGGAGAAGCTTTCAGGAGTTCAAGAAGATCAGGTAGAACTACTACCACACCTCCCTCTATACAAAATTCCTTTGGGGCTTTACTTGTTGTTGGAGAGAAAATTAAAACTACCACTAGTCCCATAATAAGGGAGAAATCCCCTTTGGTTGCACATGAAACAAGTGTAGAGAAGAAGAGGACCACCACTGTTGCACCTCTTGTTGCCCTATCCAAATGAATATTGAAACAAAAGGCCACAATAGAGAAAGATATTGGAATAAATATTGTTGATGAAGAGGAAGAACTTGAAGAAGAAGGACCTACTATCAATCAGATATGCACCCTATGCTAAATTTGTAGAAATTCAGAAAATTTAACTATCTATTGACACATGGAAACCTTCTTTAGATGTGGGTGATCTGAAGGAAGGAGGAATCTCCAGAGTGAGCTAGTTCTCCGAAAGATAGCTTCTATTATAAATGACTTGAGGTAAAGAGTTAGAGATAACTGGAATGAAACTTATGACTTAAAGTGATTTTCAAAACTTAATGATGACTTCGGTTTTCTACCCACAAACAACTCTCAGAAAACAATAGTACTTCACAACCTCTCATGAACACTCAATACATAATTGATTTGCATGAAGATTCAAATTTAAACACAACATGCAACCTGTATCATATGAACTTTCTGCATCAAGATTTCCAATAATAGGACATAAAAGGATTCTGCAAATAGAATCACAATGTAACATCAAACTATAATTGCAAATGAGACAGAAATTGAGAAATAGGAATGTTGCTTTATTCATCTGAAGGAGTATCCAAAGTTCGAGTATAAAAATTTTCTTACAAAACTCTCTGTTTTTAGCATGAGAGGAAGAAACAATGAATTTGAACTAAGAAAAAATTTTTTCTTCCAAATATATCACCAAAACCCTAATCTGAGCTCAAGAAGAAATCTCAGAAAAAGCATCTAAATTTGTTCCATAATGTGTAACAAAAGTGGAACTCACATTTTTTGCATGTCTATCCCACAAGACCTCTAAAAATAGGTGAAATATGCTTTAAAAGAAAAAAGAACACCTCATTCTCTCTCAATACAGCTCAAATCCGTCCAAGGAAAATTCAACTCTCTTTTGGCCTCACAAACTGCTAAAAATAGCAAGAAAGAATAAAACTTTATAAATCATTGTTTATCTTTTGCTTTACAAGGTATGCAATTTTAATCTTCTGAATTTGATTAATTTTTGCAATAAATATTTAAAAAATAAATCTTTGCAAAAATTACAACTTATCTCTCCATTACAATTTTGTTTTTTCCTCAAAAAATCATAAAAATATAAGGCAAACTCCATCAATAAATATTAATTGATTTCTATAAATTCAATTGAAAATAAACCTAAGGCATGAATGTTTATTCTCCAAGGCATAACTATTGACATTAAAAATAAAATGCCTTAAGATTATTTGGACTTTGAGAAATAAATCAAACCCTAAAATATTTTTAAAAACTTAAGACTTATGAAGTCTTAAGTTATCTCCAAAATTCAAACTAGGCATGGAAATACTTCAGCCATTAGACATTAGTCTAAGTTTGATTTTAAATGCAAAAAGAAATGGGAAGTCCCCTACATTCGAATTAGGGCATAAGCACAAAATCCTAATAATAAAACTCCTCATCTCCACTCTTTTTGCATGATTTCACTTGCAAATTTTGATGAGGAAACTCTGCTTGGAAGAAGCGCCGCCACCATGACTAGGGTTTCAGTTTGAAGCTCTTTATTTTGCACTCAAATTAGTTGATTCTTTATCTGCAAGTTGGGTAAGTTGATTTCAGACTTTATTGACTTCTCCTCGTTGATTTTTTTGAAGCAAAAATGGCCTTCAAGGCCACGACTAGTATGATAATTTTTTGACTTTTTAATCCATTTTTTCCTATGCTTTATCTCCATTCTTCTTGGCCACCATTATGAGAGCTTGACCCTTGATTTGGAAGCTCTGTGAGAGCTCGACCATGACTCATTTTCTCCTCCACAAGCATGAAATTGTAAGTTTTCATTCTCCTTTCAAATTTTCTCTCTAACAAAAGCTCTTAAAATCTTATCTTTGCAAAAGAATGATTGCTATTTTGACCAAAAATGCAAGCCATTTGTACAGGCCACGACATGTGTATACTTTATTTTCATTTCCTGAGAGCTCTAACTCATGGCACGAGCTCGAAAATGGCTTCTTCCCTCTTGTGTTTACATTCTCCATTCGAACCCCTCACAGGGGTATTTAGTTTTGAGAAGAAAAAGGTTTCTATGCGTGGCCATGGCATGTCTTCTCCTTTTTGTGTTGGCATTTATCTCTACCTGGATCAACCCACGATGGCTCCATACATTTTGCATTGTTTTCATGAGTTCATAAAGCTCTATGGCCATGACCAGTATACCTTGTTTTCTCATTATTTTGAAGAGCTCGAAAGCTCACCACTGTATATTTCAATGGCTCTCATGTTTGAAAATAAAACCCCCATGTGGGTAATTGTATTTTTGAAAGAAAATAGTTTATCTTTCATTTCTGTATTTTCTATCAAAACCCTCCAATGGGTTAGCTATAACAAGAAGAAATATGTATTTTGAATTAAAATCATCATATGGGTATTTGTAGAAATGGAAGAAAATCCTTCTGAAGCTTTTGGGTTCGAGCCAAATAAATCTCATTTCCTCCAAAAATGAAAACATTTAGATTCTGGAACAAAAATACAAGACTTCATGGTTGCGGTCCATTCTTACTGTAAACACCATTTTAAGAGCTTAAAAGCTCAAAAAATCTACATCTTTGATTATATTCTGCATTTGTGAGTTAAAATCCCAAAATGGGTATTATGTGTTTGAAAGGATAAGTCTACATTCAAAGTTAAAAAATCTATGTATTTTCCATAAAGTCTTTTAATGAAGTAAGCTTTCTTCCATTATGAAAACAAAACCCTGTAGCACTTGTTTCACCTCACTGCTGTTACTCTCAACTGTTTGCTTGAAAAGCTCAACACAATGAAGCTCAAAAACTACTCAGAGCCTTTAGTTGCTCATCAAAATATGTTTTCTAAATCACACAGTTCCAATGTTAACATGATAATGACATTTGCATGCATTCAATGAAACACAAAAAACTCCATTCATCCTTCCAGTGCACTGTATGTAAATGGTTCCATTTTATTTATTTAAGTTTGTAGAATGGTATTCAACTAGCATGGCATACCTATAGATCACTTTGATGCTTGTCATCCTCCATTCAATATACTTGAATGCTTCAGAAAAGAAAAATGCATTCTCATCTCGTCATTGTCATAAAATAAGGTAAATGAAAAACTGAAGCTCCTTCATATGCTTCCATTATTTATTAGTGCTCTGTTGATGAGGCATTATGTATGCCTGTTCAGTATCACCATTATGACATGAAACATTTGTTGTACCAAAAAGAACACCTTGAAACAATATGAATCAAACATGAACAAACATCATATAGCAGCAAAGAATGCAATCATTTGTCAGTATTAAAAAAATTTCTAGTATGAAATTGATGCACCTCAATTGATTCTATATATAAATCTTGCTCACTGTTCACTTGTAATTTTCATTTCATTATTCGCAGACTTGACTGTTATTAGTAAACAATGATCTTGATTTCCTTAACAATTGAAATTTTCTTCACTCCTTCTTGAATGGCTCATACGAGAATGATACTATATTTTCTTACTCAGCCCCATTTGTATGTTTAAGGGTAGCATGCTGAGCTCTACCCTTGTGGGAGCCCATTTTACCCCACATTCTTTTATGTCTTCATGAAATGATCAACTACATGATTTTCCCTATACCTGCACAAGAAACAAACAATGTTAGCTTAAAACAACAAAATTTAAAGGTTCCATGATATGGAATTTCATTTTCAGGCTCTCATTGTATTCTCCTTGTTCTTAGCTGATTCCATGCATTTCAAGGAATGAATTGTATTTTTTTTGGTAGAGCATGTAGTGCAACTCATATCTGGAGCTCTAACAAGACTTTCCCAATATTCTGCAGGTACACCTGGAATCAAAAGCAGGATGGAGCAAGCTGCAAGCATATCAACTGAAGATCAAACAAACAATGATGGATATGTCTTATGTTACTTGCTTCTTACTTTCCTTTCCACCTTCAGTTGTAGAATTCATTTCTTGCAATGAATGGTTTAGCTATCTCCACGACTTGTGTGGATCCTTTAATTTCTCTTTTCATTTCATTCTGAAAAGAAAATGCATCTCAATGCAAACTTGTAGAATTCATTTATGAATAAATGAAATGTTGAAATGTAACAAAATTGTGAAATAAATGAAAGCAATGATTCTTTCTTAATCATTTATGTATTATGTTATGTATTTCACTTGTGCTACAAGAATTAAGCAATGACTCTTGAAATTAATTTTAATGAAAACACTTGCATAGTTGAAACTTGATAAATCAGATTCAATTCAACAATCCTAAACAATGCACCAAATAACTGAATCCCACTTTAAAATGAACTAATCAGCTCTACCAATTGAGCTATAGTGAAACTTGGTAAAAAGACCATAGTTGGTTCAAAAAAGAAAGAGTGATGCTTCACAAGGTGAAGCTAGCATCAAAAGGAGAAGAGTTTATATAGTTGATACCGAGAGCGAAGAGGAGATAGAGAAAGAGAAAGAAGCTTTCAAGATACACATAAGGGAAAAGAAGAAGGAAGCTGCAAAGTAAGGTTCTCTGGAGAAGAAGAAAGAAAAGGAGACAAGTAAGAAGAAGTCTCTAGTGAAAAGAAAAATGAAGAAACTAGCTGAAATTTTAAGGCATCACTCCCCAATGAAACTTGAGGCTATATTTAATAGCATTATATAGAATGAAATGTTGGCATAGACTACAACATTATACAAGGATGCAACTGAGGTAGACAAGGCTACCATCATAGAAGCAGGGTGATCCCACAATACTAGTTTACAATTCCAGTGAGGAAGGAAAATTGTAAAAATGCTCCTATGATTTTTTTCTTTTCTTTTTAGGGGTTCACACGAACTGGGGTCTTCGAATGGACCCGACAGGGGTTTGAATGACCATAGTTCAAGTGAACCCTATTAAATGATGGGACCCAATTTTTTGGCATTCTTTTATAATGAAGACAATGGAAAATTGAATAAAAGGGGGGTTTGCTTGAACCAGGGTTCATTCGAACCCTAGTTCTAGCAAACCTCCAAGGGGGGTTCGCTTGAACCTGGATTCATTCAAACCCCCCAGTTTTGCCCTTCTCCCCCTCTTGTACCATTTTTTTGTAGAATTTTACCCTTCGAAGCTCGATTTGAGGATGAAAATGGAGGAGACTTCACAAACCCAACTAGATGATGGTAGTCATCGGAACAAGCTATCCATTGAATATAATTTTAATATGTTTTGGTTTTATTATGTATTTTATTTTTTAGTTTGATTAAACATAGGGTTTTCACCGAAAATCAAGCTTTATGTTTTGCACATGTGGAAAAATAGTAGATTATAAATTTTTTTTTGAAAAATATCAATGCACTAGATATTGATGTCCTTGATCCAACAAAAAAAAATTGAATTTCGATACATACAAAAAAGTTATGCTTTAGCTAGTGAATCATGTTTAAATTATAAAAGGTTCAACTTTGAAACTTAATTAAGAAAAAAATATTCAATGAAATGCTACGAAACCAATCCCATGCACTAGATATTGTAGCTATGAATCTAAATTCAAAAAAATAGAATTTTATCCTTCATAGAAAAAAATTTATGTGTTAGCCAGTGATGTCACTCTTTAAAAATGGTGTTTACTGTTAAAAACTAGTTTTCGAATGAGATGGAAAAGAAGTGTAATCTGATTTGAATTTTTTTGAAAAAAATATATTTAGAATCTACAGACAAAATGTCACAAATCAGTAGTTTGCATCATCTTCAAATTCCTCACAGTTTGACTGCTATAGGTACTTGAAAGTGAAGATTTAGTTAAAAAAATTCAGTTTGATGTCCAGTTTGGCCAAAAATTGTAAACCAGTATTGTGGGATCACCCAAAAATAATCAAGTATATAGTTGTGCTTGAAGCTGAGGTGCAAAATATCAAAAAGGATATTCCCGATGATGAGCTATGGAATACTTTGTTAAAAAGGAGACAAGAGGCAATACAGGAGCATGAAAGGTTGAAAGATGAAGCCTTGGAAAGAGTTGGTGCTCCACTTTCCAAAGATGGCATGGCCACATTGGTCACCGAATAGAGTAAGTAGATGAGAACCAAACAAAGAGTCAAAATTATTATGGGAAGAGATAAAGGTGATCTGGAGAGAGTTCGAAAAGAGATCAATAATAAAGAAAAGGAAATTGTGTTGAAGTAGAAGTAAATGTTGAAATTAGTGCTTCAAAACTCAATGTAGAAGAAGTACATGTATATGATGCTCAACATGAGCATGATGTCAATGAATAAACTGCAACAAATAACACCACTCTGAAAGTGGAGGATATGTCAAAAGTGAATTCAAAGAAGAGGCAATGATCGAAGAAGACATTGCGAAGGAAAATGTCATTACTCCTCCAATACAAATTTTTGAATTTCTTCCTTCAAAAAACACATAAAATACTATAGAAGAAGAGAACACTAAAAGAGGATTGATGATAATGCAGAGCATGAAGAAGAGAAATTTGATGAAGAAAAAGAAGAAGAAGATAAAGAGGAAGATGAAAAAAAAGATAAGAATACATCTAGAGATGCAGATAAAGTCAAATCAGTTGACTCTGGTACTACAAATGATAAGGGAAATGCTGCAGAAGTTACAAAGATCCTCTATGAATCTTCTAGATCCTTTGGAGATTCTCTAAGAAATCTATTGAATGTATAGCCAAATTTCCTACTAGTTGTGTCCTCACAATTGCTACAAGTGCCAATGAATCAAGGAAATGTGGACTTGAACAATATTTCTCTTATTCACAAGTTACAACTAAGAGACTTGTTCCATACATCTACTAGAAAAGAGATAATTGACTCACATCAAAGGAGCGAAGAACTAATGGGTGAGGCAATTAAGGCTTTGCATGAGATCATATTTGGATCAAATGTAGACACATCTCTCTCTGGTATGGATAATCTCAAATTATTTATTGATTCCTTCAAAATATATGCATCCGAATTGAAGGTAGAGGAAGAGAAAGAGGTCGAAAAGAGGATAAGTGACAAAAAGATGTTGGAGCTCATAGAGAACTGTGATATTACACATAAGAATTTTTTTAGAATTGTTCAAGGATGCAGGAGCATGCATGGGTGAGGCTAAGGCATTACTACAGTATGGCACAAGGTGGCCTATATTCACACAAAGTATAAGGAAGGAAATGGACTTTATTGAGTCTCAGATCAATGCAGCCTCTAGTGCATATGACCCAATAGTTGACCTCACTTGTGTGACAAGGAATATCATAGAGGATATTCACAAGAAGTTCTTCTAGCTATAAGCACAAAAAGATCGCATCATTTTGTAGTTTGGAGAGGTAAGAGATTTGGTCAATCCCAAACTTACAATTATTTCCCGAGCTCTTCTCAATTCTGACAAGGCAAAGAAGATGAATCTAGTACCTGCTACACTAGAAGAAGGATAAATTCTATTAGAGTTTGAAATTTAGATTGGGCTTCTTGTGGAGGCCAAGAAATAATGGGAACAAGGAAGGTAAGCCTAGGAAGATTAGTTGAAGAAATTGCAGTTGTCAGCCACCTCCAATTGACACATTTCTTTATCTTTTTATGCATTTATGTATAGATTCCTAGTAAATATGCAAATCATATAGAATAATTTTTTAGTACAATTTTGAGTTTGTGCTCTGATATATGACTTAGGGGGAGTCTATTCAGTTTGTATATATGACTACATCATTCAAGGAGAGTTCTAGTAGGATTCAAATTAATTTTGTATAGGCACCCTTTGCCCTTGACGCTAAAGGGGGAGAATATTTTTGGAGTTTTGGCATGTTGCCATCAATGAAAAAGGGGGATATTGTTGGAAGTTGGAGAAAGTTTGTCATTGATGATTTTGTTTGGCAACACGAGCATGGATTGTATATAACAATGTATTACAATGTTGTCATTGATGTCAACATTGTTCTGGGACATATTGTTGTGGATCACCTTGATTAATCCTAACAAGTTTTAAGATGTTAAGGAAGTGATTTGTACAAGTTGTTTTGGTCTAGAAAGCTCAATTGTGTGAAAATCTAACTAAGTGTTTCAACTGCCAACTTAGTGTTATGGTGTGTTAGTTTATGGGTCCACACCACTCTACATAAGAATATTTTTCTCTGTTCTTCTAACCTAATTTTTTTGGTTGTGAAATGCATCCAAATCCAAGATTTCATCTTGATTGAACATACAGGTTGAGAGATATGTGTAACATAGTTCTATCTTGCATATTACAGTCATTTTCTATATAGTGTGTTTGTGTGGAAGATTATGCATTTCTCTGTGGATGAGTTCTTGGTTTTATGTCAAATTCACAAAAAAAAATAGAAATTACTTACTTCTTTGACCTCCCTAATGTTGTGGAAACACTTTGATGAATATTCAATGAAGAATTCAAGTATTTTTGGCCTTCCAAAAGTGTGACCCTGTTATGTAGGGGTTTCAAGACATGAAGGAGAATAGAAAGTTGCAAAAAATAGAATGAATTTTTAGTTCTTTTTTATTTAAACAAGATATAGTGTGCTCGAGTTATAATGTGAGCATGTTATAGCTTGGGAGTGATCGATCCTAAGGCTTAGTCACTCCAAGCCATAACATGAGCATGTTATAACGAGATCACATTATGTCTTTTTAAAAAAAAATCAAAGGGGTGGCCACTTTTTGGCCCCCCATATATTTTTGCACCCGCCCAGAGATAAATCCATTAGTAATCATATAGTATAAAATATCTTGATATCTTATCGATTACTATAGTTTCATATTTAGTTAAAGTGGTGAAGGTGAATATTTCATATTTTCTGAACTAAGACCATTTTAAAGGTATTGGATTTTACCAAATAATAAAGGATAATAGGAGATTAAGAATATATTATTATATGTATATACTTGGATGCTGATCTAATAGATATAGTGTTGTCAACCATCTAGAGTTGAATTACGTATCAGATTTTCTTAGAGAAATTTTATAAATTTTGTGTTATGTCTTTTAAGTTTAAATAATTTTGTATGGTCTTATTGAGCCATGTTGTGTTCTAATGGAGATTGATGTAAAATTTAATAGAATCATTATTCTTGATCATATTAGTTGAATATCATTGGAGCCATATTGGGGCTTCACATAATTTTCACATTTTGAATAGATCTTATGAGTATTACTACTCTTACTATCAGTAAATGTATCCTAATTGAGATTTTTTTAACCGGGCTATCATCATATATTAATTCTTAAGAGGTTTCTCATTAGTACAATATAGTGGTTCAAGCTATCAAGAACCAATACACATGTGATTTCCAAGTTTACCCAAATCATGTTGTATACATGTTATCACATTCTAAATAAAGATAAAACCCTATGTTATAAACTATGTGGTATTATCATCATTATAACAACTGTAGCATGATATCCTTGATAGGTAACTTATAAGGGGTTCTAGAATGCTCACATCAAATTAGGAATAATAGCTATGGTGAGGTTTAATTTGAGATATTGGGATACGTGGATGAAGTGTCATGGTATAGGTTTACTAAATTGGGAAAGTTTGTGCATGTGTCCTTTGAGAGACATTGTAAGGAGAAATACGTGTGACTTCAAACCCATTTAGAAGCAGGTTTGTAGGTAGTCCTTGGGAAAAGGATTCCCATGTGGCCTCAAGTTTAGAGGGGAGGGTTTAAGGGGAGGATAACTCCAAGATTGGGGTTTTTACTAACTTGTTTGACCTATCCTCTTTATTAGGCTTTAATTGAGGCTAGAATTGGTATAAGATGGTTATGAAAGAGTTAAGGAAATTGGATAACTCATATTTAATAATAATGTAAAGTTAAGCTAAACAAATCTAAGGGGGTGAATAATAGGTATTCTCATTTTCCAAGGATGGTTTTTCTACCTTATGATACACTTTGATTTGTGTTGAGCTTAGGAATGAGTTCATAATGGTGGAATTTTCTAACTATGAGGGTAAGTATTACCAATAAGGTATAACATTTTATTTAATATTATATCCATGGATTGATCATGTTTGTTCAATAATGTGTTTCCAAATAATAAGTAACTAAAGTAAATGAAATTTGATTCTTTATGAGTTTGCATGAGTTTATAAATGTGTTTGGATAGAGGCCATTTTTAGGGATTCAACATGTTACTTATGTGTTGGAAAATTTATCTCCAAACCTATAAGATAATTGAATAATCTACCAAATCCCTTTCGTGTAATGTACCCAAATTGACTATCCATGATATAAACTCTTACCATAATATTTTTTGATCTATGTCCTAGTAGCTCTAATGTCACAATATTGAACCAAGATATATACAAGGATAACTTTTAAGGCAACACATGAAATATGGAGTAAGGATCCTATTTAGGAATAAGTAAAGGATGCACACCTCTAAGACATAGGCTAGTCCTCTCCATATGAGGTGATCACCAATGGATAAATCATATGACTCACCTAAGATAAGCTTATTGATGTTCAAGCTTGACAATAGTCAAGGAGTATGTTCTTCATGTAGAATATTTAGTTGTCTCATTGATAGTGTGATGTTTCCACTAGTGGCATGCAAGCCTTAGGGCCAGTAGCATGAAAGTTATGGATGCCCCATGTTACTTTAGCAACCTAGATGATTTTTTCCAATGGCATGCAAGCCTTGGGGACAATAAAATGCAAGTGATGATGCCTAGTTCTATGCTAGGTCTAGTCAATTTCTAGCAGTGGCATGCGGGCCTTAAGGCCAACAACATGCAAGTGATGGTTTTTAGGATCTACTTATCTCAAGAGTTCAACATAGACATTGGTGTATGAAGGGAATTTATATGTGTTACTTGTGGTGTACTTTATTTTACTCTATTTACCTAGTGATGGTTGCGAGTAGTATATAATGCTTTTCATCATCATGGTTGGTGTAGAAGACTAAGGAAGAGGACAAGACCCACAATGTAGTATGTAATGAATCAATGTTCCTTTTATATCTAGGATACACTAAAAGGGTAGGTGTTAGTCACTTATCGTGAATGTGTTAGTCACTTGTGTATGTATGTTATTCAACCCCTATGTATTGGTGTAAATGGCCTAGGTTTTATGAACATTGTTATACAAGTTCCCTTGTTAATGATGATATCAAGTATTATGGGATGCTTGATTATTTTCATAGTGGTATCATATGATTGTGAATTAGGTAATGAGATGATGCATGCAAAAGGTTGTATCCATTTCCACATTACTAGTCATTCTTTATGTAAACATGCAATGCATTGTATGGATTGTCACATTAGATATATGTGATGTATGCTTGAGATAGTCACAATTGTACTTGTGTTATATGTATGAGCCAATCAAGATTATATTTGTGATGTGTATGAGCTAATCACTATTGCATTTATGGTGTGTATGAGCTATTCACCTTGGGTATATGTGATGTATGCTTGATATATTCATTGTGTATGATCTTGGGATCATGAAGTGATATGACCCCTACATGTAATTAAGTGTGTTTATACACTATTTCTTGGTTATGTTTGGTATGGAACCGACACTTGATGGAAAAAATTATCATTCTAAAATAATTGGCTAAGTTAATAGCTTACACTTAATGAATATTCATGGTTTAAAGGCGAGATCAAAGATCTCATACAAGAGAGAATGAAATCCCTTGAAAGTTGGTGGGAAAAATACAAAGCCTCTAATTTCCCAAAGGGGATATGTAGGGAAGATCATCATGAATGAACCCTTGAGGTTTAGGTTTGGGTCTAGAGATGATCCTAACCTTGTGAGATTGCCACTTTCATGTGTAATCATATAGGCAGTTATGTTAAGTTGTCACCACCATACTAAATGAAGAATTATGAAGCTAGCACTTCTAAGATAGATGGAAAATTCTTGGTTGATTAAGTTGGTAGTCTCTAGTTAAAAAAGTAAATTGGTAGCAACCAAAGGGTGGTTTTTACACTTTTGTGGTGTGTTGATTACTACATCACCTTGGTTTCAGTTGTTACATGTTTTATATGAACACAAAGAATTTTTTTCCCAACTAAACAAAGGAACTAGTTTGTTATTGGATTTCTCTCCCCACCATCCTCAACACACTCATAATCAATCAAATCAAACATATTTTTAGTTTTATTAGTTAGTGTGTTCCAACTACCATGTTCATTTATGTCTATAACATCTAAGGAGTTATCATAAAACATATTCTCATAAAATCATATGAAAGATTATTTATTAATAAGGTGCTTAGCCTTAAACATCCAAACTAACACATATGTATATTGTGACACTAGTATTGGGATACATTGTGCAGTGGATAAATTTTGTTGTAAGGGAGTGTTTAGTATTTCAATCATAAACCCAATACTTCAAGGAACCCCTTGGTTTTGTAGAGCCAAAAGTGAAGGAGGTATTACCCACCCCAACTATTGGTTCTTAGTTTCCCAACCCAAAGATATGTTTGTGGTGATCTTCCCAAGTTTGAAATCCTTGGTGCTTGGGATATTATAAAAACTTATGGATTTTGGGTCTACAACTCATATCACCAAAAAATTGGCATTATTTCTAAGGAAAATCAAAATAAAAAAATCAACTTGAAGACCCAAGTTACTTAGTGACCATGGCGTAACCAAGAAAGTGTTGAAATTTGGTTTGTAAAATTAGAATTTTGCTAACTCTAATTATTTTATCCTCTAATAAGTGGTGAATCTATAAAGTAAAATCCAAAAAATATTGTAAAAGAAAAAAGAATGAAAAAGGATCAACGCTTCAAAGATCAAGAGATGCTCGAGGTGTCTAATTTTTATGTAAGAAGGAGAAAAGAATGATGGAAGGCTAAAAACCAAGGTAAGTACCCTTTAAATAATTTTAAAAATACTATAAATGTAGGTACTTGAGGTATAAGATCTACTTCCAAAAATTATGATCAATATACATTAGATGATTTAGTTGATAATAGAGTTAGAACTACCAAAAGAACTTTAAACATGGTTATGCTAGGTATGGAAAGGAAATAAATCCTTGTAAAAATATATAGATATGAGAATACCTCTGATTTCACCTCCAATAAATCCTATTATTCCACCCCTAATAAATCAAAGGGAAGATAGACATGATACTCCTGACTTTTGAGAAGAATGTAGAAACTCCATTCCAAGATGCCAAGCCAAATATTTAGCTAGAGAATAAGCATAGAGAAAAGGGAATTAGATCAACACATAGATATTATTTATCATCTCTAAGAGAGGAAATGTGAAATACAAGAAAAAATTACATTGCAGAAAGCCCAACTAGCTCAGTAGGCCTTACAACTAAATCAAAATAAAAATATTTCTCAATTAGATCACCAAAATTTGGCTCAACAAAAAAACATTGTTCTACCTTAAATTTTGCACAAGTTAATCCAATTCAACAAGTGAGTAATGCACAATAGAATCAACATAACCCCCCACAACAAAATATGCTATTAAATTCAAGGGTCAATTGTACATAAGACAAGCTTAGAGATTCATTCTAGTGAGATTTCCATTAGGATTAGAAAGGTAGAGACAATTAGAATTTTGTGGAATTCCTAATTATTGTAATCCAATTCTAGTTGAGATTAGAGGGAAGGTCCCAAAATTCCAAGGTAACAATGTTGTCACTAGTGAGGACCATTTGATACACTTCATTGATGTCCCCGATGAATATGAGATAAAAGATGAGGATGTCACGATGAAGCTTTTTATGCAATCACTAGAAGTGAGTGCAAAGGAATGGTATAAAATTCTTCTAGGAAACAACATAGACTCATGGGATGAGTTTATGAGAGTATTCTAATTGCAATATGGAAAAACAACAGAACCAAAATTTGTAATCCATGAGTTGACTACCATAAGGAAATGGGTAAATGAAATAACTGTTGATTTCAACAATAATTTTATAATAACAATGAGGAAAGTTCCTCCTTAGGTAAGGCCAAATGAGCCTATGTGCCTTTTTTTGAATTATGGAGAAGTTGATTCAAATTTGGCTATCTTTTGAGAAATAAGAACCCTTAGACCTCAAGGGAAGAATATGCAATGGAAATAAACATAGAGAGAATTTTTAAAGCCTTTGGGAAAGATAGAAAAAGAGATGATGAAAATTCTTGAAACCAAATACAACAACTTCTAGCAAGCAACTCACTGCTGAAGAAAAATTAGACAAGTTGATGGGAGACATGAAGGATCTTTTATACAAGGTTGTAAAGAACAAAAAAGGTATGTCTTCTAATGCTAATCCTAATAATTTTAATGATGGCCACAGGTTGCATAACAAGCCCCATAATTATGATTGGTCTAAAATACCTAGAGGTAATGAAATAAAAATTACAGCAATGAAATCAAACCAAGGGTACCAAGAGAAACACACCTCTGATCCCTTAGGGAAGGATCACGTGAATCTATAACAAGATTATTTTTAGTGTGGTATATGTTACTTTCCTCATGTTGAATGGTAAATAATAAATAATTATAAATATTACATGTGAATACCATTGTTATATGAATGATATTCTTATATCTCATTTTGGATGTTGAATAGGTTAATCTTGGAGCTTCAGCAACAAAAAATCCTAGTGGAGGTGGAAATCAAAGTTTCACTCAGGTAAAATATAATATATATTGTATTTTGTAATTGAACAATGTTTAATGAATTGAAGGTTCTAGATAGTTTGTAAGTATGCTTTATAATTTTTAATTAATTTGATTTCAGGTTGTTATGCACTTCATAATCTATGAATTTCATTTTTTCATCTTGTTGACCTCAAAAATATAGTCTAGTAACATCACTAGATTTTAATGTACCATTTTACTCTTATCCTCCTAACTATCATCACTAGCATACCATTTCAATAATCTATGAATAATGTTGTTTTATTTACTGGATGTTGCAAGCAAAGATTCCTCCCGATGTTGATAGGGTAATGGAGAATGGTGTATCTACTACAATAGATAGCTCAATGCCTTTGATGGGGTATGAGGGAGATTAGTAAATTTTAAATTACATTCATTGTTATATTTGTTTATTATTGAAAAATAAAATTATTTTTGATTTGTGGTTTAATTTCTATCTGGATGGTTTCTACAGGACTTTGGAATTCCACCGCCCAAGCATGTCATTGTTGTGGATGAGAGAGATCATTTGGAGGTAGTAAGTGATTATTTTGTGAAATATTTCATTTTTTATAATGTAATTTCTATATATTAATGGACCTATACTTTTTATTGTAATAGGTACAACTCCATGAAGAATTAAATAGGAGGTCTAGCCCTCGAGTTTGAAGTAGACCACCATCATAGGCATCTCCATCCCCCTAATGATCAAAGGCTGCCTATGATATGTTTTCTTCACTTGGAGGGGAATGATTATTTATTGGGGTCCTTTGTTGTATGCCTATATGGTATTTTTGGATATATATTTTATATTGCATATATGTGACATTGTATTCCTATATAGCTATTTTGTATATATGTTATACTTATATTGACATATATTGATGTATTCCTATATGGATATTTGGTTAATACATATATTTTTTATTGATGTTATTCATATCTGCATTATAAATCCAAGCTTCAATGGATATTTTTAGATGGTTTACTTCAAATATTTAAAGTTTGAACATTATAAAGTAAATATGAACTATTGGGTGAATTGAAAACCTAGCCATGCCATAATTGACATCAAAAATCATATGAATATAATAATGCATGATACAATATAACACATAGGTCTCTCTACCACTACACATCTAAGCACATACTCTCTAGGATCATTGTAGCATGGTAAGGACATTCATATAATTATATAATGCACTTTCAAGTATGCAACTAAAAATGAGTAAGACATTATTACATGTGATCTCATACCTCTAGAAGTTTGTGATATAATTCTTGGAAGACATCTACCATTCCAAACCTCAATAGTGGATGTTATGAATCAAAAGATAATATTTTGACCTCAACAAGTCTAAATTATAAGAACAAAATAGATTGGTCTCTACTAAATAATACTATAACATTAATAATATACAAAAAATCACGCTTATTATTGTTTACTTAGATATGTTACATAGGCAAGCTCATAAGAAATATCATTTCTCACTCATGCATCTTTTCTATCACAATAATAGGTGCTTGAAAATGTACTATTATAGGATGAAGATGGCTTTATAAATTGCAAAATTATTCCAAAAACAATTTATGGTACAAAATCAAACCAATTGGTTATTGAATGCCCTTTTTGAAATAGATCATTGCATCATAGGTCTACTTAGGAGAAGGGTCAAATTTAGCACAAAATATAAGAGCTAATTTATCAAGGAAAGAGTTGGCCTAGATATTTTTCATGTGGCACCTTAAAAGCATGAAAAATGATGTAGGATCACTTGCAATAAAACTAGAGTTCATGTGGCATAATCTACTAGCATTATAGTTTTATGAATTATAGATTAAGTTACCACATGCATTTATAAGTAAAATTATGTTTGTGTGTGCTACTGTGAGGAGGTAGTAGTGATGGATATATTGGAAACGTATATGTATATCAAAATATCAATGATATAACTATTTCTTCATAGAATGTGGTAGGAATTACATATTTAAAGTGATTATTCACATAGACATCATAATTAGTGATATGTGTGGTATGTTGATGTCATATTAACTTCATAACTTATTTCATATTAATTTCACATATATTTGTTGGTTAATTATTAACTTTCCTACACTATGTGTGTAAATGGTCTTCAATGACATATTTTTGGCATATAGTTATGGAATCAAGTTTTAATCAAGACAAATTACAAACAATTTACACTATGTTTCCAATAATTTTATTCAAGTATATTCAAGTACCCATCCTCTAGTTATTTGAACCTACAATTCAAATTTAGAGACACATTCTTCATGCCCACACTTTCCTTCTTGTCAAAAAAATGTTTTCCTTATTGACCAAAATGTTTATGGTTGCATTGCATTCAACCAACCGAGGATACTAGTTCTTTGTTGTAGATTATTTTGTCATAAGATTATAAAGATACCTACATTGACCAAAACTCATAAAGTGGAATTATTATATGGCCACCCCAAAGTTTTTTAATTATTGGTTTATCCCTAGGAGATGAAGAAAGAAAACAATGTCTCACAACAAATTTTTACTAAATGCAACTGACACTTTTTGGAACATCTGGAACATTGTTGCCAGAATGGAATGACTTGGATATATGAAAAACCGAGGGAGGTTATTTTAGAGATACCTTACATGAACTTATACCTTCAGATGAAATATTTGTAAGACCCATAGTTTTTGAGTAATAGGTCATCAAAGTTTTATGCCCTTCCGTACTTTGGTCTCTTAAAAGAAATCACTGGTGTAATGTAGTCCAAAATGTTTTGGAATGCTGGGGTGTAAAATAAAACCTTGGATAGCATAAAAATACCCACCCTTATGTGTTGGTACTATTGGTTTGGTCACACGATGAGCTGAATGAAAATTACACCACCTTGCAACTTTAAATTGCATGTATTTTCCACTTTTTCCATCAATTGAAAACTCATCACCATGGGAAAATGGATTGAAGATATCAAAAACTAAGAGAGGTTATTATAGAGGGACTCTACGTGATCCTATAAATTTAGATGAAATGTTTCTAAGTGCCATGATTTTTGACTAATAGTTCGTCAATGTTTTCTACCCTTTTGCACTTTGGTCTCTTAAGAGATATCATTGGTGCAATGTAGCTCAGACTATTTTAGCATGTTTGGGTGCAAAATAGGACCTTCCCTAGCATAAAAATACCCATATGACATGTTGGAAGTGCTGATTTGATTGTAGCATGAATAAAACAAAAATTACACCACCTTGCAACTTTACACTACATGCATTTGACACTTTTTCCATCAACTAAAAACTTGTTGTTGGCAACACAAGGGTAGACAACTGAGAGGGGGGTGAATCAGTTGTCACATAAATTACACTTTTTAAACATTCTTAGATCTGATAATTAAACATGAAAGCATAAACCATCAACACATCAGAGACACACATAACACCAAGTTTTTTGCATGAAATCCCTATTAGGGGGAAAACCATGGTGGAGGTTAGTCCACAAGTTTATACTCTGTTAAAAGTATAGTAAATGGGGAATGCACTTACATTCAGGCACACTGCCTAGAGCTCACTGCTCAAATACAAAAAGGCTTACTGCCCAAAGGAAGACACACTGTCTTACAGTCACATTCAAATTAAATCCATTTGAAAGATTTTGAATTGAGAAGATAGCATCTGCTAATGCCTTATTACAGTTTCGGTTAAACACATGAACACTCTTTCTTCTGCTCACTCTTCTTCACATTGTACATTTTCCTTTGAAAGATTTGAACTTTATTCACACTTAGCACTCACACATCTCGCTTCTTGCATGTCTCAAATGATATAAACAATCAATCATATATATCCACATCTAGGGATAACATCAATTACATGTCAGCCCAACAAAATATAAAATGTGAACAAACTATCAAACCAAAACAATAAGAAATTATTAATGCGAATTAAATAGAATCAACCAAAACATAGTAAGGACCTAAAAAAACATGTCTCAAGCACAAAACACCTTAAAAAATTAGCCTCGAAGATCCACAACAGGCTACAATCACCCTATCATCCATGAACATGAAAAATATGAACTTCGAGAAGAAAATCACCAATCGTGAGAACAATGATCAATGCGAACCAACAATATAGATAGAACATGATCTAGAAACATCCACAAGCATCATGAATCACCATAGAAGAATTCACAACAACTTAGATTACTAGAATAACTTCATTTTCTTTCAGGAACACCAGCTACAACAATAGAACAATTGTTAGAACACAAATACTCATAACTTGATCAAATCTTCATGCAAACCTCTAAAACTTTTGGTTGATAAAATAGATATACCTACTAAAAAACCCTTTAATCTAAAACTCCTCACCATCACTATATTGAACTATCCAACATACTGAACTTCACTGCTTCACTGATAATTAGCAACTTATTTTATTACAATTTTCTCAATATCCTCGACATATACAGTCTTAAAGAAATTAATGCCAATAGTGTTGACATCAATGACAACCACATATCAGCAATATCCAAAAATCTCCAACAATATCCCCCTTTGGAATTGATGGCAACACATGATGTGAAAAACACCATCAACGCAACTTTCTCTTAGCACTTTCTCCCCCTTAGGTTTTGACTCTTTTCTTCTTAACTCTTTCACAATTTTTCACAAGACTCTTCTCCCCCTTTGACATAAATGAAAAAGGTATGCATTATCTTTCTCCACATAATATTTGAACCACATATCTGAACATCTGACTACTCCACCTGAGTAGTATCCACCGCAACATTAATCTGAATCTCAAGATATGACTATGAAATGCATAGACTGATGCAAGTCAATGCATCTTAATTCTAATTAGGAGGGGTAATCACCCCTACTTCATTTTGAGATACTCACAAGTATCCTTAGGAAAGGGCTTGGTATGGATATATGTGATATGTTCTTTAGTAGGAACATACTCTAGTCTGACTTCCTTTTCACTCACCTTGTCTCTCGAAAAGTGAAACTTGATAGATATATGCTTGGTTTTTGAATGCAACACCAGATTCTTAGAAATGTTAATAGCACTTGAACTATCACATAATATAGCAATAGGTTCATCATACACAACTTTGATATCTTTCAACATCTGCTTCATCCATAATACTTGAGTACAATTTTTAGTAGCAACAATGTATTCTACCTCTGCTGTAGATAGAGAAATGGAATTATGCTTCTTAACCATGAAATCAACTTCTTTCCTAAGAAAAATGCACTACCACTAGTACTCTTTCTGTCATCCACATCTCCTACCCATTCAACATTAGTAAAAGTAGTCAAAGTAAGGTCGTCATCTTTAGGATACCATAGGCCAAAACTAATTGTTCCCTTCAAGTACCTGAAAATCCTCTTCACAGCTGTCACATGAGATTCCTTAGGATCAACTTAAAATATTGCAACAATGTATACGACATTCATGATATTAGGTCTAGTTTGAGTCAAATACAACAATCTGCCAATCATGGATCTGTATCTAGTCTAATTTGTCTTAGGAGAATCATCATTTTGATTCAACTTACATTCAATCACCATAGGTGTACCAACTGGCTTTGAATCTTCCATACCAAACTTCTTTAGCAGTTCTTTCACATACTTTGATTGAGATATAAAGATTCCTTTATCTAATTGAGTAATTTGCGATCCCAAAAAGAATTTCATTTCTCCAATCATGGACATCTCAAACTCACTTTGCATCTCATCAGAAAACTTCATGCACAAACTATCATCTCCTCCAAAAATGATATCATCAACAAAGAATTCAACAATCAAATATTTACCATGATCAATCTTGAAATACAAGTTACTATCAACAGTACCTTTATTAAATCTAATATTCAACAAATACTTGTCCAATCTGGCATACCATGCTCCTGGGGCTTGCTTAAGTCCATACAATGCTTTCTTCAATCGAAAAACCATATCTCCTTGATTAGTTAATTGAAATCCATCAGGTTGCTCAATAAATACTTCTTCATTCAGTTCACCATTTAGAAATGCTGACTTGACATCCATCTAATAAACCTTGAAGTTTTTGTAAGAAACATAGGCAATAAATAGTCTCACAGCTTCAGTTCTAGCAATAGGAGCAAAATTTTCTTCAAACTCAATTCCTTCCATCTGAGAGTATCCTTTACTCACCAGTCTTGCTTTGTTTCTAATAATTTAACCTTGCTCATTCAGTTTATTCTGAAAGACCCATTTAGTTCCAATTACATTTTTGTCCTTAGGTCTAGGAACAAGAGTCCATGTATTATTTTTCTCAATTTGTAGCAATTATTCTTTCATTTCTTCCATCGAATGTTCATATTTACATGCTTCATTGACATTATTAGGCTCAATATTTGAAATTAAACAATACTCTTCTACAATTCTTCTCCCAGTCTAAAAACCTTTGTTCTTATCACCTAAAATATGATCTTATGAATGATTTAGTCTTACATACCTTGGAGTCTTAGGTTGTCATTGAACTTCAAGCTCTTGTGATCTTGCTTCTGCACTTTCACTAGTTTCTTCCTCTTGATTTTCCTAATTTAGAGTTTGATCTTTCTTTCCTTTATATAAACTATCATTTTGATCATTAGAATCATATCCATAGGCTCTAGATGGTCTAAATGTATCTTCATCAACCTTTACATTAGTGCTTTCAACTACTTTCCTCAATCTCTTATTGTAGCACTGATAGGCTTTACTTTTAATAGAATAACCAAGAAATATTTCTTCATCACTCCTAGCATCAAAATTTCTTATATCTTCATCTCTTTTGATATAGCTTTTAATCCCAAAGATTGTGAAGTATCTAATAGTAGGCTTATGACCAAACCATAGCTCAAAAGGGGTCTTACCAGTATCACCTTTGACATGTACCCCATTGAGAGTGTAAACAACAACATAGCTTCTCTCCAGTAGATATGAGGAACATTTCCTTCCAACATCATGTAGTCCTAGCAACTTCTTGAATTGTCCCATTCTTCCTTTCTACAACTCCATTTTGCTAAGGGGTCCATGGGGTAGATAATTTTATCTTTATCTCATGCTCTTCATAGAAGGAATTAAACTCACCAGATGTGAATTCACCACCTCTATTTGATCTCAGACATTTAATCTTTAGACCTGTCTTTGTCTAAACCATAGCCTTGAAAATCTTGAATTTCTCTAGAGCATCAAATTTTTTCCTTAAGAAACTAACCCACATCAATCTAGAATAATCATCAATGAGTAACATGAAATACCTGTCTCCTTGTAAACTTCCAATTCTAGAAGGACCACACAATTCAATATGCACAAGCTCCAACATTTTATTTGAACAATATTGTTTTCTTTTGAATGAGACTCTAGTTTGCTTCCCTAACTAAAATTCCTTGCATATAGTATTAGTAGGTTTTATCAACTTAGGAAGATCTCTCATCACCTGGGTAGAACTTATCTTGATAATGTTGTCAAATTTTACATGACACAATCTTCTATGCCACAACCAAATTTCATCAACTTGAGCAATTAGACAACTTTTATTAGCAGTAATTAGGTGAAAGATATTACCTTTTTTTTTTGTTCCAAATGCAATCACATTTCTAGAATTCCCCAATATTTTACACTTTCCATCCTTGAATTGAAGATTATATCCCTTATCAACCATCTGTCCAACACTTAAAAGATTAAACTTCAAACCTTCCACATATAGAACATCATCAATATTATGCTTACCATCAAAGGAAATGGATCATCTGCCATAAACTACACCATCTTTTTCATCACGAAATCTTACAACACCTCCATCATACTTTTCCAAGCTCACAAATTTACTTTTATCACCTATCATGTGATAAGGGAATCCACTTTCGATCACCCATTCATCTTTTTCTTCAATTCTTGCAGCTAGAGCTTTCTTAACATTCATGTAGCTAGTAGAATCAACATGTACAAGATTAATTTCCTTGATAGCAATAAATACAAACTCATCCTCACTTACATTCCCTTTATCAGATTCATCATCTGTCACACCTTCATCAGTAGCAAAGTAACACTTTCTTTGGAATTTAGGATTTTTAGATCTCAGCTTAGGAACTCCTTTAGGACACCTTGAGGAAAAATGACCTATCTTATTGCAAGAAAAACATTTAAGAGGCAATTTCCCTTTGTACTTACCTTCTCCTTTGGCTACTCTCTTGACAAGAAGTTCTTTAAGCTCATCTAGCTTTCTCTCTTCTTCAATCTCTCTCATTTCCTACTCATATTTGGACATTTTTCTAGAAGAACTTTCTCTTGGATCATATATTTGCTTATCTTTCCCACATATAGTAGCTTTGAATGTAGATTTTGACTTAGGAAGAGATTCACCAAACTCACTTAACTCAAAAGCAACAAGCTTACCAACCAACATGTCTCTAGTTACACTTGTCATAGTTCAAATCTCCTCAATAGCAACAACTTTATGTTTGTATGCAGTAGGAAGGGATATGAGAACTTTAGCAACAATCTCCGATTCTTCCAATGTTCCACAACCACATCTGATACTACACACAAGTTCATTCACTCTTTTCATAAAAGAAGTAATGTTCTCATCTTCACCCATTCTCAATGTTTCATATTTCCCTTTCAGGCTTTGCAACTTAGCAATCTTCACATGGGTATCACCTTCATACAAAGTTTCCAAATTTTTCCAAATCTCATAAGCAATCTTCAGCTCCATTACATTTGTCATTTCACAATCAGTCAGAGCACTCAACAATGCTTCCTTAGCCTTGATATTATACCCAACTTCCTTAATCTCACCTGCAGTAGAAGGGCCATTCTAAGGGATGATATATCCATTCTTTGTAATTGTCCAGTAGGGTTCACTGATGCATCTCACATGACACTCCATTCGAGTCTTCCACAAAGAGTGATTTGTTCCATCAAATCTCAGACTATCCTTCTTATATGTGGCCATCTTGAATCACCTCAAGTGGTCAAGATTCTCCAGAGGAACCTACTCTGATACCAATTGTTGGAAACACAAGGGCAGACAATTGAGAGGGGGGGTGATTTATTTGTCATAGAACAATTTTAAAACTTATCCTCAGATCTAATAATTAAACACAAAAGCATAAACCGTCAACACATCAGAGACACATATAACACCAAGATTTTTGTTTGGAAACCCTGTTAAGGTAAAAACCACAGTGGAGGTTAATCCACAAGTTTATACTATATTAAAATTATAGTAAATGGGGAATGCACTTGCATTCAAGCACACTGCCTAGAGCTCACTACTCAAATACAAAAAGGCTTACTGTCCAAAGGAAGACACACTATCTTATAGTCACATTCAGATTAAATCCATTTGAAAGATTTTGAACTGAGAAGATAGCATCTGCTAATGCCTGATTACAATTCCGATTAAGCACATGAACACTCTTTCTTCTGCTCACTCTTCTTCACACTTTACTTTTTCCTTTGAAAGATCTGAAATTTATTCACACTTAGCACTCACACATCTCACTTCTTGCATGTCTCAAAGGATATCAACAATTGATCATATAAATCTACATCTAGGGATAACATCAATTACATGCCGACCCAACAAAATATAAAATGTGTACAAACTATCGGGCCAAAACAATAAGCAATTATTAATGTGAATCAAATAGCATCGACCAAAACATAGTTAGGACCCAAAATAACATGTCTTGAGCACAAAATACATTAAACAATTATCCTCGAAGATCCACAACACGCTACAATCACCCTGTCGGCCATGGACATGAAAAATATGAACTTCTAGAAGAAAATCACCAATCATGAGCTCAACGATCAATGTGAACCAACAACATAGATAGAGAACAATCTAGAAACATCTGAAAGCATCATTAATCACCACAGAAGAGTTTGTAACAACTTAGATTACCAGAATCACATCATTTTCTTTTAGGAACACCAGCTACAACAACAAAACAATCGTCAAAATAGAAATACTCATAACTTGATCAAATCTTCATGCAAACCTTTGAAACTTTCGGTGGATAAACTAGATATACCTGTCAACAAACCCTTTAATCCGTAACTCCTCACCATTAATATACTAAAATATACAACATACTGAACTTCACTACTTCACTGACAACCTGCAACTTATTTTATTACAATTTTCTCAATATCCTCGACATATACAATCTTAAAGACATTAATGCCAATAGTGTTGACATCAATGAAAACCACATATTAGCAATATCCAGCAATCTCCAACACTTATCACCATGGGAAAATGGATTGGAGATATAAAAAATTGAGAGGTTATTGTAGAGGGTACCTATTTGATCCTATACCTTTAGATGGAATGTTTCTAAGTGCCATGATTTCTAAGTAACTCATCAAAGTTTTCTACCTTTTTGCACTTTGGTGTCTTAAGAGATATCACCGATGCAATGTAGTTCGAACCATTTTATCATGTGTGGATGCAAAAAAGGACCTTCCCTAGCTTAACTACCCATCAAAACATGTTGGAATTGTCAGTTTGGTCACACAATGAATAGAACAAAAATTACACCACCTTGCAACTTTACACTGCATGCATTGACACTTTTTCCATCAACTTAAAACTCATCACCATGGGAAAATGGATTAGAGATATCAAAAAATGAGAGAGGTTATTGTAGAGGGTTGCTACATGATCCTATACCTTTAGAAATAATTTTTCTAAGTGCCACAGTTTCTGAGTAATAGCTCATCAAAGTTTTTTTCCCTTTTACACTTTGGTCTCTTAAGAGATATCACTGGTGCAATGTAGCTTGAACTATTCTAACATGTTGGGGTGCAAAGTAGGAACTTCCATAGCATAAAACTACCCATCCAGATGTGTTGGATCTATTAGTTTGGTCACATGAAAAATAGAACAAAAATTACACCACCTTGCAACTTTACATTGAATGCATTTGACAATTTTTCCATCAATTGAAAACTCATCACCATGGGAAAATGGATTGGAGATATCAAAAACCAAGAGAGGATATTGTATAGGGGCCCTATGTGATCATGTATGTTTAGAAAAAATGTTTCTAAGTACCATGATTTATGAGTAACAACTCGTCAAAGTTTTTTCCCTTTTGCACTTTAGTCTCTTAAGATATATTACCAATGCAATGTAGCTTGGATTGTTTCAACATGTTTGGGTGCATAACAAGACCTTTCCTAGAATACACCAACCCATCCAGACATGTTTCAACTATCAATTTGGTTGCACGATGAACAAAACAAAAATTACACCACCTTGCAACTTTACATTGCATGCATTTGATGCTTTTTCCATCAATTGAAGAATTGTCATCATAGACAAATGGTTTAAAAATATGAAAAAGTGAAAGAGTTAATTATAGAGGGGCCCTAAATGATCCTATACCTTTAGATGAAATCATTCTAAGTGACATGTTTTATGAGTAATATCTTGTGAAAGTTTGTTTTCCTTTCGCACTTCGGTCTCCTAAGAGAAATCACCGGTGCAATGTAGCCCAAAATGTTCTTGCATGCAAGGGTGCAAAAAAAGATCTTTGAGCCAGTAAAAGAGCATGGAGAGCAATGAAGGCTTTGGAATAATGATTAGTTAATGAAATTACTTCTGTGAACAACAATAAGACATTCAAATCCAAGGTTTACAAATTCTAACTAGTTTCTATAAATGAAAGCTTAAATTACTTAGTTGTTGAAGATTATGATTTGATCTACTATTGTTGATCAACTTGGCCAAAACCTAAATATGTACTTTACAACTGATACTAAATAAATAGAAGCACATGATTATCGTATCTTAGATAAGAATCTTAAAAATATCAAGAATAAAATGAAGACAAAAAATAAAAAATTATTATTGTAAATGATTCATATTTTTCTACAAATGTGAATGTACCTTGATGCTAATCTCCTACACATTATATCATCAATGATTCTTTTTTCATTACTTTTCATGAGTACATTAGAGTGTAGATCATACTTGAACCAAAGGAAATAAGGTTCCACCTTTTGGGAGATGGAACTTAGGACCTATTTTTTACTTTAGTTTATTAGGAACCCTAGATCCCTTAACCAAGTGACTCAATTGAGGGAAGGACTAGGGGTTTCCTTGTGTGATTAAATGGAGATTCACCATTAAATTAAGCTTCAAAGGAGAAATGCAAACTATAATGTACTAAAACCTAAAAACTTGAAAGCATTAAATCAAATTAACAAATATAAATCAAACAGAAAGGAACCTGGTAAACTAATGGATTCCAAGCAAGATCTGCAACTTTGAAATTATACTTTTTGAAGTGCACTAGGACTCATACGCTAGGCTGGGTGATTTAGTCCTGCTATAGGAATTTGGGAAGAATCTAGAATCTTTTGGTGACAGATCAAGATCTATAAAAACCTGGTAAAAGGGGTATATTAGGACTCATACACCCAGAGGGGCAATTTAGTCCTAGTATTAGGATTTGATTGATATTTTTGTAGCCTCTAGTGATATTTTGTAGTTTTCATCTTGTTTGATCTCCAAGTCTGAAAGTCTGAATTCTAGCTTGCAGGTGATTTTTTCGTGAAGATGACAACTTCTTGACAACTTTTGCAACTTTTTATTAAAGGATATTCAAGCTTCAATTCACCTAGATCTGAAAACAAACATCAAGAGCAAAAAATGTTGTTTTGTTAGGGAATAGGGGTTTTCCTTGGTAAAACCCCGTTTTGGTAATAAAACCTTGAAATGAAATAGAAAAGCATGAAAGAATGATGAATGAACAAATGCAATGTTGCAACTCACCAAACCCTTGAGATAAAGGATAAAAAATTGTGTGAAATAGCTCCAATGGATGTGGATCTTGACTCTTGATTGAATACTTTTAACTTGACTTGAATCATGAAACATACATCACAAATGTTAAGTCACAAACACACATGATCCATGAAGACTTTGACTTGATGCTTGAATCTTGAATGTTGCTCCAAATTCTTGATGATTTGCTCTTGAATTCTCTTAGATTTCTCACTTGAATGCTCATAAGATCACTTGAAATTTCTAGATGACTTGTAAAATTTCTAGGATACTTGAATACTTGAAATTGCTAGGAGAAATTATATGAAATAACCTTGTATTTATACTTTGTTAATGCCAATTTCTTGAAATTACAACACTACAAGTCGACATTAGATCTAGCATAGTAAAATCCTACCAAAAAATTGAACTAAAATAGGTCTAGGTTAAAGTAGGAATCATACGTCAAGTTGGCATATGAGTCCTAGTGTCTTAAACTCAGGACACAAACTCCAAGAAGTGTTAAGTTCATGAGACATTTAAAATCAAGCCCCAAGATCTAGGTGGGACCCATACGCCCAAGGTGGTGTATGAGTCCTAGATCACTAGATTTGGAACACATAACCTCAAACATTAAAATATGATTTTATATTTGTTAAATGTTAGGATTATCCATATAAAAATGCATTTAATTAGGCTTGTAGATGCAAAATAGGACCAATTAAGGCATAAATGAACCTAATTTTAACAAGAAGGGCCCAAACAAGTGTGAAAATATAAAGGCATACATTTTTCTACACTACATTTAGCCCCCACTTTAGTGAGAGGATGACCTTGCGTCAAACTCACACTAAAGTAGATAAATTTGCATCAAGAGGGGTCCAAGTGTACCAATGCTAGTGAGATAGGAGAACAAAAATCAAGAGGGATTATCAAGCCCCCAAGATCAAGATCCTATGGAAAACCAACATAGGCACAAAAGAACACACATGTGAATGATTTATGAAGGAACAACAAGGTACAAGCATACACTGTCAAAGACATAAAGAAGAAAGAAAAGGAAAAAGAGGGTGGATCAAGCCTTGATAGTCTATCCAACATGATGTGGACCAGGTCTAAGCTATTTTTCCAAAAAAATGTTTACAAGCGGAACATGATGTCCACTACGCAAATAAAATACATGCTCACATGGGCCAGTGGAATCTGGTATCCACTAGGTGAGCCCCCAGAGAAGTGAGACACATACTCACACAACTGATATACACCCACATAGACAAGCACGTGGCTATGGGAAATTCATGCTTAAGTTTGACTCCCATACGTACTAACCATACCAAAGCTTTACCTCCTGGTAAATTTGATAAGGTTCTAGACAACATGATTCATGAGGCAAGAAAAACTTCGTATGCTAACACTCATGAAAAAATAGGATGGCTCCTCAGGCAAGCAAAGTGTGTTATGCAAGGTGGCCATATAATAGTTATTGTAAATGTAAAATAATGTAAGGTAAACTCAAAGGGGTTTTGATTAGTTCATGTAAGGTCTTAACTTAGGGAACATTTTTCCTAATGTCTCCAAGAGAGAACCAATGAAAGAATAGAAGATTCACAACTTAGGGGATGTAGTGTGTCACATCAAGCCACTAAGAGGAACATAATATACTAAGAGAGATCACACTAACATAATATACTAAGAGAGATCACACTCTTGAAGGAAATCACACCCAATGTCACCAACAAGAGAAGGACACATCACATGAAGTAAGAAGACCACATAATGAAACATGAGTTGTAATTGAAATATAAAATAATAATGCCAATGTATGCCCCCACTTAAAAAAAATTTCTAAACACCATGCTGTGAGAAATTAATTTAAAGTAGCTGATGATAAAAGCTAACAATAAAGAGGACATGAGAGCTTACTTGGAAAGCCCTATGCCACATCATATTTTTCCAAAAAGATATGTCATGAAAGAGGAAGGGGTTTCCCCCAAAATGAAATCCCAAAATCACATAAGGGATCCAAGGATTTAGGGTTAGTATGTATTTGCTACAATGTTGTTAGAGAGCTTAGAAACATCATCATTCCCCAAATACTCATGGAATGGGAAGAATGATACAAAGAGAGTGAAAAAAAAGATAATATTTTTGGATCAAGATGGAGGCGACCTAAATTTCCCAAAGCCTTGCATCATCCCCAAAAGGAAAACACAAGGCAAAGAAAAGATAAAGGATAATGACATATAGAAGAATTTAGATACAAATAGAGGAATGCCAAAAAGAGAGAGAGATACATCAAACATAACGGTACAAGAGATCACATTACGCACATGAAATCACACACATAACATGAAAAAGAAGCAAAGACAAGACTGGTAAGGCACATGCAATTCAACCTATAATAGGTCATCCACATCCCAATCTTGTTCATTATGTACAGAAGGAAGACACCTAGCCAAAGGGACAACAATATGTGTTGAACTAGGGGAAGTACCAAGTTAACCACTCTTCTTAGGAGAATCGTCATTTAAGCTCATAGAAGAGGAAAAAAATGAATTCAACTCATTATGCACTTGTTCATCAATCTTTTCAATCTCATCATCATCTTCTAAGTTAATCCCAATGGGAGATCGAATGATAATGTCCAAAGAAGGTGCTAGTTCCTATTGTGGTTGTGATAAAGGATCTTTTCATTGTGGTGAAGAGAGAGACTCCTCATGTATTTCTTCACTTAATTTTGGATGTTGATTTTGTTTGTTGTTCTCTTATTTTAACCTTTGAGAAATAACATGACATTTACGCCTATGCTCTCTAGCATTTATGTTTATTTTGGTATGGTTTTAAAGTTGTGTTTGTGTAGGAGTGGGTTTATCAACCATAGGTTTCTTTTCTTCAAAAGGAACCATGGGACATTGTTCAACCACTTTCTCTTTAGCTTTGTCTACTTGTTTTATCTTAGGAGGGATGACGTGATTATTTTGGTTGTCTCTTGGTTGTTTGTAGGAGATTGGGAAAGGTTTATTTTGGTTATTTGGAAGGGTTTTTGTTTCAATCATTTTTTTGTCAAGGATGGGAGGCTCAATCATGGGTTGAGGCATGTTTTGAAGGGATAATTATTCTATGCATTTCACCTTAAACTTTTGATAGGATTTGAAAAAAGAAATATTCACGAGGTTAAATAGATTCAATAGGTTTAGGCCAAAAGAAATCCAATAAAAACTCCCATAGGAAGACACAAGATTAAAGCCACTATGGTGCATAGTAAATATCTCACTGTCAAAGGGAAACTTTAAACCTTTATTCACAACCAATGGGATGGCTTCAATGGAATCTAGCCTTGGATAACCAAGATTCACACAAAATTGATCCAACATCGGGATGATAGAGAATGAGACATCTAAATGTTTCGGTCTAAATTTTAAAGGAAGGATGATGGATCCTACTGTAGGGAAAGAAAAACCATTATGCATTTTATCCATGATTTCGATTTATCATATGTACATCTTGAAAGAGCTCATGAAAAAGTAAGAATTCTTCAGTGATCACCTTCTCTCCATAGATGGGATCAATTAATATCCCATTAGTGGGCTTGTCATTGATTCAGCTGGCTATGTTACAAAGAGGACCATGAAGTGACTTTATGATTATATATTTTGGTGAGAAAGCAATGTCAAGAGGCATTTTAGTTTGGCCCTTATGAGATTGAATTTTGATCAATCCAACCATATTATCCATAGGAATTTTTTCACTAGTATCCATGTTGTTATCACCGTGTCAACATTCATCACATCATTCTTAGTTTCACTAGCTTTGACAAATAAAATATTATGATTTGGAATGGGGTTGGTAAATATTTGGAGGTTTTAGCTAGGAGGGGCAACAAACTTATTACCTCGATCATTGACACCACCAATTTGAATATGATTGGAATCAATGAGGTCTTGCACCATGCGTTTAAGATGCTTACAATGTTCCATATCATGTCCATTTGGATAGTGAAAATGACAATAGGAATTTGATCTAAAGTTTGGAGGTAATGGCTTATTAGGATCAGGATTTTTAATGGAAGGTAAGGAAATCAAGTTCTTTTCTAGAAGTTGTAACATGATGTTATGGAGGGTATTAGGTAAGGGAGTAGATTGTCTTTTTGGATCCCCAAATGTAAAAGGATTTGTTTTCTTTATAGTAGCCACTTGGGTATCAACATGTTGGGTTGATTGAGGGGGATTTAGTTGAAGAAAGCCTTTATTCTATTTCCTAAAAGGTTGGTAATTGTTTTGAGTTACAGATTCAGTCTTTTCAGGATGGCTAGAGGTGGGTTTTGTTTCATAACTACTAACCAATTTTTGATAATCATGAAGAGCAGCACACAAGTGTACAAAGGAGGGGAATTTCATCATGACAAGCTTGCCTTGTAAATTAGTTTGTAATTTCTCAATGAAAATTTGTTGAAGGTGAGGATTGGGAATCTTTATGTCGATTTAAGAATAAAGCAATTAGTAGCTTGAAATGAAGTTAGTAACCTTTTCATCATCCTTTTGCTTACATCTCATCAAATCAACTAAGGTCATCTTAGGGGTCTATGCACTTGGAAATGGTTAATAAAGGCCTCAAAAAGTTCATTGAATGAATGAATTGAGTTATTTGGTAATGAGGAAAACCATTCTAAAGTGGTATCTTTCAAGGACCTAGGGAAAAGATTAGCCAAGAGCTTATCTTCAAGGATGAAATCACTACATAAGGTGGTGTAAGTAGAAACATGGTTAGAAGAATCTCTTTTCCCTCCATATTTCTCAAACCTAGGAATATATATACCTTGTGGTATTGACGTTCTTAATATCTCCAAGGATAAGGGATTTCTTTTGATATGGTATGATGGTTGGCCATTTTGATTTTGGTTTATGGTGGAAATATTTTGTTGAAGGGATGAAACATTTTGTAAAAGTTGGTTAAGGATGGTGTCATTGGTAGTGTTTTGAGATGGAGGTGAATATGGTGGAGGTATATATGTGTTTGAAGGGAAAGCGAATGGAATACTTATGGGAGGTAAAGTGGTAGGGGATATGACATGAGATGCCAAAAAGGTACAGGGATTGCTAGTGGAAATACCCAAGGTAGGAATGAAATTACTATTAGGTTGCATCATTGCGATAACTTGAGGGTTGGTGTAAGTAGGGGTAGAGGAAATGGTTGTAGGAGGAGGAATTTGGGTTCCTCCTTGAATTTGAGCATTATTCTAGGTTTGAGCACAACTAGTCATTGAGGGAAGATTTTTTCCGAAAACCTAAGCTAAGTTATGCAAATCTCTATTCCTTTTTCACTTTCAATCATTCGATGTATGTTATCTATGGTAGGAATAGCAGTGTTGGAAATGTTTTGAATACTCATTGGGTTTTTTAGTTATATCAATTCTCTATGGATTTAGATTATGTTTTCTTGAGGGACACTAGTAACCATTGTTTCAACACTTGTCATACTACTTGAAGTAAAGCGTTGTCAAGGGTATGGTCCATACCTAGTGAACTAGTGTCAACACTATGAGTGAAAGAAATAGATAAACCAAGATCCAAAATGAGTGTGTTATTATAGGATGACATGAGTGTCAAACTACATTTCACTATAGTATGAATAATACGACACCAAGTTGTAAAGCTCATGCAAAGGAAAATCAATGAATGCAAGATAAATGCAATGAACACGGGATAAATGATATACTTTAATTCCAATTATTATGTTTATAAATGAACTTAAAATGAAACCAAATTAAGCTAGATCCAATGAAATGAATGAAACAAAAACTCAACAAAATGGAATAGGGATCTGACAGTAGAAAACATAAGCACATAAATGAAGTTTTTAATGTTGTAAAATGTAGATTTAAACCCTATTTAGGACAAAATTGCATAGATGGGCGAATAAGTCCCAATTAGGGTTTTTGGAAGGTTTAAATAGTGAAAAAAAATCAACATAAAATTCCCATAAATCTAGAAAAACAACCTATATAGGGACTAAATCACCCAAGTGGGCGAATGAGTCCTAGATTAGGGTTTTTAAACCAAATTCAGAAAATTCTAAGTTGATGTTAAGGTTTCTAGGTTGTATGCTCAAATGACAGTTTTCCAATGGAATTGAATAATGCAAGATGCAAAAATGCAACCTATATGCACTTTTCACTAATATAAGATTTAGAAGCCCTAAATACAATTCAACTAATGCAAAGTCAATGCAATGTAGATCTAGGACTTACAATTTTCTCCAAATCAAAATTTCAAGAGTCCAAAGGTCGGGTTCACCAAAATGAACGAAAGGAAATAAGGTTCCACCTTTTGGGAGATGGAACTTAGGACCTATTTCACACTTTAGTTTATTAGGAACCCTAGATCCCTCAACCAAGTGACTCAATTGAGGGAAGGACTATTGGTTTCTATGGGTGATTAAATGGGGGGTTCACCATTAAATGAAGCTTCAAAGGAGAAATGCAAACTCTAATGCACTAAACCCTAAAAATTTGAAAGCTTTAAATCAAATTAAAAAATAAAAAACAAACAGAAAGGAGCTTGGTAAACTAATAGATTCCAAGCAAGATCTGCAACTCTAAAAAATTTCTTTGTGAAGTGCACTAGGACTCATACACCAAGCTAGGGAATTTAGTCTTGCTATAGGAATTTGGGTAGAATTTGGAATCTTCTGGTGACAGATCAAGATCTACAGAAAATTGGTAAAAGGGGTATACTAGGACTCATATACCTAGAGGGGTGATTTAGTCCTAGTATTAGGGTTTGACTGATATTTTTTTAGCCTCTAGTGATCTTCTCTAGCTTTCATCTTGTCTGATCTCCAAGTCCAAAAGTCTGAATTATGGCCTGTAGTCCATGAAGATGACAACTTCTTGACAACTTTGACAACTTTTGTAACTTTGTCTTAAAGGATCTTCAAGATTCAATTCACCTAGATCTACAAACACACATCAAGAGAGAAAAATGTTGTTTTGTTAGGGAATAAGGGTTTGCCTTGGTCAAACCTCATTTTGGTAATTAAACCTTGAAATGAAATAGAAAAGAATGAAAGAATGATGAATGAATAAATGCATTGTTGCAACTCACCAAACCCTTGAGATAAAGGATGAAAACTTGTGTGAAATATCTCCAAAGGATGTGGATCTTGACTCTTGATTGAATGCTTATAACTTGACTTGAATAATTGCTTGAATCATGAAACCTACATCACAAATGTTAGCTCACAAACAAACATAATGCATAAAGACTTTGATATGGTGCTTGAATCTCAAATTTTTCTCTAAATTCTTCATGATTTTCTCTTGAATGCTCTTATATTGCTCACTTGAATTCTCATAAGATCACTTGAATTTTCTAGATGACTTGTAAAATTTCTAGGATACTTGAAATTTCTAGGAGAAATTATGTGAAATAGCCTTGTATTTAAAATTGTTTATGCCAAATTTCTCAAAATTATAACACTACAAGTTGACATACGATCTAGGATAATAAAATCCCACCAAGAATTTGAATTAAAATAGGTCTAGGTTAAAATGGGACTCATATGCCAGGTTGGGTGTATGAGTCCTAGTGTCTTAAACCCATGACACAAACTCCAAGAAGTGTTAAGTTCAATGCAACATTTAAAATCAGGCCCCGAGACCTAGGTGTGACCCATATGCCCAAGGTGGCGTATGAGTCCTAGATCACTAGATCTAGAACAAATAAACTCAAACATTAAATTATGATTTTTTATTTGTTAAATTTTGGGATTATCCATAGAAAAATGCATTTAATTAGGCTTGCGGATGCAAAATTAGACCAATTAAGGCATAAATGAAGATAATTTTAACAAGGGAGGCCCAAACAAGTGTGAAAATGTAAAGGGATACATTTTTATACACTACAATAATTACCACTCAAAGTTTAACAAAATTACATGGTCATATTAAATATGTCATATCAAAAATTTTACACCTAAGAAGATGGCCCATTTACTACCATTAAGGGAACCACATCATGTCATTTTGACTTGATAGTGAAACACAACAAAAGATGGTGAGTAAATAGACCTACCATAAATATGCATATAATTTGGTCAATATGCATGGCATATGTGTAAAAATGTAGTAGAAAAAAAAGAGAAACTTTAACTTAAAGAGGGACAATAAGTCCTTCCTATGCCAGATAAAATTTGGAACCAAAACATAAGTAAAGTTGAAATGTGACAATGAATGGTCTAACTATCAACTACAATACATTAATATCAGTAACATGAATTTAGAAATTCAATGTGAATACTTACAAATTAATTCAATGAACCATCTGAGTCTGCTCTACTCTTTATTGTGTCAAGTATTGCCTCATGGTCAAACTCACACACCTTCCACAAGTTCTTCTTCAAAGGTATAACCCCCATATTTGATCAAATGAACATTGGATTGCATGAAATGTTTTGAGTAATTAAGAATATTTCGATGCATGTTGAATTCTTGAAACAACCAAAAATTAACACTCTTATGTGGATACCCTCTAAGCCATGTTCCAGTAACAACCACCGAGCTTGCAGGGTATTTGATGTTTTCTCCATCTATAACTAGGGCCCCCAATTTATTTTTGCCTCAACACAATGACACAAGTAATAATATATTCTCTCTTCATTGTATTCACCTGTAATAACTACATAAACATGCCATGTATTGATATGTGCAAAAAATTAGATGAATTTAGCCAACATTACAAAAAACTATGAAGATAACATTAGGAATTTAGAAAACTATGTAATTATATATATTACTTGGTTGGACTAGATCCAATATGTGATCAAAGTCAACCGATGATTACATCTATGTCAATTCTAGTGTTGTCAGGAGTCGATACATGTCAAGTGGGCTAAGAAAAATTAACCACCATCATCAACCCACTCCTTTGACTTGCACTCATTCCAGGCTTGATTGTACATGAAGAACAAAAGCATACCATCTTCCATGTATGAATACTCCTTGAACCTACATTAGAGATTATGAAAGAGTGTATCTCACTTAATCCTATTAGTGCACAACAATCCTCATATTGGGCAATGCTAGTATCATCTATCAACCAAAAAAATATATGAACTGAAGATTCACTTTCATTACCTAGACCCATTGAAGCATTAAACCACTCGACGATTGATTTTACATCTGTAAACTTTGCATTTTCTTTATACTTTAACTCTTCTCATGCTATGAATATTTTTATACATGCTCTTGCACCATCATGCTCCCCCTTTCCATGCCCAACCTCACAAAATTTCCACATAAGTTGAACACTTGTAATATTATGCATCTTACTCAACCAATAGAACATTCACGAGTTCTTGAATTATGATGCAAAATTATCTGGTCATATGATATGCTGATGGAATGATATGCCCCTTCTAGCAAAATAATGGTAGAACACCTAAAATAAACCTTGCACAAACTCTGTAGAATACATGTGATCATAATTGATATAAAAATTATACTCCCTTATGATATTTTTGTCATCCTCTATACTATCATTGGCATGAATGAATGCTATGTACACAAATATAGAAACCTATGTGGAGTTGTAATACTATGATTGCACATCATGTTGTGACCATAGACTGTAGTTCTCTACAAATTAGATGACTAGAACAATGATACCAAGTAGAAATGTGTGACCCTTGCATACTCATACATTATAATATCACAAAATGTAGACATAAACTGATACATTGGAATCTTTTGAATAACCAAATCACACCCTTTTGTTGAATGAACAATAAAACTTAGAGGGAGGGGTGAATTAGTTGTATCAAATTAAAACATAAAAAGCCCTAAATAGTATTCAAATCCATAAGAATTAATTAAACCCTTATTCTGTTATAGTGATTAATCATGAAATGAAGATCATAAGAATTGAAACAACAACACCATACACAAGAGAACACCAAATTTACGTGGAAAACCTAATGAGGGAAAAAGCATGGTGAGGATTAGCTCACAATATAAGTAATTGTAATATTAGTACAAGGGCTCACTACCAAAATAGGACACATTTTCCAATAGGGATCAACCAAAGCTCACTACTTAGAATATGAAAAGAAGATAGAAGAGAAATGTTACATAGAGAACACTATCTCAATGCAACAGAAAATCCACCACAATTACTCCAACACTTTCTTAGCCTTGTTTGAAAGATTGTGACCGCCTTTAGTTCACTTCCTTCAGAAGTCCAACACTTTGAGGTTTGCACTGTTCTGCTCAAATTCACATCTACACTTATGCAATTCACACCACATTTATCTCTCACATCTATCTTAAGATATTCCAACAACACTAATCTTATTTATATCGTCATCAACCTTGAAAACTTTCTCCAAGGTTGGCAACACATCCTTTAATTTTATAATTTCAAATTAGGTCGGCATCCAAACATTCCCACACTGGATAGGAATGAAGGTGACCCACATAAATCCTTAGTTAGGATGCAAATTTGTCCTAACACACCTTAACACGCTTCCACAAACTTTGAAGCAGCTTCACATGTAGTGTTAACACCAGGTCGACTGTTATCCGTGCTAAACAACATAAAAATATTAATACATGCTTCCCACTTGATCAAGATGAAACATAGACTATAAAATTATCTTTTACATGATCTAGAGAAATCCATGAACCATTTGAGATCCAACAAAAATTACTTCTTCCAAAATTACATCATAGAAATACTTCAACCTAGAACATCCAATTAACCTTATACACACATTAACAAATGAAATGCACACTATATTGCACCAAATCAAGAAAAAACTTGAATTCTAAAATATATAATCAACATGAGCAACTTCCCAGATCAACACAACTAGAAACTAAATTGCATAGAGGAAAGCAAAGCAAATACATTTATTCCAGATTGTGCAACAAAAAACATTGAACACCAAGTTCACACAATGGTGAACACATCTCACTCTGCACAATGATATAGAAAACCAAACTCTAGATAAATAAACTAATGAAAAACCTAAACAACATATCAGATCTACACAAGCATAAAATCAACATAGAAGAAACATGGAGCACGTCTCAGAGCACATTTTGAACACTTGCACAACACTATTTTCTATATTTATCAAAGTTTCTCAAAAGCAATTGGAAACAAGCACTAGATACACCATCTTAATACATTACTTCATTCAAACACATCTTAGACACCACAACATAAAGATAGATCCATGTAATCATAACACTTCCTCAATATTTTAACTATACATGTACACAAACTACAACAAACTGTTTCCCTCTTTTTCATAATTTTCTCAATATCTTTGAAATATTCATTATGCAATAGCCTTCCTTAACACATAGTTGACATCAATGAAAACACCAAATTTTTAACATCAATGAAAAATCCTTCATACTTGCAACAATATCCCCCTTTTTCATTGATGGGAACACATGATGTGAAAAACAATCAAAGACACAACAAATCTAAACATACTTGTTCTCCTTCAACTTTCTCTCCCCCTATGTAGATAGAATTTTTTACATGATTCTTTCTCCCCATTTGACATCAATGGAAAAGGATAAAATTATTTTGCATTGTTCTCCCCCTTTGACATGAACCAAGATACTTTTTCTAAATACTCCCCCTTAGGAGTACACTCAACCAAATCAACAACTCTACACAATGACAACACATGACACTACCTACTCCCCCTGAGAGGTAATCACCAACATCAGTCTAGACAAGAAATGAATCCATAGATCGACTGGACTAATGCATCTTCATATGCATTTAGTTCAAAGGAGGGGAAATAACCCCCAACTTCTCTCGGAGATACTCAAAAGTATCCTTAAGAAGAGCCTTAATGAATATACTAGCAATCTAATTCTTTGTAGGTAAATATTCAAGCTTCACCTCATTCTCCATAACCTTCTCTCTTAGAAAGTGATACTTGAGTGATTTATGATTTTTCCTTGAATGCATCACTAGATTCTTTGAAATGTTAATTGCACTTGTATTATCATAGAATATAGTAATAGGCTCATCATACATTACTTTGATATCCTTCAATGTCTATCTCATCCATAATACTTGTGTGTAGTAAGATGTTGCTACAATATACTCAACCTCTATAGTGGATAAAGAAACCAAATCTTGCTTCTTACTTAACCATGACACCAATCTACATGTAAGAAAGAATGCACCACCACTTATACTTTTCCTATCATCAACACAACCAACCCAATCTGCATCTGTGTATGCACTTAATGTGAAATCAATATCTTTAGGATACCATAAGCCATAATTCAAAGTGCCTTTTAAATATTTGAATATCCTTATCACTGCTGCAACATGGGTCTCTTTAGGATCTTGTTGAAATCTAACCACAAGACAAACTACATGCATGATATTCAATCTAGTAGCAGTTAGATATAACAATCCACCAATCATAGATCTATACTTGCTTTGATTAGTCTTAGGTGATTCATCATCCTTTCTTAATTTGCAAACAATCACCATAGGAGTGCATACCAATTTGGAGTCTTCCATTCCATACTTTTTCAACATCTCTTTGACATACATTGATTGTGAAATGAATATACCTTTGTCTGTTTCATTGATTTGTAGCCTAAGGAAGAAATTCATCTCTCCAAACATAAACATCTCAAACTCTTTCTGCATCTCTTTCAAAAATTTATTACATATAGTTTCATTACCTCCAAAGATAATATCATACATATACACAACCACTATCAAGATTTTATCTTCCTTAATTTTGAAGTAAAGATTACTATCTATGGTGCCTTTACAGAATCCTTGTTGTATCAAATATTTGTCCAATCTTGCATACCAAGCTTTGGGAGCTTTCTTTAATCCATACAATTCCTTTTTCAATATACAAACCATATCTAGTTGATCTGATAACTAAAACCCTTCTGGTTGTTCCATATAAACCTCTTCTTCCAATTCACCATTCAAGAAAGAAGAATTCACATCCATCTGATAAATTTCAAAGTCCTTGTATACTAAAAATGCCAAAAATATCCCGATTGCTTCCACCCTAGCCATTGGAGCAAATGTTTCCTCAAAGTCTATTCCTTCCACTTGTGAGTAACCCTTACACACAAGCCTTGCCTTGTTTCTCACTACTTCTTCATTATCATTCATTTTGTTTCTGAATACCCACTTAGTTCTAATTATGTTTTTGTTTTCTGGTCTAGGAACTAATTCCCAAGTCTGATTTTTTCTTAATTTGCATAAGTTCTTCCATTTCCTTCATCCAATGTTCATATTTGCATGCCTAATTCATCGTTTTAGGTTCAATTTTATAAAGAAAACATATATTTACCTCAACTTGAACAACTATACTTATTGTTAGTACTCCTCTCCTCTTGTCTCCAATGATCTATTCTTCAGAATGATTTCTTTGCACATACTTAGGGGTCTTAGTGGTCTTTTCTAGAGATTCTTTCTCTTCATTCTGCACTTCTTTTTCCTTTGATTCTTCTTCTTCTTCTTCTTCTTCTTCTTCTTCCTCTTCATTCTGCATTTCTTTTTCCAAGTAGGTTCATCTGACATATATCCACCTATAACAACTAAATTCTACAAATCTTCATTAACCTTAACATTTGAACTTTCAACAATCTTTCTTAGCCTTTTTTTGTAACATTTGTAAAATTTTCTTTTAGTAGAGTATCCAAGGAAGATACCTTCACTAGACCTTACATCAAACTTTCCTATGTTTTCTTCATCTCTTTTGATATAGCATTTTCTTCCAAATACTCTAAAGTGCTTGATAGTAGGAATCCTTCCATACCACAACTCATAGGGAGTCTTTGTGCTGTTAGCTTTGGATTGAACTTTGTTAAGTATGTAAACATTAGTATGAATTTCTTCTCTCTAGTAGACTTTTAGTAGGTTAGCTTCTTTCATCATAGTCCTTGCAGCTTCTTAATAGTCCTATTTTTTTGTTTCAACCACTCCATTCTATTGAGGAGTTTCAAGGGCTGACAAGTGCCTCTTTATTCCATGAATTTCACAAAACATGTTAAACTCATTGGAGGTAAATTCTCCAACTCTGTCATACCTCAAACCATGGCTTTAAAATCCATTTCATTCTCAACCATAGTTTTAAATACTTTAAATCTATTTAGAGCATCAAATTTGTCTCTAAGAAAAGTAACCCATGTTATCCTAGAGTAATCATCAATTAAAAGCATGAAATACCTGTCACCTTGAAGAATTCTCACCCTTATAGGACCATAAAGATTTGTATTTATTAATTCTAGTAGTCTAGTAGTAGATTGTTCCTTTCCTTTGAAACTACTCATTTGTTTTCCGAATTGATATTTTTTGCAAATGAAATTAATAGGATTTGTAATTCTTGGTAGGTCTCTTACTGCTTGTACTAAACCGATTCTAACTAAATTGTCAAAATTCATGTGGCACATCCTCTAGTGCCATAACCAACTATCATTAATCTGAGACATAAGGTAATGACCATCAACACCCTTGAGCTGATAAATATTTCCATCTGTCCTCTTACCAACAACATTCACAATTTCAAACCCTTTTTTGATCTCACATCTTTCACCCTTAAACACAAGATTATATTCTTTGCTACACATTTTTCCAACATTGAAAAGATTATTCCTTAAGCCTTTAACATAGTAAAAATCATCAATATTATGCTTGCCATCAAAACTGATTGAACCTATTCCACAAATCTTAGGTCCTGAATCATCTCCAAATTTAACTAATCCTCCATCATACTTTTCAAGTTTAACAAACTTACTTTTGTCTCTAGTCACGTGATTAAAGTAGCCAATGCCAACAACCCAGTAGTTTTTATCTTGTTTAACATGAAAATTAGAAACCAAAGTACCTTCAACCTTATCCTTCTTTTCCAAAACACTTTCCTTCACACAACTTTCAAAGTTAACAAAATTATATTCATATTTTAAAACAAAAAACAAGCATTCATTTTTATCATCTCCATAATCAGATTAATCATGAGAAATACCAACATCTTCTCTAACATAGTAACTTATTTTAATCACCTTTCCTTTGTTCTCCTTACTTTTATTGTTCACAACTCTATTTGGACATCGTGAAGCATAGTGACCTATGTTCCACAACTAAAAAATTTCAAAGGTAGTTTACCTTTGTACTTACTGGTGCCATTTTTCATCCTTCTTACAAAGTTAGCTTCCACATTATCAAAATCATCATCATCTGAATTTTCAACATTTGATGATTTTCTAGCTTTGAAATTAGTCCCCACTTTTGTACCATTCTTCAAACCAAGTTTTCTCATTTCAAACAAAGTTTGTGTACTAAGCAACTAATCTCTAGAATAATTATTAAAATTTTCAACTTCCTCAATAGAAAATACCTTTTCACTATAAGAATCAAGAAGACATCTGAGAACTTTCTTTACCACCTAAGGTTCTTTGACTTGTGTGCAAAGACCTATCATTGCACTTACCAGCTCATCAACTCACTGCATGTAAATTGAAATTGTTTCATCTTCAAAAATTGGTAGGGTCTCAAACCCTGCCTTCAGATTCTACAAATTTGCTTGTTAAACCTTATCGTCTCCTTCATAAATGATCTCTAGTTTGTCTCAAACTTCTTTACGAGTCTTAAAATTCATAACATTTACTAATTTAGAATTTGAAAGACTATTCCAAAGAATAAATCTTCCCTTACCATTTATTTCACGGGCCTTGATCTCATCACTTGTGCTTGGAACATTCTTAGGTACAACATATTGAGTCTTTATTTCCTTTTCAATCTCATACCCATATGATGCTAGATATCTTTCCATCTTTGTCTTCCAAAAAGAGTAGTCTATGGCATCAAACTTAGGGAAATCTAACTTGTTCGCCATATCGGATCTACCTCAAGTTGTTAAGCTCTTCTCGAAGGAACCTTGCTATGATACCAACTGTTGAATGAACAAGATAACTAAGAAGGCATTTTGAATTAGTCTTATCAAATTAAAATATCAAAAACCCTCAACAATAATAAGATCCACAAGCATTCATTAAACCCTTATTCTATTATAGTGATTAATCATGAAATGTAGATAACAAAAATTGAAACAACACCATACACAAGAGAACACCAAATTTACATGGAACACCCAATGAGGGAAAAAGCATGGTGAGGATTAGGTCACAATATGAGTAAATAAAAAATTGGTACAAGGGCTCATTGCCAAAATAGGACACACTGTCTAATAGGGATCACAACCAAAGCTCACTACATAGAATATGAAAATAAGATAGAAGAGAATATTACATAGAGAATACTATCTCAAAGCAACACAAAATCTGCCAAAATTACTCCAACACTTTGGGAGCCTTGTTTGAAAAATTGTAGATGCCTTCAACTCACTACCTTCAAAATTCCAACACTTTGAAGTTCACACTGCTCTGCTCAAATTCACACCACATTCATATCTCACATCTATCTTAAGATCTTTCAACAACACCACTCTTATTTATATCATCCTCAACATTGAATACTTTCTCCAAGGTTGAAAACACATCCTTTACTTTTACAATTTCAAATTAGGTTGGCACCCAAACATTCCCACAGTGGATAGGAATGAAGGTGACCCACATAAATACTTAGTTAGGACCCAAATTTGTCCTAACACACCTCAACATGCTTCCACAAAATCTGAAGTAGCTTCACATGTAGTGTTAACACTAGGGCAATCGTTACTCATGCTAAACACCATAAAAATATTAAGTACACAATTCCCACTTGATCAAGATGATATGTAGACCATAAAAATATCTTTTAAATGATCTAGAAAAATCCATGAACCATCTGAGATCCAATAAAGAATTCTTCCAAACTTGCATCATAGAAATAATTCAACCCAAAACATCTAGTTAACGTTATATGCACATTAACACATGAAACACACACTATATTGCACCAAATAAAGAAAAAAATTAAATTATAAAAGATATAATTAGCATGAGAAACTTCTCAGATATACACAACCAAAAACCAAACTACGGAAAAATGCAGAGAAAATACATTGAACACCTAGCTCACACACTGGTGAACAAATCCCCCTCGACACAACGATCCTCAATCCTAATTTCTTAATAAGTCAGCTACTGAAAACCTTGAACAACATATTAGATCTACACAGGCATATCATCAACATAGAAGAAACACAGAGCACATCTCTGAGCATGTTCTGAACACTTGCATAACACTGCTTTCTCTATTTATTAAATGTTCTCAAAAGAACTTGGAAACCAAGCACCAAAGACACCATCTTAACACATTAATTCATTCCAACACATCTTAGACACTGCAACATAAAGATATCTCCATGTACTCACAACACTTCCTCAATATCTCAACTATACATGCACACAAACTGCAATAAAATGTTTCCTTCTTTTTCACAATTCGCTCAATATCCTTGACATCTTCATTATGAAAGAAAATTACTCAACGCATAGTTGGCATCAATGACAAAACCAACTTGTTGAAATCAATGAAAACACATTCATACTTGCAATAATTTTTATTTCTTTACCATATTTTGTATTTTAGGCCATTGTCTTATACTTGCCAAATTCTACTAGTTCATTTCCAACCACATATGTACTTTCCATATATTCACATATTGGCATACATTGAAAGACACCACAATGCTAACACGTGCTATCCAAGCATAATTTCCTATAGAATAATTGATCTTCCTCTCTTTCACATAATTTTTTTGATATGAAGTCTCTTGAAGATGTACATGGGGCATGTATGCCATAGTCCTGGAAAACATTGTTAGTATGCAAATATAAACATATAGACCAATAAACATCAAAATGGTTAGAAAACTAAATGTGTCCTCTACAACAAAAAGTAGTGTGTGTGTGTGTGATTTATTTTTACGTAGAAAGGCTTTAGCATTTCAAAATATCTTTGACAAATTTTAACTTGAGGTTACATCTCTAGAAATTTACCAAAGAATTGTGTTTGAGTCATATCCAAAAAATGCTTTGGATGTGGCTCACGGTTTTGACTACCAATTCTCCTTCTTACCACATCCCTTTGATTCAAAGATACCCTTGTGTTACTCTTCCAAAAGTCTTCAATTAGTGATCTCAATGCTTCAACATTTGGTTTATCTTTTCGTGGTAGTCTCCCTGAGAATGTCCATAATTCATTGTCATTGGTGTCCTTGATTCTTTGGCACCTTCCAATGGCTTTTGATAAAGTTTTTCTATTTAGTCTCAATTCTTGAATTGTCTGTCTAATGAGATGAGCTTTCTTCATTTGATTACTTACTATTATTGATGTAATGACACATCATGTTACATTACTATCTTTTGTGTGTCAGGTGTTACCCACACTCTCATATGCACTCATCATATTCTTCAAAATATATTTTTCACTTGAAACCTCTAATTTTCTCAACCCAATAATCTTCATGATTGAGCTATACTTTATACTTCACATCATTTCAAAAAATAGTTGACATCTTCCTGGTGTCATTTAATTTTTCAAAGAACACTCTCCAAATCTTATGAGCATATCTTCTACAAGTACATTTTGGAATATTATCTTCCATTGAATGCAAAATATTCTCATCAATATCAATAAAATACTTGGGCTTTCTATGAAAAATTCTAGGGGTTGTTCTCAAAGGTAAATTTTCCTCAACATTAGGAATTTCATCAATATTTAAATCAGATGGGATAGATTGCATACCTTTGATTGGAGATGGAATAGATGACGTACCTTGAATTTGAGATGGAAAATATAGTGTACCTCATTCTTCACATGTGAGTGATGATGTAATTTCAACTTGAGACGTAGTAGATGGTGGCCCTCCATCTCTCATTGCACAAAGGTTTTGCATTTGTTTCCTTTGTGCCACCAATACCATATCTCTCATTGATGGTTCATGTTCCTCTTCAATTGGAATTTCTTCATCTATCATGTCCAATTTCCTCTTCTCATGAAGTTTCCTCTTATGTTCTTATTTCTTTGAATTATTAGCTTCTTTCTCTCCCTGTGTTGGTTTAATCCTTGATCGTTTCCTCGACATGATGAATAATTTTATCTGTAGCATGAAAAAGAGATAAATATTAGTTCCTAAAAAATGAATACATACAAGTAAATAAAATATATGCCATTCAACCCTTCATACAAAATCCATACAATCATCATGTAGAAGAGTAAATTTCACTCAACCATGATGAATAAACAAGTGCACTAAGAACCCATGGTAGGAGTTTGATGCAACCTTCAAGCAAAACCCATACAATCTCAATAACATATATGTCATTAGAAATTCAAATAAAACTTATACAACTCAATGATATATAGACCATTAAAAATAAAAATAAAAATCATACAATCAAAACACAATATCATAAATATTGCTAACCATGATGCATGGTTAAGCACACAAGACACATAATGTAGGAGTTTGATACACGTAATTCATGATGGAAGATTAACTCACAAGGCATGAAAATATGTCATCCAACATTAATGCACACCATATGTGACATATTCAATTAGATCCATTACACACTAGACATAAGTATACTAGGACACACCATAAGACTAAATAACATGCATGATATTGGATGATTGACATAAAATACTTATAATCAATTACATAAAGTTAATGTCATAAATCCTTATGCTTAAGAACACTAGGCACATTGTGCATCCTTCATGGAATATTTTCTTTCATCTCTAGCCACCAAAAATTATAGATATTCACCATATGAGATTCCTACAACATATGGCAACTATACATTCATTGTTTCCAAACAAAACTTGAATATTGTAGGTCTAAAAAATGTGCATATCAATCAATTTAAGATGCTACACATTTAATATCAGACCATTTTAAAGGGTCTTAAGTTGGCTAAAAATTTAATATCATACCTTAACCAACATTTTCATTTGGATTATCTGTCATCTATAAGTGAATTTTGCTAGTTTGGGGTGAAGTTGAAGTTTTTTCCCAACCATAGAGGGTTTGAAAATGAGTTTGTAATGATTACTTTAGAGAGTGTGATGAAGATGATGGAAATGTTACAATAAAGGGATCCTTAAAGGAGGTTAATTTTTTTTGTGTGGTCTTTGTGCAAAGTGGGATGATAATGAAATGAATGACTGCTCTTCACTATCATTTTAGTCAAGAGATGAAGAGGAGTATAAACCCTAGTGGAATAATAGATGAAAATATAGTGAACCTTTCTAAAAGGTTATGGAAAGGGCTAAAGGATTGGCAAAATGAGCTCTTTACAAACAAAATTGTGGGCATCAATTGTTAGAGTAAAGGTCTTAACTTAATTATGTTGATTAAGTTACTTTTATTCCCTTCTTAAGATTTCACGTTAGTTTGCATAAAGTGACATTTAATAATTATATTAATTATTAAATGTTATCCTATTAGAACTTCTATTAGGGTTTTATTAGGGAAGGGAACTTTACATAATTAAACAAATATTGTTTAATTAATAAAGTAAATACCCAATTACTCTAACACCCCCCCTTAAGCTAGACTTAGGGAGAAGCTAAAACCTAGAAGAAGCTACTGAAAGCAAAAGCAATGGGTCTCGACAACAAGGCCAGATCAAGTACCCATGTACAAAATCAATGCAAACTAAATGAAATGGGGTAAAGGAGAAAACCCAGTGGGAACAAAATTCCTCCCCAAAATAGAATGCAAGGAAGGAAAGCAATGCACTAATGAAAGAAGGATAGGAGGTGAATACATTGCTCCACATTCTTGAGCATTTCCTTTGTTGCTTCTCTTTGCTTCTCTTTGTAACAGGTTATTTGCTTGTAGAGATCTTTGGGCTCCTATGAAGTTGTATCTTCTCAACTCCTACATGGTATCAGAACTTCAGATCTGCAGCTGCTTGTTCTTGTTTTGAAGATTTTTGGAGCTACAAGGGTTTGTTGCAAGCCGTTTTTTATTGGAGCTGTCATCATTTTTGCTTCAAAAATTTAGTTTTCACTCATTTGCAGGAAAAACGATTTCTGGGTTTTGTAGCCAGCGTCGAAACCTAAATTGGGTATCTTTTAGATTTTGCATATCTTGCACAACTCTGGAGAAAATCACTATTGAAAAAATGGCATGCATCATTTTTCTCCTAGCTGAAAGTAAAAAAAAATCATTTTCTCATATTCTACTTGTTGGATCAAGAAACAATTTCTAGGTTTTGTTTCTAGCATCAAAATATTTCTGGGTTTTTATTTTTGTCTACAAACAGTGAGTAGATTTTCTAAAAATCAAGTTAGAAATAAATGTTTTTTGCTATAAAATTCGTTTTCCGCAAGCTAAATTCAGTTTTTGAAAAATTCATAATTTTTGGCCACGGTGTCCATTTTGCGCAAACGAATAGGCGTTGGAAAGGTGTTACAGTGCTCTTTCTAGATCTACAATCTATTTTATCAGAATATTTACCAGATATTTTTTATTCAACTTTGTGTGTTTTTACACTTTGCTCAATTACTTGGTCATTCTAGCTCCTTCATGGGTTTTGTTTGTGTGGAATGGGTTATATTAATTTGATCTAAATGCTGTAAGGTCAGATTTCTTAGTTTTTTTTTAATTTGAAGAGTTATCATGGGTTTTTCTACTCACGCTTCAGTTGTAATTCTGGAACGGGGTAATTATGAGTCATGGGGAAAGGGTATACTTACACATTGTAGGTGGCTTAATATTTTGCCTTATTTATATGATCTCATACCTGAACCAACAACTTTAGAGGGAAAATTAGCATGAGATATCATTAGAAATCACATAGTAGGACTTATATTGTCTAGTGTTGATCATGAAACTGTGTTGGCTATATCAGACATTGATTGTCCTCACCCACTTTGGACACGTCTTTGAGAGATCTATGGAGACCCAATTCTATCTCCATTCCCAGAGGATCCTGCTTCAGATTGTCTCTTACCCATTGCTTAGAGAGAGAATACACCCTTTGATCATGATATTTTAGAGGAGCTTGCGTATTTAGACACCCTTACATGTTCCGATGGATCAGAGGTTTGTCTGACAGTTCCTACTCTTTAGACTGAGACTTCATCAACATCTCCTGTTGTTCTTGATTCAGTGCAGCAGGGAATCATACATCTTCTAGACATAGCTACTTTGGACTCTTATGTTGCAGACATATCTTTCTTGTTTGTGGAGTCTTATATTGCAGATTTGGAGGATTATTTTGAGGACATTCATCTCCTCTACTTTGACAGTCAGGTTATCACTATTCGCCCACCATTATCCGTGCATTCAGAGGTTGCATTTCAGTATTCTCCACTTCAGTTTGGATTTGGCATTATTTGTTTCCGTTCAGACAGTGAGACTCTTTAGCATCTTATCATGGCACACATCTTGAGACAGATTGGTTCATCATTCTTCACAGGGTTTCTTCATCATCGTCCTTTGGATCTGTTTCTTCCCAAGGGGAGGACTATCATTTTCCGCTTCAGGATCTCCTTTTGGATTCTACATCAGGCATCTACCATTGTGATAGGAGTTTCTTCATTATGGGGGTCCTTCTTCTCTCTTTCTATCTCTCCTATGGAGACCATTGTACATGTACTTATATGATAGAAGTTCTCTATAGTGGGTATAATGTTATCCATCTCCTATCCTTCTTTCATTAGTGCATTGCTTTCCTTCCTTGCATTCTATTTTGGGGAGGAGTTTTGTTCCCACTGGGTTTTCTCCTTTACCCCATTTCATTTAGTTTGCATTGATTTTGTACATGGGTACTTGATCTGGCCTTGTTGCCGGGACCCATTGCTTTTGCTTTCAGTAGCTTCTTCTAGGTTTTAACTTCTCCCTAAGTCTAGCTTAAGGGGGGGTGTTAGAGTAATTGGGTATTTACTTTATTAATTAAACAATATTTGTTTAATTATGTAAAGTTCCCTTCTACCTCTTTTCACTTAAGCTAACATTAGGTGCATAATAATTAATTATTTTATTGATTATTATTGTGCAAGCCTAGGGTTTTCTTTTTTAGGGTTTTCATCTATATATGGTTGAAAACTATCTTTTGTATTATTATTCATTTTACATTTTCAGGTGAATACATTGCTTTACATTCTTGAGCATTTCCTTTGTTACTTCTCTTTGCTTCTCCTTGTAACAGGTTATTTGCTTGTAGAGATCTTTGGGCTCCTATGAAGTTGTATCTTCTCAACTCCTACATGGTATCAGAGCTCCACACCTGCTGCTTCCTGTTCTTGTTTTGAAGATTTTTGTAGCTTCAAGGGTTTGGAGTTTGTTTTCTTGATCTAGGGAATACCTGCAATTTTGAAGCATTTTCATTCAAACGGACTTTGCCATTGCATCCGCAGCGGTCCAAAACCCCTAAATCGACTGTTCATTCGTCCATTTTGGAGAAAGTCAAAATTTGAAGCAAATTTTTTTTAAGGTACGGCCGTACGACCGTCCATCTGCGCGCGATTCAAAAAAAATATTCCTGGTAAAAAAATTTATTTTTTTCGAATGTATTTTTCGTTGGATGAGCTTTGAAATTGTTTTTTGATTTTTTTTAACTTTAAAATCAAAAGGAAATTGTAATTTTTTGATTTTTTTTGTTAAAAAAATTCAATAAAAAAAAGGGGGGTACCTATGCAGGCGGGCAGTGTACCTTCTTTCTTGTGAGGGAATGTGATTGAGGTGGGCCGCGATACCTCATACACCCACTTGTTTTTAAATTTAAAAAAAAAAAATTAAATCATATTTTTATGATTTAAAAAAAAAAAATCAAATGTTTTTTTATATTTTTTTTTAATATAAAAAATAATTTTTTTCTGTAATAGCCCAATCGTACTTTTACTATGATGGTCGTTTGGCCATCAAATTTAACCTACTATTTTTGCTGCGACGGCCGTATGGCCGTCAAATTTAACCCAACACTGGTTTTTTCCCTCTTTGGAGCTGATTTATTCCGGAGGCTGTAACTTGGGCATACGATATCATTTTTTGGTAAACAAGATATCGTCGGAAAGCTGGTTTTCTCATCTTTCTAATGGTGTGAGTCTCATCACATCTTTCTTCCATTGGTGCATTCTACAGCCAGTTGAAGACAAAAGGGGCTTTTTAAAGTCTCAAGCTCATAACTTTTGATCAATTTCTCCATTTTTTGCAATGTCAGCGGCGTTGGAACCGTATTTCAAAGCTCGTCAGTTTCATCCATGCCATTTTTTCAGATTTCACTTCAGGTATATTTTATTCAATTATTTGTGTTTTCACACTCTAGTGGATTACCTGGACATATTTGCTCTTGGAAAATTTTTGTTCGCATGGGATGCTTCATTTTTGGGTGTTCATGTATTTCCAGCATTTTGTCCTTTGAGGACATTTTGAGCATCATTTTTAAGCTATCTTTTATGTAAACGCACTGAAATAAAGTGCCACACTATTGTACATGCATTTTTTGGGGATTTTGCACATAAGGTTGTGCCATATTTTGTACTCGCACTGATATTATAAAGTGCCATGAGGGGTTGTGTAGTTTGCCTTTGTTTTGCCATCACATCTTTGTCCGGTGAGTATCCCTCCATGACAACAGTGAATCCATACCATGGGGGGTAGTGTAGTTTGCCTTTGTTTGTCATCACACCTTTGTCCGGTGAGTGTCCCTCGACGACGACCATGGATCCATATGATTCCACCCTCATGCATGTGTGCTTTGTTTTGCACACCACTTTTTCAGTTGCAGGTGCTATCTTGCACACTTCCAGATGTTTCTTCTCTTTCATCCACTACAGGGTGTTTCACATCATTTCAGTGGATCTATCAGGCTCTCCCAGTTCAGCATTATGGGGGGGGTTATTATATTGTTCGTGCTAATTCTTCCTTGGTTTCGCCTTGGAAGGAATCTTCCATTCTCAGTTGATCAGTGTTTTAGACTATTGGTTCTTGTGCCATATGTATCTTCGTTCCAGGTGTTTGCCTTTGTTTGCCATCTGATTCGAGTAGTGTCATATGGGCACTTATGCAGATTATTATCTTCTTGTTCCTGATCATCCTATCTTCAGCGGAGGTTCTTCAGCACCATAGCAGTCATCTTTCGACAGTTGTTTGCAGCTTCTTCTGCTTCAGTGATGTCTCTTCTTGGATTTCTTCTTCTCTTTTTGGAGTAGAGCTTTTTCCCATGAGGTTTTCTCTATTTCTCCATTTTACAGAGATTTGGTTGTATTTAGGTACTTGATCTGGCCTAGTTGTCGGGACCCATGTTTTCCTTCTTGCATTGTAGATACCTTTGTTTTTCTGCATTTGTTTGTAGCTGCACTATTGCTCATCTTAAGGGGGGGTGTTAGAGTAAAGGCCTTAACTTAATTATGTTGATTAAGTTACCTTTATTCCCTTCTTAAGATTTCATGTTAGTTTGCATAAAGTGACATTTAATAATTATATTAATTATTAAATGTTATCCTATTAGGTATTCTATTAGGGTTTTATTAGGGTTTGCATGATCTCTTTTTTATAAGGATTGATCCCATTGTATTTCATATCAATTCATTCTCTAATTCTCTCTGATATATACATTTTCAATTTTCAGAGAACCCTTGCTTGTTTGTCTCCATCTCTTCTTTTGTGACAGGTTATTTGCATGCAGGTGATCTTCGGGTTTTGTGAAGTTGTATTTTCTCAACTCCTACATCAATAGCCCAAATGGAGAGTTTAATGACATATACTCAGTTCAAAATGTAGTTCTGAAACTCCCTGAAGACATACCTTCTACTAGTTATAGAGAAGAATATATCACAATAGATCCCACTACAATGAGTTTAAAGCAGAGGACATTGTAGAGGAAGAGATTAAGGTTAGAGAAGTGTGGATGTTCCTTGTTAGAAATATGGTAATCTAGGACATTAGACAAATGATTATGGGGAAGAAAAAAAGAAACTATGTGGATATTGCAACAATGCAAACCATGATTTATTTGGTTTCCAAAGAGTTGCATGATACTATAAGAGAAACCAAACCATTACAAAGAGTGAAGAATTATCTAGGTTAAATGTGCCAAGAGGATCTAATTTTATAATGATAATTTGCAAATGAACCCCCCTTGAATGCTTATAGATGTCAAAAAGTAAAAACAAACAATGATGAAAATGAAATATGCATTTTAACAAAATCTAATCTAATCCCTTAGAAAAATATAATGCATTTGATTAAGTCTATGTATGTTGAGCACTCATAATATTGAATAATTAGCAAAATATAATCCTAAAATCAAAATGATAACAAAATCAAAGCATTGTATTAAGCATGTATGATAATAAGTGATAAAGAAAGAAAAGATAATGAAGGAAAATGTAAAGAACATGTATAAAGACTTGGCATATCTTTAAAATAGAGTTTATATTGGAGAAACTACCCAATTATCTGTAGTCTTCTTTTCTTCTTACATCAAACTCCTCAAAAATTTGAGCTTTTCTCAAACTTGCTTCCTTTTCAACATTCAATTATATATAACTCTAATAAAATTACTAAAAACTATACAATTTACCAATGTATAATGTTAAGTTATAACAATTCAATCATAATTAACATTGCAACACTAAATACATTAAAAATTGAGTTAATATAATCAAATTTGATGTAAATAATTTATTACTTCCTCCTTCCGAAGTTGGAAAAACAGAAAAAGCTTGTCAAAAGTTGATGCAAAGGTGGTGGAATATGCAAAAATTTCATGTGCTCTTCCCAACAACATTAAAAAATAATTTTTTGTTAGATCATGTGTAGAAGCAAGAAAATAGTAGATCTTGTGGGCCTAGACCATGGGTGTCTTGGCTATTTTACCATTTTTAGAGTAAGAAGTAATGTGGTTGCATTATAACATGCTCCTGTTATAATGCGAGCACATTTTATCTTTCTCTAAAAATGTCATATTTCAACTTTTCCAAAGCATGTCCAAGTTATGAAAAAGTTGATTTTCTAAAGGTTTGATAATTTTTATCATGTGTCAATAGGGGTCCTTAAACCATAAACTCTAATCCCTTAAAACCTCAACCCTCTACCATATACCTTATACATTAAACCCTCAACCCTCAATTCTCAACACTCTACCCTATACATTGCATCTTCAACTCTAATCCCTCAAACCTATACCATAGACCTTATACCCTTAACCCCATACCCTGAAACCTCAACCCTAATCCCTCAACCCTAATCCCTTAAACCCTAAACCCTCATCCCTCAACCTTAAACCCTTAAACCCTCAACCCTTAAATTCTTAATCCCTCAACCCTATACCATATACATTAAACCCTCGACCCTCATTTCTTAACCCTTTAACCCATGCATTGGATCCTCAACCCTATTCCCTTAATACTATACCCTAAACCCTATACCCTCAACCCTCAACCCTAAACACTCAACCCTAATCCCCTAAAACCTAAACCCTCATCCCTAAACCCTTAAACCTTTAAACCCTCAACCCTTAAACCCTTAATCCCTCAAAACTCTACCATATACATTAAACCCTCAACACTCAATTCTCAACCCTATATCCTCTACCCTAATCCCTCAACCCTCTACCTTAAACCCTATAACCTCAATCAACCCTATACCCTCAACCCTAATCCCTCAACCATAATATCTTAAACTCTAAACCCTAAACCCTCATAACTCATCCCTTAAACCCTTAAACACTTAATTGCTCAACCCCCTACCCTATACATTAAACCCTCAACCCTCAATTATAAACCCTATACCCTATACATTGGATTCTCAACCATAATCCCTAAAACCTATACCCCAAAACCTATAACATAAACCCTATACCCTAATCCCTCAACCCTAATCCCTAATACCTAGATCCTTAAACCATAAACCCTCATCCATCAACCATTAAACCCTTAAAACCTCAACACTTAAATCCTCATCCCTTGATCCCTTAATCCCTCAAATGTCTATCCTATATATTAAACCCTCAACCCTCAATTCTCAACCCTCTACCCTATACATTGGATCCTCAACCATAATCCTTCAATCATAGTCCTTCAAAACCTAAACCATCATCCCTCAACCCTTAAACCATTAAAGTTTCAACCCTAAAATGCTGTACCCTATACATTAAACCCTCAACACTCAATTCTCAACCCTCTATCCTATACGTTGGATCCTCAACCCTAATCCCAAAACCCTATACAAAAAATCCTATACCCTTAAACCTCAACCCTAATCCCTTAAAACCTAAACCCTCATCCCTCAACTCTTAAACCATTAAACCCTCAACCCTTAAAAGCTCAATCCTTAAACCCTTAAATCCTTAATCCCTCAACCATCATACCCTAATCCATCAACCCTTAACCCTCAAACTTCAACCCTTAAACCCTCAACCCTTAACTCTAATCCCTCAACCCTATACCCTCAACCCTCAACCTAATCTCTCAACCCTTAAACCTTTAATCCCTTACACTCTCAACCCTATACCCCTAATCCATCAACCCTTAAACCCTCAACACTCAACCCTCAAACCTCAACCCTTAAACCCTATACCATCAACCCTATACCCTTAACCCTATACCCTATACCCTCAACCATATACCTTCAACACTTCAATTTAATCCATCAACCCTGTATCCTATACATTAGATTCTCAACCCTAATCCCTCAACCTTAATCATTTAAACCCTAAAAATTCATCCCTCAACCCTTAAACCCTTAAAACCTCAACCCTTAAACCTACCCTATACATTAAACCCTCAACCCTCACTTCTCAGCCCTCTACCCTATACATTAGATCCTCAACCCTATAGCCTAAACCCTATACCATCAAACCTATACCCTAAACACTATACCCTCAACCCTAATCCCTCAACTGTAATCCCTTAAACCCTAAACCCTCATCCCTCAACCCTTAAACCCCCAAAAATTAAAACTTAAAACCTCTACCATCAACTCATAATAACTCAACCCTTAAACCATCATTCTTCAACCATCAACCCTTAAACCCTTAAACCCTCAACCCTCAAACCTAATCCCTCAACCCTATACCATCAACCCTCAACCCTAATCCCTCAACCCCATATGATCAACCCTTAAACTATTAAACCCTTATACCCTTAAACCCTTAAACCCTCAACCCTCAATCTCTAATCCCTCAAACCTTAAGACCTCAAATACCAACCTTCAACCCTTAAACCCTAAACCCTTAAACCCTATACCCTCAAACCTATACCATTATCCCTCAACCCTAATACCTCAGCCCTCTACCCGATATATTGGATCCTCAACCCTAATCCCTTAAACCCTCAACCCTACTTCGTTAAACCATCAACCATAATCCCTCAACCCGATAACCTAAAACCTATACCCTCAAACCTTAAAACCTCAACCCTAATCCCTTAAACCCTCAAACCATAACCCTCTACCCTATACATTAAATCCTCAACCCTCAATTCTCAACCCTCTACCCTATACATTGGATCCTTAACCCTAATCCCTCAACCCTATACCCTAAACCCTATACCCTCAATCCTCAACCCTCAAACCTCAACCCTAAAACCCTCTAACCTATACATTAAACCCTCAACCCTATACCCTCATCCCAATACCCTCTACCATCAACCCTAATCCCTTAAACCCTAAAACCTCATCCCTCAATCCTTAAACCCTTAAACCCACAAAAATTAAACCCTAAACCCTTAAACCCTTAAACCCTTAAACCCTCTACCCTCAACCCATAATCTATAAACCATTAGACTCACAACCTTCAACCATCTATCCTTAAACCATCAACTGTCAACCCTATACCTTGAACCATAAACTTCGATCTCTAAAACCTATACCCTCAAACCTTAAACCTTTAAACCCTTAAACCCTTAAACTCTCAACCCTCAACTCCTAATCCCTCAACCCTTAAACCCTCAACCCTCAACCCTCAACCCTCAAACCTCAGCCCTCAACCCTCAACCCTCAACCCTCAAAACTCTCAACCTCAACCTCTATCCTCTACCTTAAACTCTACCTCAAACATATAACCTTAATACCAAACCTAATACCTCAAACCTCTACCCTATAAATTAGATCCTTAACTCTAATCCCTCAAACACCAACCCTTAAACCCTCAACCCTAATCCCCTAAACCCTCAACCAAATTCCATCAACCCAATAACCTAAACCCTATACCATCAACCCTAATCCCTTAAACACTCAACCCTCTACCCTATACATTAAACCATCAACCCTTAATACTCAACCATATACCCTATACATTGGATCATTAACACTAATCCTCAACCCTATACACTAAACCCCATACCCTAAACACTATACCATAAACCCTCAACCCTATTCTTTTAAACCCTAAACCTTTATCCCTCAATGCTTAAACCCTTAAATCGTCAACCCTTAAACACTTAATCCCTTAAACCCTCTACCTTATACATTAAAACCTCTACCTTATACATTAGATCCTCAAACCTAATCCATCAACCCTATACCCTCAAACATAATCCCTCAAGCCTAATCATTTAAACCTTAAACCCTCATCCATCAACCCCTAATACCTTAAAGCCTCAATACTTAAACCCTCAACCCTTAAAACTTTAATCCCTCAATCCTCTAGCTTATACATTAAACACTCAACCCTCAATTCTCAATCCTCTACCCTATACATTGGATCCTCAACCCCAATCCCTCAACCCTATACCCTCAAACCTATACCCTCAACCATCAACCCTAATCCCTCAACCCTAATCCATTAAACCCTAAACCCTCATACCTCAACCCTTAAACCCTTAAACCATCAATCCTTAAACCTTCAACCCTTAAACCCTTAATACCTCAACTCTCTACTCTATACATTAAACCCTCAACCCTCAATTCTCAACCCTCTACCCTATATACAGGATCTTTACCCTAATCCCTCAAACCTATACCCTAAACCCTATACCCTAAAACCTCAACCCTAATCCCTTAAACCCTAAACCCTTAAAACCTCAACCCTTAAACCCTTAAACCATCAACCCTCAACCCAGAATCCCTCAAACCTATACCCTCAACCCACATTCTCTCAACCCTTAAACCCTCAATCATCAACCATTAAATGATACACCCTCAACCCTCTACCCTATACATTGGATTCTCAACCCTATTCCCTCAACCCTAGACCCTAAACTCTTAAAACATCAACCCATATCCCTCAACCATATAACATAAACCCTAAACCCTTGAACCCTCAACAATTATGACATCTTCTAAGTGTTATGTATGTATCATTATGGGTGCGATATAAAGTTTCACTATAATTCTATATACACTCAAGGCTATACATTAGTCCTCAACCCTATATCTTAAAACCTTAAACTCTCAACCATTAAACCATTATTCCCTCAACCATCTACCATATACACTAAACCCTAAATCCTTAATTCTAAACACTCTACCTAATAAATTGGACCCTTAACCCTATACCCTCAACCCTTAAACCCTCAAATATCGAGCCCTAATACCTCAAAACTTAAACCCTAAACCCTCAACCCTAAACCATTAAACCCTCAATTGTCAACCCTAATCCCTCAATCCTATACCCTCAACCCTAAACCCTAATCCCTCAAACCTATACCCTCAACCCTCAACCCTCTTCCTTATACATTAAACCCTCAACCCTCAATTCTCAACCCTCTAATATATATATATATTGGATCCTCAACCTTAATCCCTCAACCCTATACCCTAAACCCTATATCCTCAACCCTATATCCTCAAACCTCAACCCTAATCGCTCAACCCTAATCCCTTAAACCCTAAACCATCATACCTCAACCCTTAAACCCTCAAACCATCCACCCTTAAACCATCCACCCTTAAACCCTTAATCCCTCAACTCTCTACCCTATACATTGAATTCCCAACCCTCAATTCTCAACCCTCTACCCTGTACATTGGACCCTCAACCCTATAACCTATACCATATACCCTCAACCCTATACCATAAACCCTTAAACCCTCAACCCTAATCCCTCAAACCTCAAACCTTAAGCCCTCAACCCTAATCCCTCATCCCTCAACCCTTAAACCCTAAAACCTGAACCATTAATCCCTCAATCCTCAACCCCTAATCCCTCTACCATTAAACCCTCAACCCTCAACCCTTAAACCCTCCACCCTCAACCCTAATCCTTCAACCATAATACCTCAACCCTAACCCCTAACCCCTCAACCCTACACCCTCAACCCTATACCCTCAACCCTAAATCCTAATTTATCAACCCCGTACCCTCAACCCTTAAGCCCTTAAACCCAAAACCTTAACCCTCTACCCTCTACCCTATACATTAAACCCTATACCCTATAACCTATACCCTCAACCCTATACCCTCAACCCCAACCTAATCCCTCTACCCTATACCCTCAACCCTATATCCTCAACCCTAAACCCTCAACCTTATACCATCAACCCTTAAACCCTTAAAACCTAAACCCTAAACCCTAAACCCCTAATCCCTCAATCCTCAACCCTTAAACCCTAATCTCTCAAAACTATACCATCAACCCTTAAACCCTCAACCCTCAACCCCATATCCTCAACCATTAACCCTAATCCCTCAAACCTATACCCTCAATTCTTAAACCCTTAAACCCTTAAAACCTCAACCCCTAATTCCTCAACCCTTAAACCCTCAAACCTCAACCCTCAACCCTTAAACCCTCAAACCTCAAGCCTTAAACCCTTAAAACCTTAAACTCTCAACCCTAAACCCCATAATACCTCAACCCTTAAACCCTAAACCCTCAACTCTCAACCTTTAAATCCTAAACCCTCAACCATAATCCCTCAAACTTATACCCTCAACCCTATACCCTCAAACCTCAATCCTAATCCATCAACCTTATGCTCTCAACCCTTTAACCCTTAACCCTCAAACCTCTACCCCATACATTAAACCCTCAAACCTAATCCCTCAAACCTATACCATAAACCCTTAATACATTAATCCCTCAACCCTTAAATCCTCAACCCTTAAACCCTTAATCCCTCAACCCTCAACCTTCAACCCCTAGACCATAAACCCTTAAATCCTTAATCCCTAAACCCTCAACCCTTAACCCTTAACCCTCAATTATAAACCCTCTACCTTATACATTCAAACCTCAACTCTAATACCTCAACCCTATAAATTAAACCCTAAAACCTCAACCCTTGACCCTAATCCCTCAACCTTTAAACCATAAACCATTAGACCCTAATCCATAGAACCTCAACCATTAAACCCTAAACCCTCAATCCTTAAACCCTCTACCATGTACATTAGATAGTCAATTGTAATCCATCAACCTTATACCTTAAATCCTCATCCTTCAACCCTCCATGATGTGGGAAAAATTGATAAGGGCCTATTGAAATAATGTTGAAATCAATAGGCCACTGAAAAAATTGATGGCCTGCCGCCCATTAAAACAAAATATTATTTCTCCCTTTACTGGAATATACTTATCGAAAGAATATTCAGGGGAATATTTTGTAGGTGGTAATCAGGCATAATCTTGGGCAATAGGTGAAATATTCTCCTCTAGCTACTGAATAATTGACAAAAAATGCCTCTTATGATCAAAATATTCCACCAATGGTAAGGTTGGTTGAAGGTTCTATGGGTTTTGAAGTGGTGGACTTTGAAAAATGAAACTATGCCATGTTGCACACTTGCAATTGGCAGGTAATTTCATACCCTTAAATACGGGATAGGGTACAGTTTGCTAATTGTGCCCTGTGTGGTAGAATATATATATATATATATATTTTTATTTTAAATAAATAATTTTTAAAGATGATTTTTAAAACCAAAAAAAATTTCAACCCAAAATGAATTTTTATTTCACTTGCAACTTTATTTTTGTTGGTGGTTTTTTTTTTGTTTGATTGTGATAGAGGTCATTTGACTGTACGATTGGTCGTATGGCTGAATTGGGTAAAATGTTTATGTGACATGCTCGAGGTTAAGTGCTTTGATTTTAGTGAATTTATAATTGATATTGGGGTTTTTGGGCCTTATGGATGCAATGGTAGAGTCAAATTTGACCTAAAATTCTTCAAAATTGCAGCTACCTACTAAATCTAGAAACCACACTTTAACTTCAAACCCTTATAGATTTGACCTCATATGTCTGATTTCAATGAACCAAAAGGAAAAAAATGAATTTCTCAAACCCTTTGATCTTAATGGTGAACTCAAATTTGTACCAAAAAGCTTTGATTTGAACTTGCAATAGAAAGCCATAAAGAGGAAACCCTCAAATTTGGTATTTCATTCAAGATTTTTTGATTCTCCAGATCATCATTTGAAGCAAGGGAAGAGCATATACTCAATTTTTCAAAATATACCAAGATTTTCAACCTATATCTCTCAATAAAGACTAACAAGAAGTAATCCCACAAGCTTTAATACCATGTATGGGTTGGTATAGAATAAGTCTACACCATGCAAAATTTGGTTAAAGATTATAGCCACCCAAAATCTAGGAACTTCATGAAAGCACAAGAAATATCAATATGCAATGCTCAAGATTGCAATAGAACTAAACCCAATAGAATTTATTTACAAATGTGAACCACTTGGTTATATAGCCAAGGTAAGATATAGGGTTAAACAAGATTATGACAAGAGTCTTAATCCTATGACATGAGGCAACTTGTTATAACTACCTTGGACACATGTAAATTAAAATTAAAAAGATGAGATAAGATCTAATGGCAACTACCACCTTCTAGAAAGATTCCCTCCTAGGACCTAATTAAAATTAGGGAGTAGCTAATTATTTATACTAAGCCTACAAGTTGTGTACTCATTAAAAAAGGGTGGCACATGGGCAAAGTCATCACAAAAATTATGTACCCATAAGTTAATGCCAAAATAATCAATGTCGAAATGAAATAATTCCAATGAAATAATGAAAATGCATGAGAAAGAGAAAAACCTCTTTTGAGGAAACATGGAAGAGACCTAAATATGTCAATTCTTTGCATAGTCCCCAAAAGGAAAATATAAGATAATGTTCACAACATATAGAAAAATGAAGATACAAATAGAAGAATGTCACAAAAGGCTCACTTCCTTTATTTCCTTGGACCAACAGAGTAACAAGAGTCATCCAAAGAAAGCTCATAAACATACAAGAATGCCAAGTAAAATAGTAAAAGGGATCACATTATGCACATGCAATCACAAAGAACATGAAAATAAAATATAGAAAAGACTAGTGTGTCACATGTGAGCCAACCTAAAGTAGGTCATTTGCATCCTAATATTTCTCATTGTATACGAAAGGTGGATAACTAGCAAAAGGAGCAATGAAAAGTGCCATACTAGAGCAATCACTAGGTTCAACACATGGTGATTTACTCTTGTTAAGAGGATCATCACACTTGACCCCATCTATGCTCATGGAAGCAAAAAATAACAAATTCAACTCTTTATGTACTTCCTCATTAATCTTAACAATCTCATCATCATCATCCAAATTAATCACAATAGGGGGTCTATTGACAATGTCCATTGTAGGTTCATTTTTTATGTTGTGGTGAAGGTGAAGAAACATTATGCTATGTTTTGAGTTAGATTTTGGTCTTGTTTTATTGGTTTTTTTGTTTTCTTTTAACTGATGAGCAATAACACGATAGCTATGCCTACACTCTTTATCATTATTTATTTATTCTAGAATATTTTTCCAATTGTGATGTTGTAGGAGCAGGTTTATCGACCATTGGCTTCTTTTCTTCCCTTAGAGGAGGAACTAAAGGAACCATCGAAGGTTGGTCAACCACTTTCTCTTTAGGTTTATAAAATTGTTTGATCTTAGGAGACACCAAAGGAGTTGTATGGTTATCTCATCTCTTAGTCTTTTGTAGGAAATGGGTGGAGGAATTTTGTTGGACTTGTCTTGGTTACTTGGAAGGGATTTTGGATCAATCATAGGTTGATCAATGATAGGTTGGGAAGGCAGAACATTCATGGACTTAGGAATATTGTTAAGAGATAATTATTCTATGTGTTTTTCTTTGAAATTTTGCTAAGTTTTAAAAAATAAGTCCTCACAAGGCTTAATAGGTTCCATAGGTTTAGGACAAAATAAATCCAATGAAAAGTTCTCATGGGAAGACAAAGGATTAAACCAACTATAACATACTATAAAAAATTCATTACCAAATGGAAATTTCAAGAATTTATGAATAATAAATGGGATTATATCCATGGAGCATAGCCATGGGTAGCCTAACTTCACAAAAATTGGTCCAATGATGGGATTATGGAGAATGATACATTTAATTGTTTTGGTCCAACTTTTAATGGGAGAGTGATCAAACCTATCATAGGGTGAGCAAAACCATCATGTATTTTGATCCATGCTTTCAATTTTTCGTAAGAATCTTGGTAAAGTTCATGCACAAACAATAATTCCTCAGTGATCACATTCTCTATACACATGGGATCAATTAATATTCCATTAGTAGGATTTTCATTGATTCTTACAGCTATGTAAAGAGGACCATGGGTGCATGTTTAATTATGTTATTTTTTGAGAAAGAAATTTCAAGAGATAATTTGGTTTTTCCCTTATGAGGTTGAACATCAATGAATCCAATAATAGCATCTATATCGTATCCATTGTCACTCTTATTATCATATTGTACAGTTGTCAAAATTCATCACATCATTTTTGTTATCACTAGATTTTATAAATGAGATACAATGGTTTGGTAGGGAATTGGTAAATATTTGCAAATTTTTGTTAGGTGGGGTGATAGATTTATTTCCTTGATCATTAACAATACCCAACTAGATGTGATTAAAATCAATGAGGTCTTGCACTATATGTTTAAGACATCTACATTGTTCTATGTCATGTCCAACTTGTGAGTGATATTGACAAAAGGCATTGGGATTATGGTTCAAAGGTAAAGGATTAGTGGTATCAATATCTCTAATGGAATGTAAGGTAGTTAGGTTCTTACCCAAGAGTTGCAACATAATCAAATGGAGGGTATCAGGTAAGGGGTAAATTTCCTATTCTTTTCCTAATATTTGTATGGAGTTGTTTTTATAGTAGCCACTTGAGACTCAACATGTTGATTTTTTTGAGGTGGATTTATTTCTATAAATCTCTTATTATGTTTATTGAATAGTTGGAAGCTATTATAAGGTACTGATTTAGATTTTTTTAGGATACTTGGAAAAAGTTTTCACTTCATGATGACTAACTAAATTTTGATACTCATGGAGAGCTGTGCACAAGTGGGTGAAGGAGGGGAATTTCATCATCTCAAGCTTATCTTGAATCTTTGCGTGCAATCTCTCAATAAACATTATTTGAAGATTGGCATCGATAATCTTAATGTTGATTTGTGAGTAAAGAAATTGATAACATGTTATGAAATTAGTGACATTTTCATCAACATTTTTTACATTGCATTAAATCAGGTAACACCATATTGGGAGCAATGTGCACTTAGAAATGGTTAAGGAGGGCATCAAAAAGCTCATTGAATGAAAAAATTAAGTTATTCGATAAAGAGAAAAACCATTCCAAGGTTGTATCTTTCAAAGACCTAGGAAAAAGCTTAGCCAAGAGCTTGTCTTCAAAAATGAAGTCACTACATAAGGTTGTGTATGCCAAGACATGGCTACTAGTATCTCCATTACCACCATATTTATTGAATCTAGGAATCTCTATGCCTTGTGGTATTTGTTCTCACAACATCTCCAATGATAATTGGTTTCATTTGACATATTGTGAAGGTTGGACATTTTGATTTTGGTTCAATGTGGAAATTTGTTGTTGGAGAGATGAAACATTTTACAAAAGCTGATTGAGGAAAAAATCATTGGTTTTGTTTTGGGAAGCAGGTGAATGTGTTGGAGGTCTATATATGTTGGGAGGACAAGTGAATTGAATGTTTGTGATAGGTGATGGGTTAGGAGATATGATGTTTGAATTCACAGAGCTAAAGGATTCCCAGTGGATATACCTAAAGTTGGATTGATGTTGCTAGTTGGTTGCCTTGTTGTAGTAACTAAAACATTAGAAAGTAGGAGAGGACTAAAATATGGGTAAATATGTGGGGTGAGAGCTCTATTTTCATTTATTTCATTAGTAAATGAGATTCCCAAAAATAATTGACTAACAACCCTTAGGTAAATCAACTCAATGTGAGAATCTTCGGATTTCCTTATGCTTTGAGGATGGGGATCAGGTTCAAACAACACTTTTGGGAGAACAACTAAAAAAAGAAAATCAACCTAATTATACCAAACTAAACTTAAAACAATAATATAAAGCTCAATATTAGCAAAACCAGAAAACTAATTGCAGATCTAAGAAGGGAAGAAAGGTGTTTATGAGTCACCAAATTTTTGTTTTTGAAGGAAAACTAGGACTCATTCACCCATTGGGTGAATGGGTATTTTTTCAGGGATTTTTAGAAACTTTTAGGAGCCTTTGATGTTGATCTGTAGCTTCCGAATTATCTAGGTTTCAGTGTCAGAAAGTAAAAGTTCAAATTTGTAGGTTAGATTCTGTGATTTGACAACTTTGACAACTTTGACAACTTTTGCAACTTTGATAACTTTTTCAATCTTTCTCTTCAAAAGGTCTTCAATCCTTCTTCAACCTAAATTTGAAAAACATATACAAGAGGAAAAAATTGTTTGTTTTTGGTAAATGGGAGTTTGTCTTGGTCAAACCTCATTTTGGTAATTAAACCTTGAAATGAAATAAATAATGAAAGAGGGAATGAAGAATGAACACTACTGTGTTATCACTCAACAAACCCTTGTATAAACCTGGGTAATGGAGATCTTGGAAGGTCTGCAACTTGCATGAAATGGATTCAATGGATGTGGATCTTGATGCTTGAATTTATGCTTTGAATTCTTGAATTGAATCTTGAATCCTACGTCACAATGATAGCTCCAAAAACATGCATGATGCAAGAAGACTTTGACATAACCAATGGATCTTGAATGCTGCAATAAATCTTTGATATATCTGCTCTTGAATCCCTTGATAATATTATTTTCTCATATGAAATTTCACCTCCTACTAGATAAAAACTTAGACTGGATTTGATAAAATAACCTTGTATTTATAGGTATGTATCCTTAATTTCCCAAAATTCAAATATCACAAGCTGACATTGAAATATGGATTTGGGGACGTTAAAATACCACCAAAAACATATTTTAAATTTAGGTTCAAATGCCTAGGGAGGAACCACTTTCCCATGGGAAAATGGGTTCCAAGTCCCTATTCCTGGAACACACATTGCTCAAGGTAAAGTGTTATGTGTTGGCATTAATTATTGTTGGGTTTTGCCTTCAGAAAATATAATTTATTAGGCTTGTAAATGAATAAAAGGGCTTATTAAGGCCTAATTAAGTCCAATTTAATTAAGAGAGCCCAAAAAAGTGTGAAAATTTAAAGGGATACATTTTTCAACACTAAATTAAGGCACAATCAAGTCCAATTGAATTAGGGGGGCCCAAACAAGTGTGAAAATGTAAAGGGATATATTTTTTTACACTATATTTAATCCCCACTTTAGTGAGAGGATGACCCTGCACCAAAATCACACTAAAGTAGACATTCAAGAGAGGTCTAATTGTACAATTGTTGAAAGGATAAGATGAAAAAGGTCAGGGAGGATGGTCAAGCCCCCAAGATCTAATATCTCATGGTAAAACCAACAAAGGCATAAGGAGACACATGCTTATGTTAAACATATATATGTATATGCAACAATGACAAGATACTCAATCATAAAATTCCAAAGACGAAAAGAAAGAAAGACAAAGGAAAAATAAAAATGGGTGGATCAAGCCTCAAATGTCTATCCAACTCAATATGGATCAAGTCTTAGTTATTTGTCCAAAAAAATTTACAAGTGGAACTCACTACATCCACTATGCAAACAACAATGCACGCTCACACGAGCTAGTGAAATCCGCTATCCACTAGGTGAGCCCAAAAAAGTGGCTAATGAGAGAATCTTATTAGGATCCCATAACCATACCAAAGCTATAATATGAACTTTGAGCTTCATAAGGCTTATCAAGCCACACTATGCTAAATAGTTATGAACAAACATGGCTCCATTGGAAAGAAAGGTGTGTTATGCTTGGTGGCCATGAAAAATGTTGTAACTTCAACCTTCACAAGGTTAGCAAGTTGTGCTATGCTAAAAACTTATGAAAAAACATGGCCGTAGTGGAAATTAAGGTGTGTTATGATTAGTGGCCATGAAAATGGTTGTAGCTTCAAGCTTCACAAGGTTAGCAAGCTACATTATGCTAAACACTTATGAAAAAAATATAAATAGGATAAGACATGTTCAAAGGGGTTTTTATTAGTTCATGTAAGGTCTCCTCTTAGGGAACACCATTCCTATTGTCTCCAAGAGAGGACAAGTCTAGGATAAAAGATTTACAACTTAGGGAATATAATGCATAGTGTCACTACTAAGAGGAATGCTATATGATAATAAAGGTTGCAATCTTGGAGGACATCAAACCTAATGAAAAAACCAAGAAGAAAAAACATCACACAAAGTAAGAAGACCACACTATGAAACATAGAGGTATAGTAAAAAAATTCAAAATAATAGTTCCAATATATTACTCCACTTTAAAGAAATTTCTAAACACCATGTTATGAGTAATTACTTTAAAGTAGCCAATGATAAATTCTAAATAAGACATGAAATATTATCTGGAAAGCCCTATGTCAGTATATGTTTCCAAATGAAGCTACATCATGAAAAAGAGGTTGTCCCAAATAAAATCCCAAAATCACAAATAAGGGATCCATGGATTTGAGGTTAGCATATGTATTTGATAGAGCTCAGAAACATCATCATCCCCCAAATAACTCATAGAATGGGAGGTATGACACATAGAGAGTGAAAAAAAATAAAATAATTTGGGTGAACATGCAAGAGACCTAAATGTCTCAATACTTCATGTCATTGCCAAAAGGAAAACACAAGACAAAAGAAAAGATAAAGGTTTACAACATATAGAAGAATGTAGGTATAAATATAGGAATGAAAGTGAATACAAATCAAACAAAATAATATAGGGGATCACATTATGCACATGCAATAATACAAAGAACATGAGAAATAAAAAAAGACAAGACTAGTATAGCAAGTCATCTGCATCCCAATCTTGTTCATCATATGCAAAAGGCAAACTACTAGCCAAAGGCACACCATCAAATGCCAAGCTATGAAAATCACCAAGTTCAATATGTGGTGAATCACTCTTTGTAGGAGGATCATTATAGTTGTTATCATTTAAGCTCATGAAAGAGGAAAACAATGAATTCAACTCATTATGTACTTCCTCATAATTTTTTTCAATTTCATTATCATCATCTAAGTTTATCACAACATGAGGTCTAATGATAATATCCAATGAAGTTTGTTGTTGTTGTTGTGTTCGAGATACACAATTTTATTGTTTCGGTGAAGGTGAAGAATTATCATGCATTGCTTGAGGTAAGTTTGTATTTTAATTTTCTATGTTATTCTCTTCTTCTTTTGCTTGTAAAAAATGAGAAATAGCACGATGTCTATGCCTACGCTCTCTAGCATTTCAATTTATTTTCATTTCATTTTCAAGTTGTGATTGTGTAGGAGTTGTTTTATCAACCATAGGTTTCTTTTCTTCCCTTAAGGGAGGAACATAGGGAACTAGGGGAGGTTATTCAATCAATTTCTCTTTAGATTTGTAAACTTGTTTGATTTTAGGAGGCACAACGAGACTTATTTGATTATCTTGTGGTTTCTTATAGGAAACAGGTGAAGGATTTGTCATGTTTTGGTCTTGGTTACTTGGAAGGGCTTTTAGTTAAATAATGGTTTTGTTAAGGATATGAGGCTCAATCATAGGTTGAGGCATATTACAAAGGGATAATTCTGCTATGCGCTTTGTCTTAAAATTTTGATAAGATTTGAAAAAGAAATCCTCTCGAGGCCTAATAGGTTCTAAAGGTTTAGGAAAAAATAAATCCAATGAGAAATTCCCATGGGAAGACATAGGATTAAAGCCACTATGATACATAGTAAAAATCTCATTTCCAAATGGAAACTTTAAGAATTTATGCCCAACCGGTGGGACAAATTTCATGGAGTGAATCAAAGGTTAACCTAACTTCACAAGAAATTGGTTTGACAATAGGATGATGAAAAATGAGACAATGTTTTTGATCCAAATTTTAGAGGAAGAGTTATCAAACCTATTGTAGGGCAAGAAAAACCATTATGTGTTTTGATCCATCCTTTTGGTTGTTCATATGCATCTTAATAAAGTTCATGCACAAACATGAATTCTTCAATGACCATATTCTCTACACAAATGGGATCAATTAATATCCCATTAGTAGGCTTGTTATTAATTCTTCCAACTATGTAAAGAGGACCATCAGGTGCATGTTTAATTATGTCATGTTGTGAGAAAGTAATGTCAAGAGGCATTTTGGTTAGGCCCTTATGAGGTTGAACAAAGGGTTTATAGGGTAATTTTTCATTTGGTGATTAATGATGTTAGCGAGGCTGTTCAAAATTTCTATTCCCTGTTCATTATTAAGAATCTTTCCCATGTTATCTATGACAGGAATAACAATACCAAAAATATGTTTAGAACTTAGAAAGTTTTGCAATTTCTCTAAATCTTCATCCAGTATACTTATGTTCTCTTGAGGGACATTATCAACCATTGATTCAACATTATTCACATTGGTTGTGGGTAGGGAGGTCATGGGAAATGAAGTATCAAGGATATGGTCCATAGTGAGTTGACTAGTGTCAACACTATGAGTGAAAGTGTTAGAAAACCCAAGACCCACGGTGAGTGATGTATCATAGGATGAAATGAGTTTTGAACTACGTCTCACAATAGTATTGGAAATAGGACACCAAGTTGTGAAGCTCATATAAGTTTCACAAACCCTAGGTGCACCTAAAATGGATAATAGGTAAAATGCAATCAAGCACCCTAGAATGTAAACTGCAATGCAAGTATGTAAAAGTAATTCTCAGATTTAAAAAAAGATAATTTTTTGATTATGCTATGTAGAAACCTAAAAATGATGTCCTTTAGATGCAAATTTGAATTCAATAAATGCATTGAATTTGAAAAATTAACCTTAATATGAACAATTTCAAAAAATAAAAATTCTAAAAACTAAAACAACAAACTGAACGCAAGAACACAAAATGCAGAAGTAGTATTTTTTATGCTCAAAAATTTAGAAAAATCCTTGATCAGGGACTCATTCGCCCATGGGTGAATGGGTCTCACTTTAGGGCTTTTAAAAATTATTCTGAGTTAATTTTTATGCTTTTCAGATTCTAGTTTCAAATAGGTGGTTATAGTTTCAATTTTTTGGAAAATTAGATCTAAATGCAAGTGAAAAATGATGTTAAATGAAAAAAAAAGACTTGATCTGAGATGCAATTTTGATTCAATTTTCTAATGTAAATGACTAATCATGTAATGTTATGTAAACACTATACAAAATGACTGAAATTTTTAATTTTTTATATTTTAAAGAATGCAAAAATGTACACCTAAAACCCTTAATGGGATGTAAACTAATGCAAGTAAAAAAACCTAAATGAGATGTGGTTCAATACAATGTAATGGAAAGTTATGCAAATCCTAGATCTAGGGTTGACAATGCAATCCAAAATCCAAAATTAATGATGCTCAAAAATTAGGTTCACCAAAATGAAACATCAAAAAATAGGGGAGGACTAAAATGTGGGTAAATGTGTGGGGTGAGAGACCTATTTTCCTTAATTTCATTAGTAAATGAGATCCCCACAAAGAATTGAATAAAAACCATTAGGTGAATCAACTCAATGTGAGAATCTTCAAATTTCTTTATGCTTTGAAGATGGGGGTTAGGTTCAACACTTTTGGGAGAACAACTAAAAATAGAAAATCAACCTAATTTTTCCAACTTAAACTTGAAACAACCATATAAAGCTCAATATTAGTAGAACCAAAAAATTGACTACATATTTCAGAAGGGTAGAAAGGTGCTCACCAATCACAAAAAGTTAGTTTTTGGAGGAAAACTAGGACTCATTCACCCATGGGTGAATGGGTCATTTGTCAAGATTTTTCAGCAACTTTCAGGAGCCTCTGATTCTGATCTATAACTTTTGATTTATCCAAGTTTTAGTGTCAGAAAATCACAAATCAAATCTATAGGTTAGATTATGTGATTTGACAACAACTTTGACAACTTTTTCAATCTTTCTCTTCAAATGGTCTTCAATCCTTCTTCAACCTAAATTTGCAACACACATACAAGAGGGAATATTTGTTTGTTTTTGGTAAATGGGGGTTTACCTTGGTTAAACCCCAAATTTGTAATCAAACCTTAAAATAAAATAAAGCATGAAAGAGAGAATGGAGAATGAACAATGCTATGTTATCACTCAACAAACCCTTGTAAAAACCTGGGTAATGGAGATCTTGGAAGGTCTGCAACTTGCATGAAATGGATTCAATGGATGTGGATCTTGATGCTTGAATTGATTCTTTGAATGCTTGAATTGAATCTTGAAACCTACATCACAATGTTAGCTCCAAAACCATGCATGATGCAATAATACTTTGACATGACAAATGGATCTTGAATGTGAACAATATGAAAATGGTGATGCTCTATAGGGTTTAGGACATAGAACACCATTATTGTCCTATTGTCATTCAATAATATCCTAGGAATCCTAATTGGATTGGATATCAACCTCAAGGGTGAGTCAATTCTCAACAAGGAAGACCTAGGAAGGGTTCTTTTAGGCTTTGAGGGGTTCACCACCAAGAAAAAGCTTGGAAAATACAATTTAACATTCAACTCAAAAAATCTAGTAATGCAAGCTAAATGAAGGATGTAAATGATGGAATTATGCAACAAAAAGTTAGGGCATGTGTACCTGGGAGTTTTGAAAATGTAATGAGAATTTTGGAAATGCAAAGAAGCTGTCAAAAAGTGCTATGGAGGACTAAGATGCCCTTACTGTTGACTTAGTCCCACTGTTATTTTTTGAGGTAGATGTAGGATCTTTGGATTCCATAACCAAATATGAAGGAATCTCTGCAAAATATCCTCAAGAGGACTAAGATGCCCTAGGTGGAGACTTAGTCCCATCTGAAATTTTTGAAAACTCTAAATGTGGTCTTGAGGTTCAAAGTCTGCACTTCCTTCTTCTCAGATCTCAGGTCCTGAATCTTCCAAATCTGGCCTGTTGGTGAGTTTCTGTGAAGGTGACAAATTTGCAACTTTACAACTTTTCATTTCAAATGATTTTCAAGTCTTCAACCTAAATCTACAATCACAAACACACAAAAGGGGAAAAACTTGTTGATTGTTAGTAAATGGGGGTTTGCCTTGGTCAAACCTATAACACCTCTCTAAGCCCAACCTATGTAAGATAGCATTTTGATTTTGATTTGGTATTCTAAATGTTAAATGTTATCATAATGAGATTAGACATTGATGATTATGGAAAGGTTATCATGATTAGTTAATAAGTTGGATTACATGCTTATATGTTTATATACTATTATCATTGATTTTGTATGATTATGGACATGAAAGGGATGATGTCGTAACACTTGTATTCGAGAGGCTTACGATATCATGACCCTCTTCTTGATGATTGATGTTGCTTCATCTATATGATATATGTTATATGCACATGCACTTTTATGTGTGATTGAAGTGATGTAGGTATTGGGTATCGACTTTGCCTGGATTCATAGGCCTGAGCATACTCTTATTCCCCAATGGTGGTTATTAGTGGTAGTCATAGGCCAAACATCCCCTACCCTAGCCCACTGTACCTTGTTAGTGCAGTGTTCCCATGTTGTTGTCTTACCGTACGGTTACCTAATGGTAACGTCCAGAGCACCTTTCAATCATATGTGGCTTACCAATATGTCTTTTTGAGGTATTTTGTCTTGGTTTTTGTAATCTTTTATGTGGCTTTATATATTGGTTGTTGGTGTTTTGACATGGTTTCATTGGCATTTTTACATGGTTTTAAATATGGTATTTTATGGTGTTTTATTGATGGGAGATTTGGATTGTTATTTTTATGAGGTTTTAAATATTTTATTTTAAATGATTTTATTAATCCATTTTGTAAGCCCTTATAGTCTTATTTAAATCCTATTTGGGAAGCTTTGTGTATTTTAATGTTGCATATGAAGTGATTTTAAATTAATTAATTTGGAGAGCTTTAATAGCTTGATGCTTTACCTCATTTCTTTTGATTGTTTTGAGAGTATATAATTTGGAAGGAAGATTTTTTTGAGGGGAGTTATCTTGGGGGAGAAGAAACTTGTTGCTTTGGGGAAAGAGGAGAAAACCCCACGATTTGGGCAACAGAGTTGGGGAGAATTTCTGAGAAGAAATTTATGGGCAGTGGCTCTGGAGGTTCAACATATTTTTGTTGCCTTGCTACTCTATTTTGGAATCTGTCAGTGCCTTACACACAAAGCATTCTTCCATTTCTGATTTGGGGTAGAACTGAGGTATTTTCCTTGTTATTCTTGAATCTTGAATGACTTGTGATTTGTGAATTTGATTTAGTTTAGGAATTGTATTCTTTTGTGTTTTATTGAACTTTTTTTTTAGAAATGTATGTATGAGTGTGTTTAAATGTTTTGGGAGTTTTGGCTGCTTTGGGTGTTGTCATGGCATTTTAGTTTTTTGAGTTTTCTTTTTAGCCTGGTTATTGTATATATTTTTGAGGAAATTATGAGACTTTTCTAAATTTGTACAAATGTCTTAGTTTAAACTCAAATCCAACTATGAAATTCACCTGAAAACATCCAAATCCCAACTGGGTTGGAGTCTAAAACGTATTTTGAATACTTTCTTTTTGGCCAAAATTTGTGCCACTTGATAAAACACATTCTTTTGAACAAAGCCTTATTATTGATCATAAATTTATAAAATAATGGTGTATTCCATCTAGAAACACCCATATCTCAACTGGGTCTTTGTTAGATTTGAATTTCGGGTACTTTCATTTTTTGATGTTTTTGCCCAGCTTGTTTAAACACGTTTTTTAATGCTGCTCTTTAACCAATTGTTATAAACAAAAAATAAAGGTGGATTACATGTAGAAATTCCCATATATCAATTGGGTCTTTGTCATATTTCAATTCTAAGCACTTTCAATTTTCATGTATTTTCTTGCCCAACTTGGCAAAATGACATTTTTTCAGAACAACACCTCATATTTGGTTCTAAACTAAAATATCAAAGGTGGATTCCAACTGGAAATGTCAAAATATGAATCGGCTCAAGCTTAGAATTTTAATCTGGGTACTTTGATTTTTTATGCCCTCTATTTCATTATGGATTTTAGTTGTTAAAATGATTTAACAATGTTTGTTTGACTGTTATAAATGGTTTTAATGATGGATTTTAGTGGATTTTTCACTGTTTCATATTTTTCATGGATTCCTCATTTGGTTAAACAAGATGCGCTTGGGTCTAGGTAATTAGAGCGGTCTTATGGAGTGGCTCTCTATGGGTTCAGGGCCGCAAGTGGCTGCCAAGGGAAATAGTAACAGAGTTGTAGTAAACATGTGATAACTAAGTAAAAACAATGGGGTAAAACACTAATAAGTTAATGAGTCCATGTGCATGGCCTTGAGTGCTTTTAAAGGCTAAGGATGCACTTAAGAAGGCCTATCCATATGTGGGGCGTTGAATTATTTGCTTGCGGGGCGTTGATTCAAGCATGATTGAGTCTTCTCATCCATATGAGAGGTGTACTTGATTTTGTGTGGTGCCATCCCTTTGAGCACGCATGGTGAGATTCCACCCGATCTAGACTCTAGTATCTTGTACCTTAGTAGTCGTGAGTAGTACCCAACATGTTTTTGGATGAGCATCACCATGTTGTAATATTAGCTTTATGCATTGTATTCTGTGTTTGCTCTGTGTCTGATGTTAGTGTTGGCCATATTTTACCCTTGCCTTGTTACTTTTTTTTGGGCCTTGTGACTACCTTCGAGCATGGTAGGGAGGCATTGCCACTGCCATTGAGGACTGGTGTACAAGTTATTGGAGTACCAATTGGAGATGAAATCTCTTGTACTTATTTTTATTAGTGGATGCATCTTATTCATGGCTATCATTGTACTCATGTATGTTTCTTTATGTATATTGTACTCTCTTGAGAGAGATGATGTAATCATATTATTTAGTGAGAAGAAATGTGATTGTTTTATATTTGACTTATGGGTTTTGGTGTTGGTATCAAAGTTGCTTGTACTATGATTGGTTATTATGGCTTTTCTTTCAAAAGTTTTCAAGCAAAAATCAAAGCTTTGGTTGTGTATTCCCTTCATACTATAGTCTGTAAAAGTTCAGGTGCAACACAACTTACTATTTGTTGTTTTGTGTTGCTGCTGGAAAAGTTCCAGCACAACACAACTTGCTATTTGTTGTTTTGTGTTGCTGCTGCAAAAATTCCAACACAACAAAGCTTGTTGTTTGCTGTTTTGTGTTGCTTCTATAAAAGTTCCAACACAACACAACTTGCTGTTTGTTGTTCTATGTTGTTGCTGAAAAATTTTCATGCAAAAGAACTTGCTATTTGTTGTTCTATGTTGCTACTGTAAAAGTTTTAATGCAACACAACTTGTTGTTTGTTATTTGGTGTTGCTACTGTAAAAGTTTTGGTGCAACACAACTTGTTGTTTGTTTTTCTGTGTTGCTACTGCAAATTTTTTGACACAACACAAGTTGCTGCTTGTTGTTGTAAAAGTTTTGATGCAACACAAATTGTTGTATGTTGTTTTGTGTTGCTGCTGCAAAAGTTTTAGTGCATCAGAGCTTTTTGTACGTGTTATAGTAGAAGGTTCCAGAGCAGAAACTTCAGGAGCATAAAGTTTCGAAGCAAGAGGTTCCAAAGCCAAATTTTTAGAGCTATCCTATTTGATCAACCTATTTGGATTTTCTCTAGAGGGTGGATTAGTCCTCTCCTTTGGTCGTACATTTAGCCATACTTGGCCATGTATGTTGTTGATATATTGAATCAACAACTATTTTTTGTGTATGTTATTCTTCTTGTTAAAAAAAAAAACTTGTCCTCTTTTAGCTCTTGACCTTCGGGGTTATGTAGCGGGATATTACAAAACCCCTTATGGGTAATTAAACCTTGAAATGAAATGGAGGGAAATGATGAATGAACAACCTGCAATGTTACAACTCACTAGACCCTTGCTATGAAGTTTTTAAACTCGTGTGAGGTGGCTCGCTTGGATGTAGATCTTGAATCCAATGAATGCTTGATAGATCTTGACTTGAATTGCTTGCTTGAATCAAAACCCTACTTCACAAATGTTAGCTAAAATAAACACACATGATGCAACAATCTCCTTGATATGAAGCTTGAATATTTATGATGGCTCCAAATGCTTGATGAATTGCTCTTGAATGCTTGAATAATTGAATGCTTGGATGCTTATATTTCTTGTTAGATTCATAGATATGAAAATGAGTGAAAGAACCTTGTATTTATACCTATTCATGCTTAATATCCCATAATTACACCACAACAAGCTGACATATGAATTCATTAATTAAAGGAGGCTAAATCCTTCCAGAATTTGAAATTAAATCCTGAAAAAAGCTTAAGGGTGACTAAGACACCCTAGGTGGCATCTTAGTCCCAAGTCCTGAAAACCTGGGGCACAGACTCCAAAAAGGCACACTTGAAATAAGGGTCCCAAAACCTTTGGGGGACAAAGATTCCCTAGGTGGCGTCTTAGTCTCGACCCAAAAATCAGGGACACTCAAACAAAATCATTAAATTATCATTTACCCTTTGATGTTTGTTAGGATTAGCCAGAAAAAGATATAGTTCATAAGGCTTGTGGATGCAAAATAGGACCAATTAAGACATAAATAGGGATAAATAAAGCAAGGCGGGCCTAAACAAGTGTGAAAATGAAAAGGTATGCATTTTCCTACACTACAAAATGTTGTAATAAATCTATGATATATTTGATCTTGAATGCCTTGATAATATTATTTTCTCATATGAAAGTTCACCTCTTCCTAGGTAAAAACTTAGACTTGATTTGATAAAATAACCTTGTATTTATAGGTATATATACTTAATTTCTCAAAATTCAAATATCACAAGCTGACATTGAAATATAGATTTGGGGACCTTAAAATACTGCCAAAAATATATTTTAAATTTAGGCTCAAAGGCCTTGGGAGGACCCATTCTCCCATGGGTGAATGGGTCCCAAGTCCCTATTCCTAGAACACACATTTCTCAAAGTAAATTTTTATGTGTTGGCATTAATTATTGTTGGGTTTCCCCTTCAAAAAATGTAATTTATTAGGACTTTAAATGAACAAAAGGGCTTATTAAGGCCTAATTAAGTCCAATGTAATTAAGAGGGACCAAAAAAGTGTGAAAATGTAAAGGGATACATTTTTCAACACTAAAATAAGGCACTATTAACTCTAATTTAATTAGAAGGGCCCAAACAAGTGGGAAACTGTAAAGGGATACATTTTTCTACACTACAGTAACAGTTGAGTTAGTGTATGTGGGAATAGAATTTATGGTTGAGGGGGGCTCAAAATTTTATTTCTACCCTGACTTTAAGTGTATCCCAGAGTTTTAGCATAACTATTCAATGTAGGAACATGATTATCAATGATATGGGCTAGGCTATGCACAATTTCTATTCCTTGTTCATTATCAAGCATTTTCCTCATGTTATCTCTGACATGAACCATAGTACCAATAATATATTCAACACTTACAAAGTCTTGTAATATTTCTAAGGCTTCATCCATTTATTTTAGCTTCTCTTAAGGGACATCGGCAAAAAATTATTTCAACATCAATAGGATTGGAAGTCATAGGACATGTGATTTCAGGGATGGATTCCAACATGGGTTGACTAGTGTCAACACTAGGAGTGAAAGAGTTGGAAAACCCAAGATCCACAACCAATGTACAAACATGGGATTCCATAAGTCTTGAAATATGGCTCGCTAAAGTATTAGCAATAGGACACTAGGTTGTAATACTCATACAAGTTTCACCACACCAAAAGTGTACCAAAAAATAGAAAACACAAGAAAATATTTTGCAAATTTCAAATCTAGCATATGAGTTACTAATTTTGGAATACAAAAACTTGTAAATGATGTCTTTTGAATACAAATTTTACTTTTGAACAATGCACTTGTTTTGATCAATTGACTTAAATAGAAACAACTATAAAAAAATGAAATGAAGGAAAAGGGGGGTTATCAAAATGAATTAACAAAATGATAAACCACACCTTTTTCACTTGTTATTTCATTCAATTATGAATATAAGAACATTAGAAAACAAAAATAACTGATATAATGGTAAAAAGGTAGGTTTTAATATGGTAAAATGATGTGTACCTTTTATAGAAAGTACTTTTTTGAGCCTCACTAAGGACTCATTCGCCCAGTGGCGAATGGGTCCCTACTAGGGTTATGGAAAAATAGTTTTTGGGTTTTATTCTTCAATATCTACACTCCCAGATCCTAGGTGTTCAACTCTCGAAAGTTGGAAACAAATTTTGTATCTTAGTTTCTGTGATCTTGCAAGAAAGATGACAAATTTTGCAACTTTGAAACTTTGACAACTTTTGTTAGATCCACTTGATCTTCAACCTAAAACCTGCAATCACACATCAAAGAGGAGACAATGTTGATTGTTAGGGAATAAGGGTTTGCCTTGGTCAAACCTATTTTTGGTAATTAAACCTTGTAATGAAATAACAAAACATGAAACATGAAATAGAAAGAATGATGAAATAACAATGCTATGTCACAACTCACCACACTTTTGTTTGAATCTTGGAATGTAAATCTGAAACTATCATGTAGTGGCCTCCATGAATGTGGTTCTTGATAATGAAACTTGATATGAAATGATGTCTTTGAATGCTTGAAGTAATATTTAACTCTACATCAACATGTTGGCTCCAACAACATGCATGCCTTTGACATGATAATAGACCTTTAATTGCTGCAATATTAAACCTTGATAAATCTTCTCTTGAATTCCTTTGAAATGATCTTTAATTCTCTATAATGCTCTTGTGAAATTACTCTTGATTTCCTATAAAAAATTCTAGGTTGCTTATGAAAAATTTCTAGGTGAAACTAAGTGAAATAGCCTTGTATTTATACTTAACTTACTCTTAATTTTTGAAATTCAAATAACACAAGCCAAAATTAGATCTAGGATTTGAAATCATTAAAATACCACAAAAAACATATCCCAAGGGGGGGTGTCCTAAGTTAGTGAGGACTCGTTCGCCATAGGGCGAATGGGTGCTAGCAAACTTAACTAGGATAGACTTTGGGGGTTGTGAAATAATATGCCAGAAGGGGGTCGTAGGACCTGGTGGGGACCCATTCTCCAGGTGGCGAATGGGTCCTAGGTCACTAGCCTAGGACACATTCCTTGTAAAATTAAGTGTTGTGTAATTTAATTTAAGAGTGTCAGGTTTTATCCCTCATAATTTGCAATTAATTAGGCTTGGATTTGAATTTAAGGGGCCAATTAAGCTCAAATTAACCTCAATTAATTAATTAAAGCCATAAATTAGTGTGAAAGTGTAAAGATACACTTTACAACACCCTAAATAAGACATCATTAAGTCCATTTTATTAAAAAAGGGTCTTAGACTTAATGTGAATGTTTAAAACACATTATAACACTAAATCAAGGCAACATTAAGCTCATTTATTATTAATTATTCTCAAATTAAATAAGGAAAATGGATACTTTTTTCATTACTACAAAAATAAAAATTTCTGAAATTGAAACTTGGATCTACAAACAATAGGAAATAAAGTAGGAAGAGACAAATTTATACTTAGAAATTTGGAAAATGACTTGTACAAAGATAGGTTTTCCCAAGGGCGAATGGGTCTTTGTACAGAGATTTAGAAAATTAGAATTTAAATTTTTTTGTTAATGTTTAAGTTATGTGTTTCAGGTTGTAAAAATATTCTTTTAATTATATATTTTCAGAATTTGATGATTAAATTCACATGCAACTTGATGAAAAAAAGAAAACAAAATGACAACTTTTGAGATGCAGTTTTGACTGAATTTTCTGATGTAAATGGCTAAAAGGCACCTTTGAGACAACTAATATGCAAGATGTATGCAATATTTATGAAATATTTTTGGATTTTTATGAATTTAAATGATGCAAAAATAAAATATGTAAACCCTCAATGAGATGCAAACAAAATAATGCAAATCTTAGATCTAGGGTTTTAGACACTTCCAAATCAAAATTTATTATTTACAACATCAGGTTCACTAAATTGAAATGAATGGAAAGGGGGAGAATGAATTCAACCAATATGGAATGATGTAATTTCCTAAGATTCAAATGCACATATCCCTAATTTCATTAGAAAGAGAGGAGATCACAAAGGGATAGGATTAACTTTCAACCATGAGGTGAGTCAACCCTATTTCGGATCTTTGGGTCTTTGCTTTCTTCTATCAATTTGCAATGTTTTGAAATGATCTAAAGTGCATTAACTAAATGAATTATATTACCTAACACTTCAAATGAAAAGTTCTATGATAAAAAAAATGGAAAGAAAATAATTTGTAGGCAAAACTAAGGGTAGACTAGTGTGCACTTATGATAAAAAGTGGGTTTTAGGGTTTGTACTAGAACTGTTCACCCTAGGGTGAATGGGTCCTAGTGCAGAGGTCCAAAATTAATTTTTGTGATCCTATGATCCTAGATATAAGCTTATGATTGCTCCAAGTTTGATTGTCGGAAAGCTGAAAATAAAATCTTTGGGTGAGTTTTTGTAACTTGACAATAATGATAACTTATGCAACTTTGCAAAATTGCTCCTTTGGTCAAATTTTAATCCTTCTTCACCTGTAAATCTGCACATACAAAGAGATGAGAAAAAATATTTGTTTTGGTTGAATGGTGGTTTGCCTTAGTCAAACCCCCCATGTTTGGTAATTAAATCTTTATAATGAAATAATGATAAAATGAAGGAATTGATGAATGAACACTTGCTTGTCACAACTCACAAAACCCTTAATGGCCCCCCTTAGAGGACTAGAGTCAAACACATCACTTAAAGGCTTGGATCTTGTATGAATTGGCTTGATCGATTGATGCTTGAATGCTTGAAACCTACATCACAATGTTAGCTCCAAAACATGGCATGAACACACATGAAATTTGACATGATAAGATCTTGATTGCTATTGTAAACGATTGATAAATCTACTCTTCGATGCTCTTGACAATAATATTTTCTCTTATGAAAGTTACCTCAATACTATATCATGCTTAGATTTGAATTTGATAAAAATATTATGTATTTATAGGTGTTTATCTAATTTCTCAAAAATTAGATTCCAAAAGCCGACATTTGAAACTTGAATTTGAATTATTAAAATACTACCTAAAACATATTAAAAATTATTTCCTAGGAATTAAAGGGAACTTGGGCGAATGTGTCTTAGAACCTAAGTCCAGGAAACTCAATTTCCAAGGTGTTTAAATTAATGCTGGAAATTGTTTAATATAGGTTTCCCTTTTGGAAAATAGGAATAATAAGGCTTTGGAATACATAATTTGGTCAATTAGAGGCTTAATTAAGTCCAATTAATTAAGGGGATGCAAACATAGTGTGAAATTATAAAGGTATACAATTTTCTACACTACAAGAAGCAAGTAGTATAGACAAAAAAAGGATGATGATAAGTATGTTTGTAAAATTAATGCTATTTAATTACTAATTATGAACTAAGTGATTAATGTGATTTTTTCATGTTAAAAAATTAGTTGTTCTTCACATTTAAATAAAATAATAAATATTTCTTTATGTTTTATTATTATTATTATTGAAAAATAGATATATACTCTCTTTGTTATTGTAAATTATATTTTTTTTCATATTCTTCTTTGTTTTATTTTTTAAAGATATTGATCAAGTTTTTTGAGATGTTTATTTCATTGTTGAAGAAATCTATTTTATTGAATGTACAAAATTTTAGATGTGAATTATGTAGCAAATCTATATATCATTGTTTGATATCACACCATCATTATGTAATATAGAAACATATTTTAAAATAATTTAAACAACCAATGATAATTTTAATCCTCACCCATGTATGGAGTAATAAATATATATTTTTTTCATTTTTTTAATGAGAAAATAACCTTTCATTATATAATATTTTGATGTTTATTAACAACTGATAATTACTTTTCTAGAGAATTAGTCCTTGAGTAGATTTGAGATTTATTAAATTTTTATTAATGTTAGAGAATTTGTTGAGGGTGTTTACAATATCATATCGAAGGATAAATCTATTTGTTTAAGTGATAGTGAATTTATAAAAATTCTACTTGATGTTTTTCTATAACTAATGTTGCCACAAGTACAAAATTGAGATCAAAATTCTTTAAAATTTTATGCATGATTTTAATTTATATTAATTGAGGAATTGCATGGTTTAATTGAATCAAATTTAATTTTTTCAGTGTTATAATATTAGAAGACAAGGAAAATAAATGCTCACAAGTAATTTAAACATTTACAAGTAGAACATTGTTGAAACGAGGAGAAATAGGTTTGTGAGCCAAATATAGATTGATGAACAATGGGGATATAATGGACCTATTTTCCTCTATTTCATTAGGAAATGAGTTCCCCACAAAGAATTGACTAACGACCCTTAGGTGAATCAACTCAATGTGAGAATCTTCAGATTTCCTTATGCTTTGAGGACAAGGATTAGGTTCAAATAACACTTTTGGGAGAAAAAAAAGAAATAAAAAATCAACCTAATTATGCCAATTTAAACTTGAAACAATAATATAAAGATCAATATCAGCAGAACCAAAAATATGATTGCAAATCTGAGAAGGGAAGAAAGGTGTTTACTAGTCACCAAAAGTTAGTTTCTGAAGGCAAACTAGGATTCATTCACCCATGGGTAAATGGGTCTTTTGTTAGGGTTTTCAAAAATGTTTCAAGAGCCTTTGATGCTAGTCTATAGATTCTAATTTGTCTAGGTTTCAGTGTCAAAAGATCAAAAATTAGATCTGTAGGTTAGATTCCATGATTTGACGACAACTTTGAAAACTTTTCCAATCTTGCAGTTCAAGAGGTCTTCAATCCTTCTTCAACCTAAATCTACAACACACATACAAGAGGGGATTTTTTTTTGTTTTTGGTGAATGGGATTTTTCCTTGGTCAAACTCCGTTTTGGTAATCAAACCTTGAATTGAAATAAAGCATGAAAGAGGGAATGAGGAATGAACATTGCTATGTTACCATTCAAAAAACCCTTGAATAAATCTTGGTAATGGAGATCTTGGAAGGTTTGAAACTTTCATGAAATGACTTCAATGAATGTGGATCTTGATACTTGAAATAATTCTTGAATGATTGAACTTGAATATTTAAACCTACATCACAATATTAGCTCCAAAAACATGCATGATGCAAGAAGAATTTAACATGATGAATAGATCTTGAATGCTACAATAAATATCTGATATATTTGCTCTTGAATGCTCTTGATCATCAAATTTTCTCTAGGAATTCTTGCATAAAAACTCTATATTTATTAATGAAAAATGCTAGGTTAAATTTAGTGAATTAACCTTGTATTTATAAGTATGTATCCTTAATTTCCAAAAATTCAAATATTACAAGATGACATTGAAATATGGATTTGGCAACCTTAAAATACTACTAAAAAATATATTTTAAATTTAGGTGTAAACGTCTATGGAGGACCCATTCGCCCATGGGCGAATGGGTCCTAGGTCTTTATTCGTGGAACACACGTTGCTCAAGTTAAGGTGTTATATGTTGGAATTAATTATTGTCGGGTTTCCCCTTCTAAAAATATAATTTATTAGGCTTATAAATTAATAAAAAGGCTTATTAAGGCCCATTTAAGCTCAATTTAATTAAGAGGGCCCAAACAAAGTGTGAAAATATAGAGGAGTAAATTTTTCAACACTAAATTAAGGCACTATTAAGTCTATTTTAATTAGGAGGTCCCAAAAAGGTGTGAAAATTTAAAGGGGATATATTTTCTACACTACGTTTAGCCCCCACTTTAGTGTGAGGATGACCTTATGTCAAAATCACACTAAAGTAGAAAATCAAGAGGTCTAATTGTACAATCATTGGAAGGATAAGATGAAAAAGGTCAAGGAGGATGATCAAGCCTCCAAGATCTATGATCTTATGGAAAAACAAACAAAGGAACAAGGAGACACATGCATATGTTAAATATATATGCAACAATGACAAGATGCTCAATCATAAAATGCCATAAACTCAAAGATAGAAAAAGAAAAAGAAAAAGGAGTGGATCAATCCTCAACTATTTTCCCAGCTAGATGTGGATCAAGCAATACCTGTTTGTCCAAAAATGTTTACAAGTGGAACTCACTATTCACTATGCAAACAACAATGCATGCTCACACGAGCTAGTGAAATTTGTTGTCCACTAGGTGAGCCCCCAAAAGTGACTAAGTGAGAAAGTCATGCCACATCTACAAGCTCTCATCTTACTAACCATACCAAAGCTATACCTTTGATAACTTTGATAAGTTTCCAAAAAATATGAACTTTGAGATTCATAAGGTTAGCAAGATACATTATGCTAAAAAAATATGAACAAAATGCAAATAGGATAAGACATGTTCAAAGGTATTTTTCTTAGTTCATGTAAGGTCTCCTCTTAGGGAACATCATGCCTAATGTCTCCAAGAGAGGACAAGTCAAGGATAAAATATTCACAACTTAGGGAATGCAATAAGTAGCATCACCACTAAGAGGAATATCGTATGCTCAGAAAGGTCACACTCTTGAAGGACATCAAACCCAATGACACTACTAAGAAGAAGACCATACTATGAAAACCAATTTTTTTAGAATGATAATGCCAATGTATGCTCCCACTTTAAATAAATTGCTAAACCCCATGGTGTGATCAATTACTTTAAAGTAGGAAATGCTTAATGCTAAACAAGACATGAGAGATTATTTGGAAAGCCCTATGTCAAGCATATGTTTCCAAATGAAGCTATGTCATAAAAAAGAGGTTTCCCCCAAAATGAAATCCTAAAATAACACATAAGGGATCCATGGATTAGGGTTCAACGTATGTCTTTGCTATAATGATATTATAGATCTCAAAAATCTCATCAGTCCCCAAATAACTTATGGAATGGGAAGAATGACACATATAGAGAAAAAACAAAGAAAAAGATTTTGAGCCAACATGGAAGAGACCTAAATGTCTCGACGTCTTGTGTCATCCCCAAAAGGAAAACACAATACAAAAAAAATATAAAGGTTTACAACTATAGTAATAGAAAAAGTATCCCTTTTTCACACTTAATTTGGGAATAATTAATATTAAAATGAGCTTAACTATGCCTTTATTTAGTGTTGTAATATTTTTTTCATATTCACATTAAGTTTAAGGCTTTTTTAAATTAAATGGACTTAATTGTTCCTTACTTAGGGTGTTGTAAGGTGTACCTTTACACTTTCACACTAATCTAGTACTTTATTAATTAATTGAGGCTAATTTTCCTTAATTGGCCCCTTTAATTCAAATCCAAGCCTAATTAATTACAATTTATGAGAGATAAAATGTAACATTCATAATTTCCATCACACAACACTTAACTTTGGAAGATGTGTGTCCTAGGTAGGTGACCTAGGATCCATTCACCACATGGAAAATGGGTCCTCACTTTTTCCTAGGACCCTAATTTTATATGATATTTCACCTTGTCTAATGTGTGTCCTAGGTGAGTGGCCTAGGACCCATTCTCCCTATGGAAAATGGGTCCTCACTTAGACCTAAGACCCCTCTTTTGGATATGTTTTTGGTAGTATTTTAATGATTTGAAATCCATAATTCAATGTCAGCTTGTGATATTTGAATTTTGGGTATTAATCTTAAGATATGTATAAATAAGAGGTTATTTCACTATGTTTCATACATAAAATCTAAAATTTCAAGTGTTCAAGTCCTAATAGAAAGTTTATGAGATCAAGATCATTCAAGAGCATTTCTGAGGCATTCAAGAGAAGATTTGTACAAGAATATTGTAGTAATCAAGATTCATTTCATCATGTCAAATATTCCTTGCATCATGCATGTTGTTTGAGCTAATATGTTGATGTCGTGTCCAAGATAAATCAAGACTATCAAAGGAATTATCTCTAATAAAGTTTTATGATCAAGATCTACATTCATTGAGGTCACTTCATGCAAGTTTGTAGATTTATCCAAGGTTCAAATAGGGATTGGTGAGTTGTGACATTGCATTTGTTCATTCATCATTCCTTTCATGCTTTTATTCATTTTAAGGTTTAATTACCAAAATGAGGCTTGACCAAGGAAAACCCCTATTCTCTAACAAACAACATTTCTCTCTCTTTGATGTGTGATTGAAGGTTTAAGGTTGAAGATAATTTGGAGAGAAAAATTGATTTTTTTTGCAAAGTTGTCAAAGTTACAAGGAAAGTTGTCAAATCATAGAAACTAAGCTACATGATTTATTTTTCGGATTTTCGATAGTGCTTGACTAGAATCTGGGAGTGTAGACATTGAAGAACATAACTCATAAACTGATTTTCTAAAGCCCTAGCTAGGACCCATTCACCACAGGGTGAATGAGTCCTCAGTGAGGTTTGAAAAATAAAATTTGGTGATAGGTACACATGATTTGGCCCTTTTCAAATCTACCCTTTGACTATTATTTGGGTTAGATTCAATTTTTGTTCCTCATTTACATATTATAACATACATTTTGAATGAAATAAGGAAGATAGGTGCATCATTCTCAATTCATTTCCACCACACCCATATTTTTCTTTGTTTCATTTTGGTGAACCCAAGTTTGAGCATTGTAATTTTATGATTTTAAAGTCCATTTTCATCCTAGATTTAGATCTTTCATTCACTTGCATCCATTTACATTAAATTAGGTCTCATTTAGGGTGTCTAGTTTGCATTCAACTTTGCATTGTATCTAAGGTTTTAGGATTGCATATTTTGCATTCTTTAAATTTGAAAAATACAAAAAAATCAGTCATCTTGCATATCATTTACATCATATTAACTTGCATTTGAAAATTGAAAAAAAATTGCATATCAAAATAGGTCTTCTAGGTTGTCATTTTGTCTCATTTTGCACTTTCATTCTACACAAATTCAAACTGAAACTTTCTTTAACAAACCTGAATCTGAAAACCACTTAAAATCACTTAAAAATCTATAAAAAAATGTTTCACAAACCTCATCTAGGACCCATTCACCATAGGGAAAATGAGTCCCTAATCAAGTTTATAATCTACACATTGCATTCTACACAAAATCAAATTAAAACTTGTTGTAACAAACTTGAATATGAAAACCACTTAAAATCACTTAAAAATCTATAAAAACTTGTTTCACAAGCTTCATCTAGGACCCATTCACCATAGGGTGAATTGGTCCCTAATAAGGTTTATAATCTAATTTTTTGGGCAGTAGAAAATTCATTTTTGTATTTCTGTGGGCTGTTTTCAGATTTATGTTGTTGTTTGTAGAATTTTTGTTTCATCAATTTGATCATATTTAGCTTAATTTGATAATTTAGTATATTGTGTGATTTGAAAATTGCATTTACAAGACTTCATTTTTAGATGGTTGCATAGTGTAATAATTTTTTTACCTTGTTTAGACTGTGAAAATTGCATTTACACATTACATTATAGGTCATTGCATTGCATCTTATCCTAGTTTCCATTTTGGGTTGACACTGAGTTTGTGAAACTTGTATGAGCTTTACTACTCGGTGTTCTATTAGCAATACTATTGTGAGATGTAGTTGGAGACTCATGTCATCCTGTGATACACCATTCACTATGGTTCTTGGGTTTTCTCTCTTTCTAATAGTGTTGATAATCAACCCCCCATGGATCATAACATGCATACCTCATTTCCCATGACTTCCCTTCCTAAAACCAATGTGCATGATGTTAACAACACTATCCTTACCATGACTAGTTGTACTCAAGCTTTGGGATATACTCAAAGCCAAGGTGGAACTTCAATTCCTCCTTCTACAATTCCCATTCCTATTCCTACATACACTAGTACTCAAATTACCACAACCATTCAACCTACTAGCAATGTGAACACTTCCTTAGGTATTTCCAGAGGGAATCCTTCTAGCTTTGTGCATTCAAATACTATATCTCCTCAACCATAATCTCTCAAAAATTTAGAATTCACTTGCCCTCCACATACATACACCACTCCACCTTATTCCCCCACCTTATAATTATAAAAATGATGCCATCATTAACACACTCTTGCAAAAACTGTTAGCCTTTCAACAAAAAATCACCACCCTAAATAAAAACAATAATGGTCAACTTTCACAATACATCAAAACCAACCCATTATCCCTAGAGATATTGAGAACACAAATGCCACAAGGTATAGAGGTTCCTATATTTGAGAAATACGGTGGGAAAGGAGATCCTATTAGCCATGTTTCTACTTACACAACCCTATGTATTGATTTCATCTTTGAAGATAAACTCTTGGTTGAACTCTTCCATAGATCCTTGAAAGACACTACGTTACAGTTTTTTTCTTCCTTACCAAATATTTCAATTGGTTCATTCAATGATGTTTTTGAGGCCTTTTATAACCACTTCCACATTCACACGAGTCCCAAGATGAGCCTAGTTGATTTAATGACATGCAAGAAAAAGGATGATGAGAAAGTGATTTATTTCATAGCGAGATACCAAATACTTTATTCACAGATAAACATTAAGATTCCTAATACCGACCTTCAACAAATGTTTATTACCATTTTACAAAGAAAAATCTAAACCAAACTTGAGATTTTGAAATTCCCATCCTTCACACAGTTATGCACAACCTTATACGATTATCAGAATTTGGCTTATGGTCATGATGTGAATAATCCTCCTAGCCATCTTGAAAAGTCTAAATCTGCACCTTAAAATAGTTACCAACCTTTCAAGAAATAAAATAGGGCCTTTTTACACTTTATTCCCCTCAACCAAATCAACAATTTGATTACCAAGTGGCTTCCATAAAGACAAAAAATCCTTTTTCCTTTGGGATAGGAATACAAAATTTACCCCTCTACTCGATACCCTTCATAATATCATGCTATAGCTCATGGAAAAGAATATGCTTTCCCTACCTCCTATCAAAGCTCCTGATCCTAATAAACCATTACCCACAAACTATAGACCAAATTCTTATTTCCATTACCACCGACAAAATGAACATGATACAAAATATTGTAAGCATCTTAAACATCTTATGAAAGAACCCATTGATTCTAATCTTCTAATTGGAGGCATGAATGATCAAGGTAATAAGTCTGCATCTCCTCCTAACCAAACTTTACAAATCCCATACCAAAACATATTGTTTCATTTGTCAAAGCTAGTGAAACAAAGAATGATGTGATGAATGTTGACACAAATGATGCAGTTAAAGTGGTGTCATTTATTGAAGATAAACCTCATAAGGACTCAACCAAAATGTCCCTTGATATTGCTTTCATACAAAATGACATAATCAAACATGCAATTGACGATCCTCTTTAGATAGCTGGAAGAATTAATGAAAATCCTACTAATGGGATGTTAATTAATCTCATCTGCATAGAGAACGTGATCATTGAAGAATTTCTATTTGTGCATGAACTTTATTAAGATACATATGACAAACCAAAAGCATGGATCAAAATGCATAATGGTTTTTCTTTCCTTGTGATTGTCTCGATAAATATCCCTTTAAAAGTCAAACGGAAAAAAATAAATGTCTCATTCACCATCATCTCGTCATTGGACCAATTTCATGTGAAGTTAGGCTATCCATAGGTCCACTCCATGAATGTCATCTTGCCGGTTGTGCATAAATGTTTAAAGTTTCCCTTTGGAAATGAGATCTATACAATACACTATAGTGGCTTTACTCTTGTGTCTTCTCGTGGGAACTTTTCATTGAATTTCTTTTGGCCTGAGCCTATAAAACCTATTAGACCTCGTGAGGATTAATTTTTCAAAGAACATCAAAATTTTAAGACACAACGCATAGAAAAATTATCCCTTAGAAATATGCCGAAAACCATGATTGAGCCACGTATGCTTGACGAACCAATGATTGAACCAAAATCCCTTCCAAATATCCAAGAGCAACCTATGATAAATCCTCCTACCATTTCCAACAAGAGACCATGAGATAACAAAAATAATCCCGTTGTGCCTCCTAAAGTCAAAAAAGTTTACAAAGCTAAAGACAATGTGGTTGAACAACCTCTTATGGTTCCTTCTGTTCCCCCCCCAAGGGATGGAAAGAAGCCTATGGTAAATAAACCCACTCCTACACAAACCAAAATTGACAACAGATTGAAATGGAACTGAAATGCTAGAGAGTGTAGGCATAGACGTCATGCTATTGCTCCTATGTTACAAACTAAAGAAGAAAATAGCAACATAGAAAATCAAAATCCTAACTTTCCTGAAGCATGATGAATCTATACCTTTTTTGCAATGTAAATAAGAACCTTCCAAAGACATTATCATTCGACATCATATTGTGATTAATCTAGATGATGACATTGATATTGCAAAGATTGATGAGCAAGTGCATAACGAGTTAAATTCATTGTTTTACTCTTCTATGAACTTAAAGTACAATCCTACTAATAAGAGTGTTGAACTTGGTGCTTCCCCTTGTTTGACACTTGCTATTGTCCCTTTGGCTAGTTGTTTTCCTTTTGTATATACTGACCATGATGGGGTTGTGAATGAAATGCTATAGCTTGAATCACATGTTCCTTACTAGTCTTTTGCATTGTTTTTGTTTTCATGTTTCTTTATGTGATTACATGTGCATAATGTGATCTCCTATACTATTTTGTTTGATGTATCTCTCTCTCTTTTTGTGCACTCCTCTATTTGTATCTACATTCTTCTATATGTTATAAACATTTTATTGTTTTCCTTTTGGGGATGGCATAAGGCATTGAGACATTTAGGTCTCTTCCATGTTGACCCGAAAGGATTTTTTTTTTCACTTTGTTTGTGTCATTATTCTAGTTCTACGAGTAATTGGGGAATTATGACATTTCTAAGCTCTATAAAAATATTGTAGAAAAGATATATTGACCCCAAATCCATAGATCCCTTGTTGCCCCCTCCCTCCTTTTTCATGATGTAGCTTTATTTTGGAAACATACAACTTGGCATAGGGATTTTCGAGGAAGCTCTCATGTCTTAGGATTGAACATTGGCTACTTTAAATAAATTTCTCACATAAATGATATTAGCAATAACTTTAAAGTGGGGGCATACATTGATAATATCTTTTGACATTTTTCATGTTTCATGGTGCGGTTTTCTTTTTTCTTGTGATGCATCCTTTTCTTGGTGGTGTCCTTGGGTTTGATTTCCTTCGAGAGTGTAATATTTCTTAGCATACGACTTTCCTCTTAGTGGTGATCTGACACACTGCATTCTATAATATATATAGGTGAATGAAAATGTTCACATATGGTGCAATTTTATAAATTAGTCATATTGGGTAATGCCAACAACTTGTGATTAATTTGATTAGGTAAGAAGTAAGTCTATATTTAGATTACTAGTGTAGCCCTCCAATATGTTAGTAAAATAATCTCTATATAAAGGAGATAATTTCCATTGTATTTATATACAAAAAATATGTTTTGTTTTTGGAATCTTCTAAATATATAACATGGACTTCTTTAATAAGGATTATTGTATAGTATTACCCTAGCTCTAGTATTTGTTCCATATTTATTTATGTTATACATAATAAATATTAAGATGAATTGACCCACCAACATCAATTGTGTCATATATGATCTCTCTTGTATATTATCATGTTTTCATTATCATATATGTAACTATTACCATTAAAAAATATTTAACTTAAAATTTCAAAAATAGATTATGAAACATATAAATGTGGGGATGATGCCTTAAGTTTAGTACTCATAACCTAGGGTACATTTTGGGCATATTTTTGGTATTGATTTATTGGGATATAGATCAACAAGGTGCATAGATTGATTATCAAACTCAATGGTGAGCCAATCAGATTTGGATCTATATCCTTTATGGGGATCAAAATAATTTGGAAGTTATTGTGATTGATTAAGTTAATTAAACTATATGACCTAATACAATAAATGCAATAATCCAACAATAGATAAACAAAAATTGTCAAGATCTTGCAGATCCAGAAGGTGCAAACTGATATGTACCTACTCAAAAAATTTAGTTCTAGCTAGCCTACAAGGTTAGGGTCGGCATATGGTCATTGAGTTATTGTAATTATTTTATACTCAACACTTGAGGTCCTCTGATGTCAAATATGATATTTTGTTTTATGCATGTCCCATAGTCAAAATATCATAAATAAATCCTATTGGTGAGTTTTTGTGTCTTTACAAGAATGGTGGCAATAAATGCAATAATGCAAAAAGGATATTTAAGATCTCTTCAATACACTTGAAGCATGCAACCTACACATTAAAAAAGGGGGAAAATGTTGTGCCATATAGGGGCTTTCCTTAGTCAAAGCCTATGAATAGTGTTCCCACTTTCACTATGACAAATTTTCAATGATAAAACCTTAATGGAGAGGACGGAAATGATGAATGAACAAATGTTGAAAGTCACCACCCTTCAATGGATTCCTTGAAGGATAGAATACATATGTACATCTCTTCAAGGGTATTGGATCTTTCCTTCTTTATTTTCTTGAATACTTGAATGCTTGAAGACCTACAACAATTCTAGCCTTCACATAACATGAACATGAACACACATAAAATTTCAAATGATGTTGGTTCTTGAACTCCTGTAATAATGATTTGATATGTTGCTCTTGAATTTCTCTTGATAGTAATATTCACTCTTTAATTTCTAGATCATGTTTCTTAGCTTTCAAATGGTAAAATAACTAGGTATTTATAGTTTATCTAATTTCCTAAAAATTAGATTCCAAAAGCCAACACTTCATATTTGAATTTTGGTTACTAAATTATTGTCAATAAAATATTTGAATTTGGGTCCTAGCTAAGGAGTGAGACCCATTCACCCTTGGGTGAATGGGTCCTAGCACAATTTTCTAAGACACACTCAATCCAAGGTAATTTAATGAGTGAATGAATTTGTATAATATTGGTTCCCTTTTAGAAAATAGTAAAAATTAGGCTTTAGAATGCATAATTTGGAAAATTAGAAACTTAATTAATCCCAATAAATTAGGGGCTAAAAACATGATTTGAAGTTGTAAAGGTATAAAATTTTCTACACTATATTTAGACCCCATTTTATTTAGAGTAAGAACTTACACTCACTCATAGTAAAGTAGAGAAATATATGTCAAGAGGGGTTAGATTGTCTAAATGTTATCTAGAGATAGGATGACTAAGGATCAAGGAAGTGGATAAGACCCAAGGATCTAAGATCCCATGCAAAATCGACATAGGAACAAAGGAACACATATGTATCATATGATGTGCAATAATACAAGATACACAAAAATACAATGTAAAAATTAATAAAAAAATAAAAAGATGGACTAGCAAGTTGTATTATGCTATGTGTCCATATTATTTCAATGCTACACTAGGTTCAACACTCATGAACAAAGTGAAGAAAAAATTCCAAACTCACCTTAGGGGGTGTAAAAAAAACTCACCTCAGGGGATGCAAATAAAAATCACCTCAAGGGGTGCAAACAAAACTCATCTCAGGGGGTGCCAACAAAAATCACCTCAAGGGGTACCATCAAAACTCACCTTAGGTGGTGAAAAAAAAATCACCTTAGGGGGCGCAAGAAAAACTCACCTCAGAGGGTGAAAACAAAACTCACCTCAAGGGGTGCAAACAAAACCCACCTTACAGGGTTCAAATAGATAATGCCAATGTATACCCCCACTTTAAAGAAATTGAAAAAAACCATGTTGTGAGAAATTACTTTAAATTAGAAATATAATAAATGCCATGCAATAAAAGATCACATGAGACTATTTCGAAAGGCCTATACGAATGATATTCTTTGAAATAAACTACATCATGATGAGGGGTTTTCCCTAGAATATAATACCATTAATGAAAGGTCAAAAATTGGACGCTCCTATTTTTAGGGTATAGGATAACAATTTTCTCCACGTTTCATTCAAGGAAACCTTTGAGATCTCAATATAAGGATAGAAGTGAGAGAAAGATTTCTACAAAAAGATTTATTAGGGTGTGATTAAAGACTAAAAGGGGGGTTCAACACTAAGCTAGGGCTTGGAAAGATGAGTAATGAAAGTATCATGCAAACTTGACTTAATGACCTAGGAAATGAAATTGGAAATTAGGACAGTAAACTGAGAATGAACAAAGGTGAACTTGGAAGAAATATGTGAAAAAAATAAGCTCCAAAACCCTAAAATTCTACTATTTGATTCTCACTGGGACTCATGCACCAATTTGGGTGATTTGGTCCTAAACTAGGGTTTTTATGCCAAAACTAGAATCTCATAGGGAGACATCTGAATCTCCTAAAACTTGGAAAATATCAGTACTGAGAATCATACACCCAAGGTGGTGATTTAGTCCTAGTATTAGTACTTGGCTAAAATTTTGGTATTCTTTGGTGATTTCTTTTAGCTTCCTTCTTGCCAAATCTCTGAGTTTGAAACCTTGAATTCTGGCCTATAGGTGACTTTTTTGTGGTTTTGCAAGTAAGGAGACAACTCCGACAACTTTCTTCAATCTTGCAACCTAGTCTTCATAGATCCTTCAAGCTCCAAAACAGCTAGATCTATAATCACACATGTAGGGAGAGAGAAAAACTTGTTGATTGTTAGGAAATAGGGGATTTCCTTGGTCAAACCCCATTTAGGTAATTAAACCTTATGATGAAACAATGAAATATGGAAATGAAACATTAAATATGAAACATGAATAATGATACCTTGAATGATGTCTTGAGATGTAAATCAATAATCTAACATGAACTGGCTATGTAGAATGTAGATCTTGATCTTGAATTAGATGTAGAACAATGCTTAATCTTGGATCTTGAATGCTACATCACAACACTAGCTCAAAAACATGCTTGATGCCTTATGTCCTTGATATGATGATAGATCTTGAATTGCTGCAATAAATGATGAAGAAATCCGCCCTTGAATGCCTTAGAAATGCTTTTGTCAACTCTCTAATGCTCTTGTGAAGTCTTAGGATGCTTAACTCTTGATATCTCAAGTTGATATCATGATAGATTAGTGAAATAATGTTTTGAAACCTTTTTTATATAGGAATTCCATATAACTTACCATTTATTAGATCCCAAATGCCGACATTCATGAAATTTGAATTCAAAACCCTAATTTCTTGCTCAAAACCCTAAAAGGGGCCAAATGGGACTCACACACGACTTGTGGCATACAAATCCTATCTAGGTGGGACTCATACACCCAAGGTGGCATATGGGTCCCACCAAGCCTTTTTAGCCAGAGGAAATGTCGAGGAGTTGGAAAATTAATTATATTTGATGACTATGTCAAGATCTCAATTGAAATAAGCCTCGAGATGCATAATAAAGGGTCTTAAGGGCCTATTAATGATGATATGGTCATAAATGAAAGAGGGTCCAAAACTTAATGTGAAGGTGTAAAAAACACTTTGCAACATTAAATTAAGGAAAAATTAGGTCAATTTAACTTAAAAGGGCCCTAAACCTATTGTGAATGTGTAAAACACATTAGAACACTAGATCAAGACAACATTAGGTTCATTTTAATGTTAATCATTCCCAAATTAAGTGTGAAATTTTACCATCTTCAAGAGTGTACAATTTTCTATAATACAAACATAGAAAGGTACACTAAGTAATCCATGGATTTGGGGTCAGTATACATCTTTGTTATACTGATATGATAGAGCTCAAAATTGACATCATTCTCCAAATATTCATGGAACAATGAACACAAAGGAGAAATGACACATAGAGATAGAAAAAAGAAGCTTTTGGGTCAACATGGAGGAGACCTAAATGTATCAATGCCTTATGTCATCCCCAAAAGGAAAATATAAGACAAAGACAAGATAAATTTTATGACATATATAAGAATTGAGATACAAATAGAAGAATGTTGAACGATAGATTCATTTCCTTTGTATCTTTGCACCAATGGAGCAATAAGGGCCATGCAAATAAAAATCACAAACATAAAGGTATGCCAAGTAGCACAATAGGGGAGATCACATTACATGGAAGCAAACACAAATAATATAGAAAGAAAACATAAAGTAGTACATCACATGCAAGCTGACCTAGAGAAGGTCATTGGCATCCCAATCTTTCTCATCATAAATGGAAGGTTGATAACTAGCTAAAGGGACTATAACAAGTTCCACACTAGGAGCATCACTAGGCTCAACATGTGATGGGTCACTCTCATCAGGAGAATCATCATAGTTTCCCCCATCTAAATTCATAGAAGAGGAGAATACAAAATTCAACTCATTATGCACTTCTTCATCAATCTTAGAAATCTCATCATCATCATTCAAACTGATCACAATAGGAGGTTTTATGATTATTGCATTTGAACTCTCTTGTTTCTATTCTTATTTTGGTTCAACATCTTATTGAAGTCACCCTAAATTTGACGTGCTATTCCTCTAAACTAATTAAATAGAATTATTTAATTAATTCACCCCTTCATCCTCTCTTAATTAATTAAATAAATGTTATTTAATTAATTAAGCCATTATTATTCTCATAATTAATTAAATATTTTATTTAATTAATTATATCATCCTATAAACTATAGTTCTTCCAAATCCCACAAAATTCTCTCTTTCTCCTAATCTCCATTGTGTTAATTAATCCTTGATTAATTAACCCACTAACCTATATTATCCCATTCTCTAACTTTTAACTCCACTCAAGTTAATAAATCCTTAGTTTATTAACTACACCTACCTCATTAAGCTAATTAACCATGGATTAACTATCCTAAACCCCACCATTACCATTATTTACTAATTTAAAATTCATCCTCAACCCCCTCATCTTGTCTCATTAATGAGATAAACCCCACCTGCCTCCACTATCTTACACAACCTCCAAAATTTAATGAATTTTCATCCCAAGGTGTGCTCACACATGTGTAAGCACACCTCCTCTCTTCTCTCACACTCAATTGTGACACCTGTCACAATGCTAATGAGCCAAATCCTTGATCCATGTATCATCTTCTCCAACAATCCTATCCCTTCATTAACATTCAATCCTAACCCTCCATTTCACCCTACCAATTTCTATAAATTGGGGCTGCAATTCCTCATCTCTCATCTTGAAATTAGCCACTGTTATGTTGGTGCAATTGTGAGCAATCCACATCCAAACTTAGAGAAAATCAAGAAAGATTTGGGTGCATCTTGAGCTCAATCAAGGAGGGTCATCAAAGGTATAACATGTGTTTTTTTTTCATGTTCATTTCCTTCATGTTTTATGCTTTTTGGTGACTAATCTAACCCCTCCACATTTGGCATGACTAGTGGGACCCAAATCCCTTTAACATTTTTTTCAAAATTGTTGTAATTTCAAAGTGTATAGGGTTTGTATATTGTTAAATGATGCTTCCGTCTCCTTACTATGCCTCCACACTAGATTATTGCACCTATGTTCAAGTTTTTAGCACCTCTATGTAGACTTGTAGTGCTTCTGTGAATGATAACAATGCCCACATCTACCATTTATTGCCTTGTTAATGTGTTGGTTGTTTTTGGTTTTTGTAGGTCTATTTTGACATCTATAGATTAGATTCACCACTCTAACAAGATTTTTTGCTTTAGTTTAGTCTTTGTTAATCAATTTAATAGCTTGTTCTCTTTTATTTTTGTAATCACAACTACAAAATTAAGAGCAAAGATAAAAAGAACCTACAAATTTAAAAATCAACCTAAAAATATACCTAGGCTAAGTAAGATCACTAGTATTTGCATCTCACATTTTGTTTTGGGTCCTAAAATTAAACCTAAAGGATTAAAGAATTCACATTTTTGGGTGAAACCCTTATTTTTTGGTCAACCTCTTGTTTTTTGTGCTTGCATAGAGACCTTTTGCACCTCCATTTCAATGCTTGTCCTACAAATGATAGCACATGTGAAGTCACTAGCTATGCATTTTTTCAAAGTAACCACACCTCTGTTTTATGTCAGGTAGTTTAGTAACTTTATCTTTGTTGTTTTTGCATAACTTAACATTAATGAAAAAATCAATAATTTTCATCTTTTAACTAGAAAAGGTTAACCTCATAATTATTTGGGTTAAAAATGTGCTCACTAGCTTGTTAAATGCAAGCATTGTTATTTTCATGTTTTAGCACCTATATCTTAGGCCAATTTATTTAATCATTTAGAGCTATTTCAATTTTTATTTATTTTCACATTCAGGAATATATCAGTACTTTGCATCTTTTCATCACACATAGCTCGCATAATTGATAATTAATTTTAATTTACACTATCTTATCTAATCTAACACAAGTGAAACTTTAGCATAAATTGACGATTCTGTTCTCTATTTTAAATTTTGTTTTTCTGGTTTTCTACACTTTCATTTTTGTTTTTTGCAAAACTGCACCTTTGTCAAATTTTGTTTTTTGATCACTTTTTCGACTAACAATTGGACTGACGAGTGGTGTAGATGGCTGATTATCCAAGGCAAATATAATAAACTACTAGTCTATGGTTTTGCAGGATGTTTTCCAAAGATTTCTTATTTTTTCACTAATCTAGGTACTGAAATTAGAGTAGAAGGCTAATGAACTTGTTTGCCATGTTTGGAAGGGTGCAATAAATGTATGCTCTCCCCTCACATTTAGAGTGATCTTGAGGATCAAAAATCTTTGCATCTCTTCTTTTTGTTTAGATTTGTGTTTTAGGTAAACATAAGGTCACTAGTTTTGTGTGTATGCTCTCCCCTCATGCTTTGTGCATTCTTGGGGATCAAAAAAACCTAGCATACCTTTCCCTTTAGGAGACTTGACTAGGAATTTCATCACCCTAGGGTACAATCTCAACCATGCATACTAGTGGGGTATATAAAAGGGGATAACTAAAGTTGTATCCCAATCTAGTTGCATCGTAATTGGTGGAGCTTCGATTGCTTAGGGTGATTCCAAGATAGGAGTGAAGTGATAGTTTGAGTTGTGAGTACCTCACTGAATTTATTGACCGATGGTTTTGACAGACTAGTGTTCACGGTTTGAGCCTCATATACCTTGCGTATATAGAGGACTACCTAGAAAAACCTAGTCTATGACCACATTAGTCTATAAACCTACTTGAGCTTAGGATTTGTAATCATGTTCTTGAAGTGTATTTTTTTATGTGAAACCCATGAAAGATGAATCAACCAAAGGACCGAGGATTGGCTATACCCTTCAAAAAAATTACAAATTTGGCTAATGTGTTTTATTGTTTGTCAAATCTCTTTCCAAAACACCTAAGACTATAGAACTGCGTCTATGACCAAAACTACTACACCTCTATTAAAATCTATTGCACCCATGATTCTGTGCCTCTATCAAAAAACTGGTGCACCTATGATTATGTGCCTCTATAAAAAACTATTGCACTTCCATTTTCTTGAAACTATACCTATGTCTTGTCATAAAACTTGAGTCTTTTGATTTTAACCTCTTAGGGCTCCCTAGTTAGTCTGACATAATCTGCAGTTCTACCACTTTTTGATCATCATCCACTTCATCTTCATATCTAGAAATTTTCCATTATCAATCCCCCAATCTCCCTATCATTTAAACCTCTCCCTTTGGATATAGGAAAAACCTTAGAATTTCTCATCATTTTGACATCTTGGACTTGGTGTCACCCCAAAATTTCTTCATATCGTCATCTTTCTCACCCATTGACCATTATCATCTAATCCAACCTTAGGATACATCCTCTAGTCTTCAAATGTCATCATCTAATCCTAATATGATCCTTCTCAAATAAAATTTATCATTAGGGTTTAATCTAGATCCTCCATCATCCTTAATAATCTATGGGTAGCTTAAGAACTTGCCTATCTTAAGTTGCATCCTTGGTTAGACCAATTTTTTGGATGATTTAGCCTAAGGAATTGACTCCCTTTTGCTAATTTTTTCAAAATCATCATCATCTAGCCTTGCTTAGGAACTTGCCTATCCTAAGTAAGAAAATCCTAAATCACCTCATCCCAAGGATCTAGGCTACAAATTTTGATTAAAAACTTTGGTTTTCCTACTATCAATTTAGTCCAATCATCCTAAATCAATCCCATTATACCATTCCAAACAAATCATCCACAATCACATCATCAAATGAATCATTCTAAACCAATCCTTCTAAATCAATCCGAAGGACATCCCAATCCACAACCCTCATAATCAAAACCTTAGTATAACATTATCATTCTATCATTGTATTACAAATCCATGTTCAAACCTAGTCCAAAGTTCACATCCTTAACCTCTTAAATAATCCTTCCTTTGCATTCCAATCACTAGATCACAAGCAAAGAAATTAATGGATTCTCAAGAAGCCTTTTTCAACACCACTTCGTGTCAACCACCAACACCCCATGAAGACATGGTAGATTCCCAAGAAGAGTCCCCTAGACTAAGATAATTCACCAAGAATCCTCACAACCAAGAAATGATGGAGAAAATCATTTTTCTTGACAAAGGCCACCTTGTCCTTAGCCTCATAGCACAAGGGACTAAAATACCTTCCACTATCGGTATCCTACAAGCAAGGGGTAGTGACCCTTCAAACAATCCCTCATCATCCACTAACTTCTTCAATCATCTCCTTGGCCCACAAATTAATACCAATATCCCCTCTTCCTTCAACACATGTCAACCTAATATCAATCTACCCATTAAAAAATACAAACTCCTCCATAAACACAATATTATCTAACACTAACCTACCCACTTCTTCAATTATGACACCACCCCTCATGATAAACACAAAAATCACTCTCTCTACAAATGTAACAAAACCCCTCAATAACATACACCCACTTTCATCACATCTAAGGGCCACTATTCCCCCTAATACCAATGTCACTTATGCCCCATCTAACCCAAATATACCCACACAACCCCTCCCCACTTCATATATTCATGCCAATTACATCACTCCACACAAAATCTCACAAACCCTTAATAAAAACATCCCTCTCCCACCCTCAATAACCCATCAAACCCTAATCCTTAATATTAAATCATCTATAACCAACCTCCACCTCCTTATAATACATTCACTTCTAACCCTCAAATTAACACTATTAACACTCAACACAAAAATCCTCCACATATCAAAAATCAAGTTCCAATTCCAAATCATCAACAATATAATTACAACATCAATAATCCCCCATCAACACCCTCCTATCAATACATGTATAACCAACCACTCCAAACCCCCCCAAAATCATTACCTTGCCCAAGAGTTGTAGAAGATGAAAGACATGATTCAAGGATTCCAAAGTGGTCAAACTAAGCATAACTTTAGGTATGCAAACATATGTACTTATCCATTTGACCAATCTATACTATCAATCCCCTTCCTTAAGGACCATGAGATCCCAAAATTTGATAAATACAAAGGGAAGAGCAACCCTATCAAACACTTAAAATAATTTAGAGTCGCATGTCAAGAAGTGGCCTATAATTACATAAACCTCATGGGGTTTTTCCCTAAGAGCCTTAGTGGCCAAGCCTTGGAGTGGTTTACTCAATTACCCCATGGATCCATTACATTCTTTGCAGACCTAGTTGAACATTTTGTAACACACTTTTCATATTGTAACATAGATTTTGGTATCACCTAGGGTTCTCTAAAACTTCTAGGGTTTTCACCTAAAAGGAGAGAGGGATACAAAAATGCTAATGTATACACTCAAGATTAATGTAATTATGGATGTAATGTATCTAATTATTATGTCTAAATGCATAAAACTGAAAAAGAAATGATTTATTGATGCTAATCCCAAGAAATGCAAAGTGCTCGAAAACATAGTGTTGTATGCAAGCATGTGATAAATGACCTAGAAATGTAAACTTTAACAAAACAAAAAGATGGAAATGAAATAGGTGAACCTAGAAGAGTGTTTTAGACTTGAAGTAACTCCAAAATTCTGAAAATACTGATTTTTATGTTTGGTGGGACACTTGTGCCAAGCTGGGTGACTTAGTCCTAGATCTGGAAAATTGCATTGGAGCCCGTTTTGGCCAAATGGGTATCCAAATATATAGAGAACTCTGAAAAACATGTCTAGTGGGACTAAGTTGCCATGAATGGTGACTTAGTCCACTTTGGCTTTTCTAAAAGTCCAAAAGTGGAAACGAAAGTCCTCGGTCTACACTTTCAATTCCTCTTGATATTTGGTTCTGAAACTTTGGTTTTCGGAATTGTAAGAGAATTTTTGTAGATAATATTCCCTAGCAAACAAGGATATGTATTCAACAAGCTTTTAATCCATTCTTCACTGATTTCCTAGCCTTCAAAGTACCTAAATTTACAAACACACAAAGAGAGAGGGAGAAAATGTTGAATGTTAGGGCATGGGGGTTTGCCTTGGTCAAACCCCTTTTGAGTAATTAAACCAAAATGATGAAATAAGATAATGAATCATGAAACAATGGAGTTAGTACCTTTCCATGATTATTGATCTTGAGTTGTTGCAGCAATGGATGATGATTCAACCCTTGAATACTTTTGAAAAGATGTCTTGATGACTTAGAATGCAAAAATCCTAGCTTGCTTGAGAAGAGTGAGAGATGAGTGCTTGAGAAGAATGAGGGGTAGAGGATAAGATATGAAAAATGAGGGGAAAACTCTTTATTTACACATGTTGTGCCTTAATTTCCCAAAAATAACACATCACAGGCCGACCTTAGGGTTTTGGAGACAATATCCCACTAGAATTTTGAGATAATTTTGATTTTTATGCCAAATGGGACTAAGTCACCCAAGGTGGCGACTTAGTCCACTTGGAAAAATTTGAGTGGATTTCGATAATTCAAGTGTGATTAGTATTGTTCAACGGGATTGTCTTCTGAAACACACTTAAGTAGGGCTTATAAGTTCATTAAGGGGTCATTTTATCATGAGAAAGGGTAAAATTATGATGATGAAAAGGGTGTTTAGGGGATAAGATGCCAAAAATAGGATCAAATTAGGCACAAATTGTCCTTTTCTTCAAAGGTATACAATTTTTGGCAACACACATATAACATTGACCAAGAAATAACTTTGGCTAAGTTATGCACAACAAAACAAAATAGTGGGGAAATTTTTTCTTCATTCCTTCAAATATGGTGACACCTTGCAAGTAGATTCCCCTTACAAGTAGCAAAAAAACAAATGGTTAACATTTTTTTTGAAAATTTACACCCTAAAATAGCTCTACACTTATGATTACAATGTGTCACAACATTTGATGAAGTCATTGAAAAAGGGTTAACCATTAAAAATGCTTTAATTGCAGAAAGGGTAATAAAAATCTATAAAGACCAAAGAGACATCAACCAAACCTCCAATGAAAAACCAAAATATTGGTCTAAAAAATAATAATTTGTAAATGATGGTGTAACTAATAGAAAATGTGTTCAAAACATAAAAAACACACCATCTCATAACACACAACAAAAAGGTGCCTTCAAGACTGCAACTATTCCCCAAGGAAATGGAAAACAAAATAACCAATTCAAACATAAATACACCCCTTTTGGGGAACCTCTTCATTTCATATTTCATAGATTGGCACAAGTAAACATGATAAAATTCCCTATCACTACACCTCTTGATGAAAGCAAACCCAAACTTGAATGGTATGGGGATGATGAATATTGTGAATATCACTACATTAAAGGACATAACACCATCAAATGCATGAGATCAAAGAATTACATTGAAGATCTTATCGATAAGGGATAAATTAAACTTCAAAACAAAAAATCCACAAATGAGCAACTAGGAATTTATACAAAACCCTTCCCACAACACAATGATGAGAAATCCTCATATACATATACCAATAATTCTAACCCATCCACACATGAAACAATCATCAATTGAATTGAACAATGCAACACCATAACCATAAAAAAACTCAATTACACTATCACCACCCATCAAGGATGAGTGACAATACAAGGAGCATCACCCTCATCATCCACTCCATCAAACACCAATAAATATAATATAACTAAACACCTTGTAAAATCACCATCCCAAATCTCCATCCTAAAACTCCTTCGCACTTCACTCATCCATAAAGAAGCACCTGAGAAGGCTCTTCAAGAATCCAGAGTACTAAGTGATATAAATGTTAATCAATTCCAAGCTATAATTGGACACCATTCATCTACACACAAATTATCATTCACTAATAAAGACCTCCATTTTGACACATCATAATAAACCATTACACATCAAAGCCATTTTCCACCATCATAACATTAAAAGGGTCCTAATAGATGGTGGATCCAACCTAAATCTATGTACATTAAAATTAATAAAATAACTGGGTTATTCAGATGATATCATTGATCCCCACAAAAAAGATAACCATAAAAGTATATGATGATGCTAAAAGAGAATCAAAAGGTACCATTAAATTACCTATTCAATTTGGAATGACCATTATGGAAAAAATGTGTCATAAAATTGACCTTGATCTACCATATAACATCGTCCTCAAATGACCTTGGATATATGCCATGCATGCTATCCCCTCCACCTACCATCAATGCTTAAAATTCTCTCATAATGGAAAAGAAATCAACATACCTGCCAACCTACAACATTTCCAATATTATAAAGCATTGGAAGGGAAGTAAAAAAGCTACCACCATTACCCCATTGATGATGAAGACTCCACCTCATCCACCTACATCAACCCATTTGCATTACAACCATCATCAACACCACCTTCCATTTCTAAGGACAAGGTCAAGATAAATGACATAGGATGTGGAGAATATAAAATTCAAAATTCCTTTTTCATAGGACAAATTCCTACATATCCACACTAATATGGTCAAACATTAAACTTGAAACCAAAATAAACCTTCAATAAATTCAATAAATGTGGACTATTGGATAAAGAAGACTTTCGCTTAGAAATGGATGTTTCCTCTTGGCTGTACAATGAAGAAAATTAGCTTCCTACCCTTGAGATCCAAAAGGTATCTGTTGTGCAATTTTTGCACACATGCCCTACCAGAGGCGGGGACCCTCTTTTTGCTGTTTGTTTTCTTGTATTTGCCTTAGGTTTCACCTTTTCACCTTAAGTGATAGGTTCCTCAAAATTTTGATTCAATTCGCTTGATGAGATTTAATACTTTTATTTGCACTTTAGGTTTTTTTCCTTTGAAAATTTTTGATCTTGATTGATGCTTGGAGATATTGGTTTCATTCAAATTTTACTTAAGTGTCAAATTGGACAAGTTTGAGAAAGTTTTGCTTAATTCATACCTAGACAAATTGCCCGAAAGATCAGACGCTCGCTAAATCCGTGGTGGTTTGGATTACCTGAAGGTTGGAGAATTCACTAAATTCTTGTCAAGCTGGATTCCATGAGGTCCATTTCATTCACTAAATCTATCCTTAGATGGATTCCTTGATCCTTCTATGCTTCACTAAATTTCGGGCCTTTGAATTCCCTGAATCCATTGTGAGGTCATTTTCATGAACTTCAGTGATGTCTTGTCAATGCATTTGCGACCATTTGTACCCATGTCAAAACTCATTAATATAGATTTTAATGTTGGTTTTTGGTGGCATTTAAATGCATTTTGATGCTATTGTGCATTTTTCATTTGTAGATTTCATATTTTGAGGTGCATTCGAGTGCTAAGGTGAGTTGGAGATTTGGGAATTTCTTGCTAGCAAATTTTGTCAATTGCTCGATTGGGGTTTCTCTACTCCTGTTCTTCATTGCTGATTTGTCTTGATTGTAAGGTATGATGTAAAACCTTGGAAAGTTTCATATGAGTTTCAATTTTTTATTTTGATTGAAATGGGATCCTTGTTTAAGGTCGCAATCTGGATTTGTATTTGTAGACATGCAAAACTAACATCATGCATCCCGCTCTAACCATTCTACTATTAATCAATTATAACAATTTATTGATTAATTTCCTAAGGTTCATTAAATAAATCAAATTATTTAATCCTTATGTTCTTCTCATTTTATTTAATAAATCAAACTGATTTAATCAAATGTCAAATCCCTAAAATCCCCTAAGTTAATTAATCTAAATTAATTAACTTCTAATCATGATTATCATTCTCTAGCTTTTGACTCAACTAGAGTCAAATCCAAACTCTTAACTAACCCACCCACTTGCACCAATAAATCATTTATTTGATTTATTATTTCCTCTAATTACATTCAAAATGGAATCAAAATGCAATATTCTTCCAATTTGAATCTTCCCCGCAAAAGGGACGTGGATGCTAAAATCTGCAAATTAGACCTAAACAATTTCATGTTGTTAGCACAAAAGTTAGTTTAAATCAGCAAGCTTAAACATCCCTATGAAATATAGAATCATGTTAAACAATGCAACTAATAAGAACAATGCAAAAACATGAATTATTCCTATCCCATAGTGGATTGGTGCTCTTTGAGTATGTGAAAGAGCCCTTTCCCAATCCTTGATAAGCTTAGTGAGATAGACAATGAGATGCTTGAACTCAAGTTGCCTATAGTGTAGATGCTTTCAAAATGTGTGTAGATTGTGAATGATGAAGAGCAAGATAGATTCTCAAATGAAGAAAGTTACCTTGCAATGAGTAAGTGTTGTTCTCAGATTTTGTGTTGCAGCTGATTTATGTTGAAATGCTTTGCATCTTATAGATTCAAGATTAGGAAGAGTGATAGATTTGGATGAATGTGGGATCATTCATGAGCCAATGACAAGATGCCACTTGTCAAAGTGTGAGAGGGTGAGGAATGTGCAAGTCTTGGCCAATGTGCCAATTTCAAATTTGAATTTTGGATGAAAAGACATGTTTAGGGGGGATGAAAGGTGCAATAAATGCCATGTTTGACTTGTGCAAATAGCATTTAAAACCTTGTTGGAAGGGACAAGTCCCTTTTGGGGGGAAGATTCAAATTGGAAGAATATTCCATTTTGATTCCATTTTGAATGTAATTAGAGGAAATAATAAATCAAATAAATGATTTATTGGTGCAAGTGGGTGGGTTAGTTAAGAGTTTGGATTTGACTCTAGTTGAGTCAAAAGCTAGAGAATGATAATCATGATTAGAAGTTAATTAATTTAGATTAATTAACTTAGGGGATTTTAGGGATTTGACATTTGATTAAATCAGTTTGATTTATTAAATCAAATGAGAAGAACATAAGGATTAAATAATTTGATTTATTTAATGAACCTTAGGAAATTAATCAATAAATTGTTATAATTGATTACTAATAGAATGGTTAGAGCGGGATGCATGATGTTAGTTTTGCATGTCTACATTTTGCCCCTCTTTGAAGCAATGTACTCGTTGCATTGGTTCAAAGAATGATTCTGCCGACATCGAAATTAAAAAAATTCTGATTTTTTAGATGCCTCAGTGAAAAGAAGTACGTTAGTACATTGCCCCCTCGAGAGATCGAGCGAAAAGATTCAATTTGAGGTGGATCTCACGACAAAGAGGTTCAAAATGGATGTATGGGTTGCGAGACTATATGATCTATATGATAATGATGATGAAAATGAGATGTTTGGAAGATGCTAAAAATAACAAATCTATATTATTTTAAACATGCAATGCATGTGAGATGAATGTGGCATGATTATGTTAGTGTGAAAGAAGGTAGAAGAATGAGAGGGATCAACCCTTGAATCCAAGAAGATGCAGAAGTTCAAAAATCCAACTTTATTAGAAATGATGATGAATAATGATGATGTATTGCTTATCCAAGGATGGGAAAAGAGCATACCTTTCTTTATGTTTGATAACACATGTAGGTGCGATGCATCAAGGTATTAAGAACCAGGATGGCATTGTGCCTAGTGTGATGGACTTTAACTCGACAATCAGATAGGAGTGCTCTTGTTCACACTTGACATACAGAAACCTTACTAGGACGAACCCAACAAAGCAAGTATTCGCCAAGTTATTTTACAAGAACATCCAACAAGCACAGCAGATAAAAAGATAATGATCATTGCCCCATTCCTTTCTCTCTAAACCTGTTTTGTTTAGGCATCATCGAGAGGTCCTTGGAATGAGCGCAAAATAAGATAAGTCAAAAAGACCAAAATAAAGTAAGCAAACAAGTTAATGTTCTTCGTATCGCTAGCCAAGACTAATTACTCTGGGGTACCTGATGCTTATGTCCATCGCAGGAAAGCTTCATCCTAGGACAATTAGTGATCAGGGTTTTGGTGGGACTGATTTGGGTGATAAGCTATTGATACTCTGAGTTGACCAACTTGCTGACTTATTGACTTAGACTTGAGACTTTGACGATTAGGGAGTTCACTTTGGAACCTGCTAAACTTGCTTCTGACTGACTCACCAAAGGGTGAAAATGACGATGATTTATTATGAGTGATGACAATCATGGGTGAAAGCGAGATGAAATGGGTGCACCATTTTGGGTTTTTTCAAATGTTTTGAGGCTATTTTTGGAATTTTTGAGATGTTTTACAAATGTTTTTGGTATTTTCAAGATTTTTCAATGTTTTTGGTATTTTCAAGATTTTACGACAAACAAACTAACTTAATGACCTATCCTAGGGGTCTCGGGAGCTGATCCATAGATTAGCCTTGCCTACATTATACACGTAGAGACCATGTAGTTCGACTGGTGGTGGACTGACTTGATGATAATATGGACAAATGGATTGCCATTTTATTGCCTAAAGGATTGACTTAAGATGCAGACTAGATGGGCAAACGGATTGCCAATGCGACGGACGCCTAAAGGACTGACCTAACCATCTCGGGGGATGATCGAAGATCAACCTTGCCTATGTTCAAGGTCAGAGACGACGTAGTTCGACAAGGTGACAAACTTGAATTAATGAAAAGATAGATGGGCAAATAGATTGCCAATGTGACGGACGCCTAAGGACTGACCCTAACTATCTCGGGGGATGATCAAAGATCAACCTTGCCTACGTTCAAGCTCAGAGACGATGTAGTTCGACAAGGTGGAAGACTGACAAGACTAAATGATGAATTTTGAAGATTTTTCGATATTTCGAGCTGTTTTTGATGAATTTTTGAATGATTTGGATGTTTTTTTTGGATTTTTGATTTTTTTCTGAATGTTTTTGAATTTTTGATGAGTTTTTCTGAATGTTTTTGAATTTTTGATGAGTTTTGACAATTTGGATATGATATGTGATGATATCAGTGCTCTGTTTTTGGATTTTGTTGAAAACCAAGCTTAATGTTGATCAATCAGATTGATGGATTGATAGTTTGACTAAGTGTGTTAAGTCAAACAAAAGTGATAATGCACTCGTAAACTTCAGGAAGTTGTGTTATCCCAGAGTAAACTCATACAAAAAGGATAATTTGGCTAGGTGTGTTAAGCCAAACAAGGTGATTATGGATTTGATAATTTGGCTAAGTGTGTTAAGCCAAACAAAGATGATAATGAACTTGTAAACCCAAGAGATTGTGTTATCCTAGAGTAAACTCGTGCACAAGATGATAGTTTGACTAAGTGTGTTAAGTCAAACAAGGTGATGATTGATTGGATTCGATTGATCAATATTGATGAAGCTTGATTTGGAACAAAATTATTTTGATGATTTGATGTGACATTGAAGTACACATTAGATGCAGCTGATATTGATTGCTTGGATTGATATTCGATGAAAGATAAAGCTTGATGAGGAGTGTCCTGCTGTCAAAATATGCCATGGGCTAGTGACTTTGGATTTTGGATCACAAGTGCTTTGACCAAGTTGATTTCACGTTTTCTAGTGCTCGGATCACCACATAAGTTGGATGATATAGATCAAGATTTATTCCCGAAGTGAGATGTAAATATCTGCCCCTAGTCTCTAGCAATGTTTGAACGGCCATGGGTGGATTATTGGATACAAATGGATATGGACTATCTTGCGATAAGATAAGGGTGTTCGAATAGAGGAATGCTCACTCAAATAATGCTTCAAGGCTCAGATAATGTTGGATAGGATGGGATCAGTGAAAATGACCCATGTCAAGATGTTTACCATAAACAAGTGTAAAGTGTGCTCCAAAATTTTATCAAGATCAAGGTAACTTGGACCTTGGATGCAGATGGATAAAAATGTGTTGGATAAATGGTTGATGGAAGAACGAGTGATATGGATGGAATGCTAGTTTTATTATGGATGTGATAAGATGCTTTCTTCTGAACTGGTGCACGTAGATGCTCGATTCTACACATAATGCCTGTTTGCCTGGTTTTCATCATGGTACCTGCCCAAAGCGCCACCGAAATGGTTTTCGCTAGAGGACGATTTTTTTCTTTACTGTTTTCAATCCTTTTTTTGATTTTTTTGGATTTTTGTATATTTTGATTTTTTTGTTGTCACCAAGATGCCTATTTGCCAGGTTTTCATCAAGGTGACCATTTTTTTCAGGACATTTTTTTTTATTTTTTTGTATTTTCTGAGAGATTTTAAGCTGATGCTGAACCACCTGGTGCTGCTGATGTTGATGCTTCTGTCATAACATGCCATCGGTATCTTGCTTGAAGAAGTTGCTTTACCAAGATACGTGCACTTGAATGCAATTTTTGAGAAATCTGTTCTACTTTGCTGATAATGGACTTAACTCTATCTTTGTGCACACATCGTGATAGAGTGCCTTCTGAATCCTTATGATGAAGGGTCAATGCCAATACATGGTCAATGTGAGAATTGGATATCATGCGTGGAGGCGTGGATGGAGTGTGTTTAGGGATAAAAGATGGATTGGTCGATAGTTTGGAACCTTTGACTCTCCAAACTTGGGAAGATGAGCAATTATGGATGGATACGGAAGTGTGAATGTAATTAGGACCAACTGCTTGATACACTTTGTATGTTGCTTGAGAAGCCTATTTTTTCCTTTGCGGACATCCTTGATGGATACATTTCCCTTTTTTATTTTTCCCCATAGTTTCTTCGACTAATGGAGTTTGATAGGGATAATTTTCTTTGTATTTTTTGGTATCCACTTGTATTTTATTTTTCCTTCGTGCTTCTTAGCTTCTTTTTCTTTGATACTATTCTGCATGCTTCGATTCATGTCTTTGTTTTGACATTGGTGGCGATTCATGGATGGGGTGATGGGTGGATGGATATTCATGATGTGGCGGGTTGTAGTATTGGCATTGGTTTCATCACCATTATTTGCACCTTTCATCCCCCCTAAACATGTCTTTTCATCCAAAATTCAAATTTGAAATTGGCACATTGGCCAAGACTTGCACATTCCTCACCCTCTCACACTTTGACAAGTGGCATCTTGTCATTGGCTCATGAATGATCCCACATTCATCCAAATCTATCACTCTTCCTAATCTTGAATCTAAAAAATGCAAAGCGTTTCAACATAAATCATCTACAACACAAAATCTAAGAACAACACTTACTCATTGCAAGGTTACTCTCTTCATTTGAGAATTAATCTTGCTCTTCATCATTCACAATCTACACACATTTTGAAAGCATCTACACTATAGGCAACTTGAGTTCAAGCATCTCATTGTCTATCATACTAAGCTTATCAAGGATTGGGAAAGGGCTCTTTCACATACTCAAAGAGCACCAATCCACTATGGGATAGGAATGATTCATGTTTTTGCATTGTTCTTATTAGTTGCATTGTTTAACATGATTCTATATTTCATAGGGATGTTTAAGTTTGCTGATTTAAACTAACTTTTGTGCTAACAACATGAAATTGCTTAGGTCTAATTTGCAGATTTTAGCATCCACAAAATGGCGCTAGAAGGAGGGCTTTAACTTTTTGTCTGCATAGTTTCAACATTCTGTTTACAAATTGAAATAAGGGTTTTTGCAGATTCACATATTTACATCCATTTTGCTTTACATCTTTCTCAATATGATATGTTCCATTTTTATTTTTCTTTGCACGGATTATATGGTGTTTTCATGTCTATGTGAGCTTCTGATATGAGTTCATGCCTGCGTAAGTTTTTGACTTGTCTCTCAAATACACGAGCTTAATCATGGTGCCATTTGAATTTGTTAAATAATGAACATGATTCTCTATGATATATTTGCTTGGTATCTGGTTTCTAAATAGCTTTGTAAACACTTTGAATAATCTGTGTCATAAGTCTCTGATATGTAGATTTATCTCTATAGCGGCAAATGATTTCTTTATATTCCTTTGATAGCGGGTCTATCTCTATATGCCTTTGATATGCTTGTGATGAATCTAATATGATCACTATAATTTTCCTTCTACGAATGTTTTCTTATTTACAAGATGCTCCAATAGATGTATTAAATACTTATTTAGAAGATGCTCCAATAGACGTATTGAATATGACTTAAGGTGGTTTGCCTTCGGTTCGAACGCTTTTTGATTCTTGATAAATACTGTATGAAAGATTGATAAGTAAATTTTGATCTGGTTAGAAATGCCATTAACTTTTTTTTTGCAGACTATGCATTCTCAAAATACCCTTCCATAGACAGCAACCAGTGTATAAAGCCCTTTTATTTACTGAAATAAATACATGTTAGTCAAAATCAATATGATTCGAATAACAAAGAGCATGAGGGACGAAAAGAGCACGAAGAGAGTTGAATGAATTCACCAAATCTGATACTTGTTGGCAGAGAGGGACACGCGAAGAAGCACAGACTGCATGGTAACATCTACTACCAATACCATGCGCACCAGTTTTAAATGATTTAATAAAGAAGCCGCCTCTTGTCTCACATTTCTGGTTGTTTGAGGAAAAATTACAATCATTTGTTTTTGACCTCTAACATTAGGAATGAATATCATCTTTAGAAGTAGTTGAGTTGAAATTGAAAGCGGAAATCTAAGCAATAGAAAAAGAGTATACCAGTGGTTATAGTGTCCACGCGTTGGAAGATTTCAGGTCTATATTAGGGCGCTTTCTACTGACAGACCTTTCTATTGACAGGAAGGGATACGTCTGTTCATCCACATTCAAGGAAAGTGTTGACATGGGAAAAGAACAATGCAGTGCTTACTGACTATATTTCACGAAGGAGCAGGCCAGGCGAAAGACAATGGCGCCCAATGTTTTTTAAAAATCAACTGTTCTTATATTAAATGTGAATGATCTGGTTCTTTTTTCTCATCTAATATCCAGATAGAGTCATAAATGAATACTATTTCTTTAAGGCAATCTATCAGCAGTTCACATGCTTGGTCTATGCTTGCCCCAGACGTATACCTATCCACTATAAATTTTGTGCTATTTTTTTGTAACCATCACTCAATCCCTGCAGATTTCCTTTCAGTTGCAAAAAGTATTTAAGGAGGTGCAATGATGTCAAATCCATTTATGAGCTCTTGTCAGATTAGATTTTAGTAATCTACTTTGATCTTTTAAATCTTTAGAAACAAGATTTGGAAGTTGCTGATAGTAGGGGATTTCACTGTTTTGGATCCAGTTGTTCATAGCCAAGCAGTCTACATTTTTAGCTTTGTCGCTACCTGCCCCTCTCTAGTGATCTGCCACTAGATCCAATAACATCTATTGAGTGTCAAAGACGTACCTAGCATATCTTATTTCAGTCTGGCAACTCTATGACATCCAGAATAGTGTGACTAACAAGTAAATAAAGTTAGGTGATTGGAAATCAATATCTGCAGAAAAAAAAAAATGAAATTGTCCAGCTATCATTACTTTTGGGTATAAGGGAAAGTGATTGTTGCAGGTGATATGTTCCCAATACTGTTAGTTGCCATTATTTTCTGCAGATAAGTGATTGGGAAGGAGGCACGCAATAATGTCTAGATGGAAATCTACTCTCGAATCAATGGTTTATAGCACAAATCTCTAAGTGGTAGCAGATATAAGTAGTGGATTTAAAATAGATTTGCTCAAAATGTCATTAATATTGTGGTATATGATTTGAATGCTGACATTTGACAATTTTATAGAATTACACAACAACCACTGAAAGGGTTGATCACAAAATTGATGATAAAGGCAGCAAGGTTATCTCTATGTGTTCAAATAAAATAATAGCAATGTTGTCATGTCAAATGGTAAGGAAAGTTGTCATGCCAAATAGTAACATGCTTTGAATACGTTGCACTCATTAAAATTGTTTTTATTTTTTCTCTCATCAATATCATTGTTTGACTTATTCAAAATTGGTTGGATAAAGTTGGAAAGTTTTTTTCTATATCATCAATATTGTTGTTTCTACCTCATTTATGGCTTCTATTTTTTTCGCAGGCTAAGTCAATAAGAATCAAAATGTTATCATTCATCTAGATGTGTCGGGTCTTTTAAATGACACAACTTGGCCACCATCTTTTACATTTGAAAAAGGGAAAAATCATTTTCTATTTAAATGAGGTAGTTGATTTATGATTGATTTTGTTGCTAACTTGACGTTATTGTGTGTAGATGGCTAAGGTGGAGTCTATTGATCAATTCTTCATACTTAATTTGATCTACTTCTCATCACGGTGGGTGAATCCAGAAAGATTTGAGCTCAAACATTGGACATTGGGACTTGATGAAAAAAGCATTTCTTAATGCTTATTATAATAACTTGAAGGATCCATTTTCTGCTCTCGTTTTCTGTTTTAGGACAATTCACCTTTCCTTTTGGGGTTTAAAATAAATCATTGATTTGATTTTTTCAAAGTTGGGCTAAAATTGAATCATAGACACTTACTAGATTTCGATTTTGGGTTCTTAAAATTGAACAAGGCAAACTTCACATCTCATTTGGTGCTTCTAAAACGAACTCATCACTGCTTTGAGGTATAAAATGAACAAGTGTCTTTCATGTTTTGCAATATTTTTCACAAACTAACATCATTTAAAATGTGTATGCACTTCTCTCGCGCTTCATAGTGATCTTGAGAATCAAAAGCATTTTGGTGATGTTAAGTTGTCAAAAATATTGCCTCCACACTTCGATTTGGGATCTAAAAATTGAACAAAACATGCGAGTGTGAGCATGATATATTGCGGAGGTTCTCCCCTTTGTTTTTCAACAAAGGTTGTGTGAACGACGGGATATGTTAGCTCGCTTTTGTTTATCTTAGAGGGCTTGCCTTGTGGGAAAAAGTACTCACCCAAGGGAACGACCCAACCAGGAACATGCTAAAGCCAAGCGACTTCCACCCGGGATATAAGTGTGGATATTGGAACAAAGGCCAATATCACGAGGATTATTCTGACGAGATGGACAGCAATGGACTCTCGTTGATGTTGGATAATCCCCCACGAATGAAATGCCCGAATTAGAACCCCTTGTTTAGAAAAAGGCCAAAACCTTGTCTATCTTGTTGGTGCAAAAGGTCATGTCCTTTGAAGCCGCCCCACGTAACATGCAGTCTTGTTGTGGAAATGGAAAGTATGCCATGGGAGATTCATGGGTACTAATGCTTGGCTGACCTGAATAAGCGAGTGTCGTGGAGGGGAGCCAATGTGGTCAAGCATTTAGCCATTCGCATAAGATATGCATAGCTAGATTCATCCAAGTGGGAACCCAACAAGGTATTGTCTCATCAACCTAGGAGTGTGAAAGTGCTTGGAAAAAAAACATTTCTTGATCTTGAAAACATTTGAAAAACAGACATACACAAAAAGCCTCAAATTTCAAACACCTTGGAGGAAACAAATGCCTTTGACGAATTTAAGCACTCTTGCTTTCCCTAGGGATCATATCCTTAGAGGTTTCTAAGTGCTCGAATTCTATCGTCATTTGTTTTCACTAAGGATAAACATAGGAGACTTTTGCCCTAATTTCCTTGATTTCCACATAATGGACCTTGGGGATGAAGAAGAAAGCAGGACATTAGACATTCAGTTTGAAAACGTAATCAAGAATGTGTTTGTGGTAAAAAGAACTGAATCTAAACAAAATAAAAGACAAACTGGATTACACATGTGTTTTCTAACATGATTTCTCGCAAGGTCGAAATCCCAAACCAAAGTTCAAGAAGCTTAGTCTAAAGGCTCGTGAGGAGCATCTTGAGAGACTTTTCGAGTTCAGAATATAGTGTGTTCTTCAACACCAAGGTCTTGTAAGCAGAAGTGTTATTCTAGGTCAAGTCTAGGATCAAATTCAATCACTTTAATCCATCTTCAACCATCAAAATCAATCAAATTTCCATCTCACCAACAGCTCTTGGAATCTTTTTCATCTATTATGCTAAACTTTTAGGGAAAATCAGATCACTTTGTTTGACTTAACACAACTAGTCAAACCATCATCCTATACTCGAGTTCTCTCTTGGATAATACAACTTCCTAGGGTTTACGAGTTCATCTTGTTTGGCTTAACACACCTATCCAAATTATCAAATCATCACCTCGTTTGGCTTGATGCACTTAGTCAAACTACCATCTTGTAGAAGTTCACTCTATGGATAACACAACTTCTTAGAGTTTTACGATTACATTCATCACATTTTGTTTGACTTAACACATCTAGTCAAACCATCAATCCAATCACGATCAATCAAAGTCCTAAAAAGTTTAGCATTTCCTTCAAAGGTTCTTTAAGAGTTCCATTCATCCATATCGCTCATCTTTCGTTTATCTCATCCTCATCATCACTTCTTTGAACTTAAGGTTTAGACCGATTTAAGGAATTAGAGGTTCATCTCTTACATTCTTGAAAATTGGTCTTCATTTTATGGTTCAAACTCGATCTCAACACAAGAGGAGCATGGAATATAAATTTGATCCATCCATCATGAGTAACCCAAATCAACTAAACTATCCAAGCCTTGCAATACCATTTGATTTTCAAAGCTTGTACAATGCATACATGGGATCATTATCTCATACAAACATCAATGGTACAATAAATATGAGCATACCCAATCTGAAGTTTGGAACACCTTTCCTAATGATAGATTTAAATCCAAGTCCAAATCTGAAAATCTATCAACCAAACACTCAATGCATGAGTTTTCCAAACAACATTATCCCACAAAATCCATACATACCAAGTACAAATTTACCAAACATGACCATTTCAAATCCACACTTGGTAAACTTTGGGGTCGACATGTTTGCAAATCCCCCTAATGTTGTTCAAAATCCTAGCAATATATTGGCAACTCCATATGTTGATTCAAGTCAAGGTAACACCATGCAAAATCAAAGTTACCTAAATCAAGGCAAATTTATTCCCAACCACAACAATGTTCAATTTCAATCTATCATGCCAAATCAAAACATCATACCAAATCATCCCATTTTTCCATCAACATCGCAAAAACAGATGGAAACCATCCAAGCAACCCCAACAATCAACAACATTCCCATTCCACCACCGCCGCCAAAGCATAGCACGACCAATTCATTCTCCATCATATTGCAAACCGCTCAAGAAGCTTCCCGCAAAAAGGCACTCCAAGCCCAACAAGCTACACAGCTAGTTGCTCAGCAAGCACAAGTGACTCAAGTAGCCCAACAAGCGCAAGCGCAAGCAGAATTCTGGGCACTATTGCAAGCAATCCAAGAAGAACTAGCACAACAAAGAGCCCAACAAAAAGCTTTGTTGGCACAAAAACAACATGAAAAACAACAAGCATTGTTGGCTCAGCAGAAAACGTAGGCCTTACTCCCACAACAAAGCTTGCAATTGATTCCCACCATAATAATTCAAAATGATGATCAAGATCCTTTGACTAATGACAATGTTGAAAATGTCTCTACATCACCTAATGAGTTAGAAGACATATCTCAAGAATTTGTTCCAAAGCATGATCAACATCTTTCACCAAGGTCTAGCAATGATCCTCTCCAAAACATATGGCCATCCTTTGACCTCATGACATTTGCGAATCTTCCTATGCCTAATGAAGATATCCAAGAAAGAAATCCATTCTTTGAAATTGACCCATGTCAAGAACTTGATCCAAAGCATGTTGAAAGCAATTCCGAAATCACTCAAGATCGAGAATTTGTATCTCCAAGGTACTACAATGATATAATGGACACTCTCCTATCTATACAAGATGTTGCAAATGATGACCATATCCACATAGCATAGACTCTTCCATCTACCCATGAGATGCTTTCTTTGGATGGACCTGTAGATGATCTTCATTCAAAACAAGAGTCTCATACTCTTATTGAGGAACAAGAGTCTCGTACTCTTAAAATTTGTACACATGATCAAGATGTAGAGAAATGCAGAGACATATCAGAAATGGATCATGAAGAAGGCTTGTACATAAGTCATGAATCAGAAACATCCTATGAAGTGAGTCATGAGGAAGACTTTTGTGTAGACAACGAAGCATCGACACTTCTTGAAGAAGCACTACAATCTGATATGTCACAAGATCAAGTTGAAGATATCAATCAGGCATTCATCCCACTTATGGAAGATCCTATCACTTATAAACTTGGATCACTCACCTTTGTAAGGGAAAATCATCTTATCAATGAAAGAGCTATGACATTTGAAGATCTGCCACAGAGCAGAGAAGGAGAAACACCTTGTTTCCAAGGTAAATCATATCCTATTGCAAATAAGTTTTTTCAGTAGATGAATTATCAAGGCAGAGGATTAGGCCTACATGAACAGGATATCTTGGAACCAGTGCAAATTTTTGGAAATCCTAAGCGTCAAGGCCTTGGTTACTCGACAATCAAGGGATCTCAACATATCAGTAATATTTCCACAAAATTGGGGGCAACTTCGTCTCAAGCAAACATCAACATAGGGAGCACGAAGAATCCTTATGATGAAACCAATGCCAATACTACAACCTGCCACATCATGAATCTCCATCCACCCATCACCCCATCCATGAATTGCCACCAACGTCAAAACAAAGACATGAATCGAAGCATGCAGAATAGTATCAAAGAAAAAGAAGCTAAGAAGCACAAAGGAAAAATAAAATACAAGTGGATACCAAAAAATACAAAGAAAAATTATCCCTCTCAAAATCCATTAGTCGAAGAAACTATGGGGAAAAATAAAAAAAGGAAATGTATCCATCAAGGATGTCCGCAAAGGAAAAAATAGGCTTCTCAAGCAACATACAAAATGTATCAAGCAGTTGGTCCTAATTACATTCACACTTCCATATCCATCCATAATTGCTCATCTTCCCAAGTTTGGAGAGTCAAAGGTTCCAAACTATCGACCAATCCATCTTTTATCCCTAAACACACTCCATCCACGCCTCCACGCATGATATCCAATTCTCACATTGACCATGTATTGGCATTGACCCTTCATCATAAGGATTCAGAAGGCACTCTATCACGATGTGTGCACAAAGACAGAGTTAAGTCCATTATCAGCAAAGCAGAACAAATTTCTCAAAAGTTGCATTCAAGTGCACGTATCTTGGCAAAGCAACTTCTTCAAGTAGGATACCGATGGCATTATGACAGAAGCATCAACATCAGCACCACCAGGTGGTTCAGCATTAGCTTAAAATCTCTCAGAAAATACAAAAAAGTCAAAAAAAATGTCCTGAAAAAAATGGTCACCTTGATGAAAACCTGGCAAACAGGCGTCTTGGTGACAACAAAAAAATCAAAATATACAAAAATCCAAAAAAACCAAAAAAAGGATTGAAAACAGTAAAGAAAAAAATCGTCCTCTAGTGAAAACCATTTCGGTAGCGCTTTGGGCAGGTACCATGATGAAAACCTAGCAAACAGGCATTATGTGTAGAATCGAGCATCTACGTGCACCAGTTCAGAAGAAAGCATCTTATCACATCCATAATAAAACTAGCATTCCATCCATATCACTCGTTCTTCCATGAACCATTTATCCAACACATTTTTATCCATCTACATCCAAGGTCCAAGCTACCTTGATCTTGATTAAATTTTGGAGCACACTTTACACTTGTTTATGGTAAACATCTTGACATGGGTCATTTTCACTGATCCCATCCTATCCAACATTATCTGAGCCTTGAAGCATTATCTGAGTGAGCATTCCTCTGTTCGAACACCCTTATCTTATCGCAAGATATTCCATATCCATTCGTATCCAATAATCCACCCATGGCCGTTCAAACATTGCTAGACACTGGGGGCAGATATTTACATCTCGCTTCGGGAATAAATCTTGATCTATATCATCCAACTTATGTGGTGATCCGAGCACTGGAAAACGTGAAATCAACTTGGTCAAAGCACTTGTGATCCAAAATCCAAAGTCACTAGCCCATGGCATATTTTGACAGCAGGACACTCCTCATCAAGCTTTATCTTTCATCGAATATCAATCCAAGTAATCAATATCAGCTGCATCTAATGTGTACTTCAATGTCACATCAAATCATCAAAATAATTTTGTTCCAAATCAAGCTTCATCAATCTTGATCAATCGAATCCAATCAATCATCACCTTGCTTGACTTAACACACTTAGTCAAACTATCATCTTGTGCACGAGTTTACTCTAGGATAATACAACCTCTTGGGTTTACAAGTTCATTATCATCTTTGTTTGGCTTAACACACTTAGCCAAATTATCAAATCCATAATCACCTTGTTTGGCTTAACACACCTAGCCAAATTATCTTTTTTGTACGAGTTTACTCTGGGATAACACAACTTCCTGAAGTTTACGAGTGCATTATCACTTTTGTTTGACTTAACACACTTAGTCAAACTATCAATCCATCAATCTGATTGATCAACATTAAGCTTGGTTTTCAACAAAATCCAAAAACAGAGCACTGATATCATCACATATCATATCCAAATTGTCAAAACTCATCAAAAATTCAAAAACATTCAAAAAAACTCATCAAAAATTCAAAAACATTCAGAAAAAAATCAAAAATCCAAAAAAAGCATCCAAATCATTCAAAAATTCATCAAAAACAGCTCGAAATATCGGAAAATCTTCAAAATTCATCCTTAAATCTTGTCAGTCTTCCACCTTGTCGAACTACTTCGTCTCTAAGCTTGAACGTAGGCAAGGTTGATCTTTGATCATCCCCCAAGACAGTTAGGGTCAGTCCTTAGGTGTCCGTCACATTGGCAATCCGTTTTCCCATCTATCTTTTCATTAAGTCAAGTTTGTCACCTTGTCGAACTACGTTGTCTCTGAGCTTGAACATAGGCAAGGTTGATCTTTGATCATCCCCCGAGATGGTTAGGTCAGCCCTTTAGGCGTCCGTCGCATTGGCAATCCGTTTGCCCATCTAGTCTGCATCTTAAGTCAGTCCTTTAGGCAATAAAATGGCGATCCATTTGTCCATATTATCATCAAGTCAGTCCACCACCAGTCAAACTACATGGTCTCTGTGTGTATAACGTAGGCAAGGCTAATCTATGGATTAGCTCCCGAGACCCCCAGGATAGGTCTTTAAGTTAGTCTGTTTGTCATAAAATCTTGAAAATACCAAAAACATTGAAAAATCTTGAAAATACCAAAAACATTTGTAAAAAATCTCAAAAATTCCAAAAACAGCCTCAAAACATTTGAAAAAACCCAAAATGGTGCACCCATTTCATCTCGCTTTCACCCGTGATTGTCATCACTCATAATAAATCATCGTCATTTTCACCCTTTGGTGAGTCAGTCAGAAGCAAGTTTAGCAGGTTCCAAAGTGAACTCCCTAATCGTCAAAGTCTCAAGTCTAAGTCAATAAGTCAGCAAGTTGGTCAACTCAAAGTATCAATAGCTTATCACCCAAATCAGTCCCACCAAAACCCTGATCACTACATGTCCTAGGATGAAGCTTTTCTGTGATGGACATAAGCATTAGGTACCCCACAGTAATTAGTCTTGGCTAGCGATACGAAGAACATTAGCTTGTTTGTTTACTTTATTTTGGTCTTTTTGACTTATCTTATTTTGCGGTCATTCCAAAGACCTCTTGATGATGCCTAAACAAAACAGGTTTAGAGAGAAAGGAATGGGGCAATGATCATTATCTTTTTATCTGCTGTGCTTGTTGGATGTTCTTGTAAAATAACTTGGCGAATACTTGCTTTGTTGGGTCCGTCCTAGCAAGGTTTTTGTATGTCAAGTGTGAACAAGAGCACTCCTATCTGATTGTCGAGTTAAAGTCCATCACACTAGGCACAATGCCATCCTGGTTCTTAATACCTTGATGCATCGCACCTACATGTGTTATCAAACATAAAGAAAGGTATGCTCTTTTCCCATCCTTGGATAAGCAATACATCATCATTATTCATCATCATTTCTAATAAAGTTGGATTTTTGAACTTCTGCATCTTCTTGGATTCAAGGGTTGATCCCTCTCATTCTTCTACCTTCTTTCATGCTAACATAATCATGCCACATTCATCTCACATGCATTGCATGTTTAAAATAATATAGATTTGTTATTTTTAGCATCTTCCAAACATCTCATTTTCATCATCATTATCATATAGATCATATAGTCTCGCAACCCATACATCCATTTTGAACCTCTTTGTCGCGAGATCCACCTCAAATTGAATCTTTTTGCTCGATCTCTCGAGGGGGCAATGTACTAACGTACTTCTTTTCGCTGAGGCATCTGAAAAATCAGAATTTTTTTAATTTCGATGTCGGCAGAATCATTCTTTGAACCAATGCAACGAGTACATTGCTTCAAAGAGGGGCAAAATGTAGACATGCAAAACTAACATCATGCATCCCGCTCTAACCATTCTACTATTAATCAATTATTACAATTTATTGATTAATTTCCTAAGGTTCATTAAATAAATCAAATTATTTAATCCTTATGTTCTTCTCATTTGATTTAATAAATCAAACTGATTTAATCAAATGTCAAATCCCTAAAATCCCCTAAGTTAATTAATCTAAATTAATTAACTTCTAATCATGATTATCATTCTCTAGCTTTTGACTCAACTAGAGTCAAATCCAAACTCTTAACTAACCCACCCACTTGCACCAATAAATCATTTATTTGATTTATTATTTCCTCTAATTACATTCAAAATGGAATCAAAATGGAATATTCTTCCAATTTGAATCTTCCCCCCAAAAGGGACTTGTCCCTTCCAACAAGGTTTTAAATGCTATTTGCACAAGTCAAACATGGCATTTATTGCACCTTTCATCCCCCCTAAACATGTCATTTCATCCAAATTTGAATTTCAAATTGGCACATTGGCCAAGACTTGCACATTCCTCACCCTCTCACACTTTGACAAGTGGCATCTTGTCATTGGCTCATGAATGATCCCACATTCATCCAAATATATCACTCTTCCTAATCTTGAATCTATAAAATGCAAAGCATTTCAACATAAATCATCTACAACACAAAATCTAAGAACAACACTTACTCATTGCAAGGTTACTCTCTTCATTTGAGAATCAATCTTGCTCTTCATCATTCACAATCTACACACATTTTGAAAGCATCTACACTATAGGCAACTTGAGTTCAAGCATCTCATTGTCTATCTCACTAAGCTTATCAAGGATTGGGAAAGGGCTCTTTCACATACTCAAAGAGCACCAATCCACTATGGGATAGGTTTATTTCATTGTTTACATGCTTTGTTTAATTTTGTTGTTCGGTTGCATTTGAATCATGAAGTATTATCTCATAGGGATAGGAATTTCTGTTTATGTTGTTTTGCCATTGTGCTAACCATATACAGATTTTCATGTCCACAGTATTTCTTTCAATTTTTGTGTAGAGAAGGGGGATTCGCTACTCACGAGTTCTCTTCACTCAGAGAGCCTCATGGGGTGAACTACCCTAAAATACCTCAAGGAACAACAATGAGAGTTATAGAATCAGAAAGAGTAGGTCACAAATATTCTTTGGACAAACTAACAAGCTCTCAGCCAAAGGATGTCAACATAGAATACAGACAACAACATGACACACTTGTGTCCCCGAGGTGCACTGGCGTATCGTACGGACCAAAAAGCAAGTTTATCTCAAAAAATAGCTAAATGAATGCTTCTACTCTAATTGTTGAGAACTTCTAGAATGTAGGAAAATGACAAAAAGTGATAAAGCTTAAATACATTGAAATAGATAAAGAGAACAAGAAGCAGAAAGGAAATGCTTACAACCACACAAGTGATGAATCCTCCAGCATGTGAACGTCTTCAATACCTACACACAATAGAGGGAGAAATTATTGGGGTCGTATAAGGGTTTGCCTTAGTCAAACCCCCTTTTTGGTGTTCCCACCTCCATGGACAACCAAGATAGCGATGGTGGAGAAAAGTATGATAAAGCAAGAAATGAAGTAAAGAACACAAAAGCACTACAAATTTTTTTTATGCTACTCAACCAAATTGTAGAGGAGAGGAGTAGAAAGCTTACCACCTCCACCAAGGTCTCACTAGCTAGTGGGGGAGAAAATGAGAGGACTCAAGCCTCTACTGCAATGGTGTTTGTTCGACACTTGCTCTACGGAGTTGACAAAGTATTGATGTTGCTACTATAGAATGTAAAGTATTGCTTGAGAGTGATGGAGTGAATGTTTAAAGCTTGTGGAGAGCCAAGCAAGATGAATCAAAGGCTTAGTATTTTTAGAAGCTGTAGAAGAGATCAAATGGAATGAGAGTGAATGAATTTGAAGTAGAGATGAAGGAAACGACCATATTCGGGTTGGTTCATTGAAGGGGGCATTACAATTCAACTTCCAATGGGAAGTGTAACACCTTTGCAAGATCCACACACAAAAATCTACTAGTGACATAAGTGCACTGTATGAATGTTTACATGCTGTGTAGGCATCCCCGATAGTTATTTCTCTATCAACACACAAAATAGACACCAAGTGGAATGAAGGTAGTGGGATTACATGGAATTTTGACTTTGGATTTGGTTTTCTAAGGTGAGGATGTGTAAAATGGGAGTTTGCGTAAGGGGTGAAAATTCACTCCTATTCACTTTTCCCCCACTTTAGTGAGCATGAATACTGATGAGTGCTTCAATAAAGTAGATCAAAGAAGTGGCAGAGTTAGAAATTTATACCTGAACCGTCGAGGAAGAATACCATGATCTGGAGAACCCAATAGTGTAAGGCACCTTGCTTATAGGTCCAAGAACTCTCACATGAAGGAAACTGAGAAATGTTCCTTATAGACCCATAGACTTGCAAGGAAGGTATCCTCCAAAAACTCTCACATGAAGGAAACTGAGAAAAGTGCCATACAGACCTGCAAACCTGCAAGGAATGTATCCTCCAAGAACTCTCACATGAAGGAAACCAAGAAAAGTGCCTTACAAACTTGCAAGCCTGCAAGGAAGGTATCCTCCAAGAACTCTCACATAAAGGAAACTGAGAAAAGTGGACTATGCAAAGTCAAAAAGCAGCTTCACAGGCACACCTACAAAGCAACATGTTTACCTGTAGATAGAACATGTCAAAAAGTGGCCATGTAGGCAAGTAAGCAGACAATCACATAGACCATTGAAAATTTTGGAAGGTTTTCAAAGGGGTCCCTCAAGAACCCTTAAAAAGAAGATGGGTCCAATCAAGGGACACACTATTCAAAAAGTGAGGTCTACTTAGGCTACCCCCAAGCTAGACACAAAGATATGAAATAGGTCTAGTCGGGCTCCCCCCAAGCTAGACACCATAAAATTCATTTGAGATACAAGATTTTAAAATGGGGTCCCTTGGGAACCCTTCAAAAAGAAGAGGGTCCACTCAAGGGACGCTACATTTGAAAGTCATAGCAAAGAAGAGGGGGTCCTTTAAAAGGACACACATCTCCATAACAAGTTATCACTACCCCCAACATAAAGTGGTGGAGAACCACACAAGATACTTAAAACATGTAGGATAGAGGTAAACCTTGATATCACTTATCATTTAGAAGAAGAGTCAAGTGCATCAACAAACAAATGAGTGATGGCACCTGAATCACAAAGTCATTGTATTTTATCCTTCAAGGCCTTACATTCACTAGTGGAATGGCCAAGAAATCGATGGTATGCACATAAAGAATGATTAAGTGGGCTTTAAGAATCCACAACAAAATACGCTCTTGCTTAAACAAAGGATGAGGAGCAAGAAGCAACCCTTTCTCTTGTGAATAAAATATTGTCTTCTCGCAAGAAGCAGATACAAAGTTAGAGGAAAAAGGAGGATGGACCAATCTATGAGAATGAGGTTGAGCATACATCATGTCAAAATTTGATTGTGGTTTCCATTAAGATTGTTCATTCGAGCAACCAAGCCCTAAATTATGCTTATGAGGTGCACATTCTATAGGGACCTGAATTCCTTATTTGTTACACCCACAACCTTTATGGTCACAACCATATTTAGAGACAAGCTCAAAGTTGGGACCATAACGTGCTTGTAAATCATGAGAAGAGGGGGGATCTACATAGAGTGTATTATTCTAGCAAGGGGGAATATACTCTTCTATGGGATCACCATCATCCTCTTTAATAGGACTACCAACATTATCCTCTTTAGTAGAAGCATAATCATCTTCCTCAAAAGGAGGATCAACGCTAAGAAAATTACAATTTGTATTCACATTATCTTGCTATACAAAAGAATAACCATCTTCAATAGCGGGTGTGAATGATGTTTTCAGAAGGTCTGAGTGGATCGGGTTGAATTTATATTCCCTACTAGAGGATTCTGTAAAGTCTAAAGAACCCCAATCATCAACAAGACATGCATTCCTTTGAGAAGTAGAAGGAGAAGACCTAATATTTATCGGTTCAAAAGGATATTCTTTAGGGACATCTATCTCAAGAGTATCCTTTGTAGTAAGTACTATTGGAGTAAACACTGACACGCTGGAAGACACTGAAGAAATAAGAGTAGGCACAACCAAAACCTGACCAACAATTGCCATCTCACATAAGTGCATAGCCTCAGGGTCAACCTTAACTATGACAACTTGATTATTGCAAATGAACTTAATAGATTTATGCAAGGTAGATGAGACTACACCCATAGCATGAATCCATGGTCTACCAAGAAGAAGGTTATAAGGTAATTTTTTTGACATAACATATACTAGAGTGGGTATAGTAATGGGTCCAAGTTGCAGAGGTAATACTATTGTACCTAGAGATTTTTTCTCAACATTATCGAACCCATGAATGTCAATGAAAGAAGCATTAAGAGAAGATGGATCAATATTAATCTGAGGAAATAGATCAATGCTACATATGTTGAGCACCAAACCGACATCAATGAGAGTACGCCTAATGCCAATCTTATTAATGTTAACTATAATCAGTAGAGGGTCCGCTTGCTTCTGTAATTTTGGAGGTGGGAGTTCCTGTGGATAGAATCTAATATTTGGTGAATCTGCATGAATATGAGATAATTCATTAACATCTTCCATCCTAGCGGAAGAAGGCAAGGGGATCTTTTGCAAGGTTTCTTGAAGCATACCTTGATAAATCAGAGTAGGCTGAAGCAAGTCCCACAGTTAAATCTTAGCTGGAGTAAATTGAAGTTTCTTGAAAAGATCATAATCACTGGGTGCTTTAGTTGTAGGTTTAGGAGCTGAAGGAAGACTTGGTTGTTTATTCATTCTATTTTCATAAGTATGGTATATCTCTCTATAAGAGGGATCCTTAGAAAGATCAGGAGAATCATCATCAAATGGAACACCATCAATAGAACAAGCCCTCTTAGGAGAGGGACTAGATAGAGTTAGGTAAATGATCGGTCTCTTAGGCCTTTGAGGGGTAGTAGAGACATAGATTACATTTACAGAATAATCACAACTAGTAGAATAATTATTTTAATACATTGTCAACATCGATCCAAAAAGGATCCAATGCGGAAGGAGATTCATCATTTTCTAACGCATCATCTCTAGAGGAGGGTGCATTGGAATAGATAAGAAATTAATCATTCACAAACACGTGTCTAGAAGAGAGTGCGTTGGAAGGAGTAGAAGATTCATCACTCATGAATGCATCATCTCCAAAAGAGAGTGCATCAGAATGAATAGAAGGTATAGTAATATTTAGAAAGGTATCAATGATTTCATCTCCTTGCAACAAGATATCCTTCAAAGTAGGGGGAGTTTCATGAGAAGGATCAAAGACACCGGGTGACATAGGAAAAGCCAAGTCACTGTCACATGCATGAAATGGAATATCATTAATATTTTGAACAAAATTAGATACTGAGCTAATAAAAGAAGATATTAAGTTCATTAAGATTTTTTTGGTATTTTCTAGGTTCTAGTAATTTGCATTTTCGGAGGTCTTCGGAGTGAAATTTGGGGTCAGAACTTGCATCCGTACTTAAAATTTGTTAGTTGAAGGCATTGTATTTTAGGTACTAAAATGGTTCTCTAGGAGACCTTTCCAATGGTGCAAACGGTTCTGAAATCTGAGCATTGAGTCAAAAGTTATGAACCCACCAAGTAGGGGTAAAAAAATTCCTAGTTTTTCGGTTCATGTTGGGTTCACAAAAATGTAGAGAAGGGGGATTCACTACTCACAAGTTTTCTTCACTTAGAGAGCCTCACGAGGCGAAATTTCCTAGACTACCTCAAGGAACAACAATGAGAGTTCTAGAATCAGAAAGAGTAGGTCACGAAGATTCTTTGGACAAACTAACAAGCTCTCGACCAAAGGATGTCAGCATAGAATACATACGACAACGCGACACATTAGAATCCTCGAGGCATGCTGGCGTCTCATACGGACCAGAAAGCAAGTTTATCTCAGAAAATAGCTAAATGACTACTTCTACTCTAATTGCTGAGAACTTCTAGAATGTAGGAAAATGACAAAAAGTGATAAAGCTGAAATACAGTGAAATAAATAAAGAGAAAAAGAAGCGGAAAGGAAATTCTTACAACTGTGCAAGTGAAGAAGCCTCCAACATGTGAATGTCTTCAATACCTTCACACAAGAGAGGGAGAAATTATTGGGGCTGTATAGGGGTTTTCCTCAGTCAAACCCCCATTCTAGTGTTCCCACCTCGATGGATAACCAATATAGCGATGATGGAGAAAAGTATGATAAAGTAGGAAATGAAGTAAAGAACACAAAATCACTACAAAACAATGTTATTCTACTGAACCAAATCATAGAGCAGAGGAGTAGAAAGCTTACCACCTCCACCAAGGTCTCACTAGCTAATGGGGGAGAAAATGAGAGGACTCAAGCCTCTGTTGCAATGGTGTTTGTTCCACACTTGCTCTACAGAGTTAACAAAGTGTTGATGTTGCTGCTATGGAGTGTAAAGTGCTGCTTGAGAGTGATGGAGTGAATGTTTAGATCTTGTGAAGAACTAAGTGAGATGAATCAAAGGCTTAGAGTCTTTGTAGAAGTTATAGAAGAGATGAAATGGAATGAGAGTGAATGAATTTGAAGTAGAGATGAAGGAAATGGCCATATTCGGGTTGGTTCGTCAAAGGGGATGTTACAATTCGACTTCCAATGGGAAGTGTAATGCCTCTGCAGGATCTAGACGCATGAATCTGCCAGGGACATAAGTGCATTGCATGGATGTCTGTGCACCATGTTGGCATCCCTGACAGTTATTCCTCTGTCAACACACAAAACAAATGCCAAGTGGAACAAAGGCAGTGGGCTTACATTGAATTTTTCCTTTGGATTTAATTTTCTAAGGTGAGGATGTGTAAAAGGGGAATTTGTGTAAGGGGTGCAAATTCACTCCTATACATTTTGACTTCATAATTATGGTTTTGGGTTTGGTTGAGATTTCTTTCTATTTAATTGTAATTTGGAAATGCTTATCACTAAAATATCTTGTGGTTTGATTGGATTAGACTACCATTTCAGGTTTATGTTGTTGATTTATTGATCATTTGAGGTGGTTGAATGAAACTAGGGAATCTGTGTATATTGTAGTAAGTTAGGGTTTCCAAATTTTGTTCTTTGGTAATGCACTTGTGTTTATCCACCATTAATTAGGGTTTTTGTTTGAATTGAGGTGGTCAATTTTCTTATATTTCTATGAATTCTAAAGGTTGGCATGTATAAACCCTATTTCATGAATTTGTAAGTGGTGTTCCAACTTGAATTTGGGTCAAACTATAGGTATCCTTGTTAGAATTCAGGTTGAGTTTTTGCTTGTGGGTGGAAGGATTCTAATTTGGTCGATTTTTATGAGTTAGAAGTTTGAAATATGTTCATGGAATCTGTGGTGCTACAAAATCACTAAAAAATCATTCTTCACGTAATCCACTTCCAAGTAGTAAACCTGAGGTCATGTCTTTTGCAAAATTCTTTTAGTTGTGGATTTCCTAAGTTCTTTGAGTTTGGTGAAATCCGCCTTTTCCCGAAAAACCCAAACTCCAATCCTTTCACGGAATCTGCGATGCATTGGATTCCCCAAATTCATGAGGGCTTAAAATCCCCAAGTCCACAAAATGCCCGATGAATGTTTGAGTTTGGTCTTGAGAAAGGTATGAGGTAAGTTTCATGGTCTTATGATTATGTTGACTTAAGTTTGATTGAGTTTTCATTGTTTGCAGAATCCACCTAAGCATGGAATGCTTAAGGGTTAGTTCCTTTGCAAAATCCATGATGGGCCAGGATCCCCGAAATCCATGAGTTCCCGAAATCTATGAATGTGTCAAAAACCCGAAGTATGCTTGAGATTTGATTTTAAGGGTTTGCAATCTAGTTTTGATGATTTTAATGATGGTTGAACAAAGCTGTATGTGGCATATATGCTTTAATAATGGATTTAAAGATATTATTTTTTAATGATTATTATGCTTTACATTATGGTCATTATGGTCTTTTCTAACTAGATGTAGGTAGAATCCACTAAGGCTAAGGGCTCCAAGGCAAAATCGACTGAACCTATTAAAGAGGAACCCACCACTAGAGCTGAAAGAATGAAGTATGATTTCAAGGGTACAAGGCGAGAGTCCAAGATTATCTCAACATGGGAAAAAGTTGGAGATAAAAATATGGGTCATGTGGATTATGAGGACTTCAAACAAAGGAAGTATTGTAATGCACCCACTCCTTTGGCACAGATATTGGTACATATTGGATTGGCACAAGCTACTAGATTCCCACCTTTAGTACAATGTTCAGAGTTAATAATGGAGTGTGCAAAACATTATGACTTAGAAAAGAGAGTGATTGTTGGTCGTCAAGGAAGGGTAATGGAGAATATTACTAAGGATTCAATAGATGAGGCCTTCAATATTGGGTCACATCAACAATTGGTGAAGATGCAATTGAAAGTTTCACAAGAATTCTATAGCTCAAATCCAACTCAAGCATTGAAGATAATGAATAGTTCATGTATGGAGAAGCCAAAGTCACACTATTCTAAATTTCTGAAACAATTGCATAGGATTGACTTCAAATTGGAATACAACGACATGATTAATCTCCTCAGTAGAGTGATGGGACTAGATAAAGATTTAATCTTTGAGGAGTGGATGTTTTATGTTATTTCTCAGATTAAGAAAGGAATCCACTATCATTGGGAAGGAACCATTAGTGACAATTTGGACTTGCAATTGAGAAGTGTGTAGGACACCAAAATATTCACCATGACTTTGTATGTTGTACATATGCTAGCCAAGAATTTTGGGTATAAAGGCCTAAGCTATAAAGGAAAAATTGGTCAAGATAGGGTTTATGATGTTTATCCTCAATTGCACTTCAATACTTCCAATTTTAGAAGGGTAAATGATTATTTTACCATGTATATAACCAGAAATTTGCAGGATGCTCTCCATGTTAGAATTTTAGTAGAGGCAATAGATCTCATTAGGAAGTATGCCTTTTGGTTTATTCAATTTCAAAAGTTTACATACATCAAAGTGCATGGGTCTCCAAAGATTCCATACAAGCTCCTAGATATCCATCAAACAAGCTTATACTATTGGAGTTGATAGGACAATTGTCTAATTTTGATTCCATTTTTAAGGAAATGCATAAAACAGGGGTTGATGTTGACTTTCCCTTGAGGATTGGTGGTTTGGAAGTGTTTCCTTCTATACAAAGTACACATCATTCATAAATTGAGATGGATCATCTTTATTTGTTTTCTCATTCTGATAGGGGTAGTTTTGATCCTCATGGAATAGCATAAAGAATGGCTAGTAAGGAGCATAAACATAAGGATCACATTGAAGATTATTGGGAAAATTATAGAGATGAGTTTTAAGTATTGAAAAGAAGATATTAAAGGCTATCTTTGAACTTGATAAGACTTCATAGGGTGGAAAATGTGCCTGATCAAGTGGATGATGAAGAGGACCCTATCCAGTATCATGATTACATGCAATTTCAAGATAATCCACTCGCTACTATGAATTGGTCAAAAGACGAGGTTGTTGATTTGGATCAAATCACTGCTCCAGTGTTGAGATATTCCAAGCAGTGGGTCAAACATAAGGTGTTGGAATTGGAGGCCACATGAATAAATTTCACTTATGATTTGTTGGGAAACTTGGACTCCATTCAGAAGAAGAAACTGAAAATAATCAAGATGATGCTGCAATTCCTCATGAGGAGGAGGATATGGAAGAAGAACCTATTATAATTAAAAGGAAAACTAGAAGTCAAACAAAAGACAAGGAGCCTAAAAGACAACCGGTCTCCAAGAGGAGAAATCCAACAAAAGAAGTTACTAAAGAAGGAGATGTAGTAGCTCAAGCTCAAAGAAGAGAAGAATTATTATAGAGGGAGAGAAAATATTTTTCCAAGAAAATTGAGGCTAATAAAGAGGATACAAATCAATCCAAGGTAATTGAAATAGAGAGATCTAGAGAGAGAACACAAGTATATACTAGAAAGAACTCTCCAAAACAAAAGGTTTTCCCTCTTGATGTAGAGAATATAGAAAAGGCAATGAATGAGCCTGAAGAGAATGTTAAGGAAGCATCAACTAATGAAGTTGAAGATATTGAGAGAGTAGTTACATGAAATAATACTCCTCTCAAATCTCCTCTGTAAAATGTGTAAACTGAAACTGATAAAGAAGAGGGAGAAACTGTAATGGGTTAAGCAAACACCTCCAAGGAGAAAGGGTTTGGATATCAAGAAGAAGATGTGCCAACACCTAAGAGTGGGGAACTTGGTAATCTTGGAGTTGAATTAGAACAAAAGGTCGATGAATTGCAAAGTGATAAAGAAGAAGAGAAGTAGCTAGAGAAAACTAATGAAATAACTTCAGAATATCCTGAGAAGGAAGAGATGCATGTATTTGATGTTGAAAATAAGGAGGGATAACAGAGTTAATATGATGCTGATAAAGATCCATATAACTTTAAAGAAAATAAATCTAAGGATTAGGAGTAGGAAAATGTTTCTTAGGAGGATACAAACATTGAAAAATCAACTGCTCCTAATTGGTTGAAGCAACGATTGAAGTATAAATCCATCATTGTGGAAGAAGAGACTCCTGATTGGGGTAAATTTTTCACAAATTTGGGTAAGAAAAAAGAAAGAAAAAAAGAAAGGGTGGTGTCAAGAATGACAAGGGATGAATATAATAATAGAATTCTTCATGTTTCCATGCCTACAAATGATAAGCATAAGGATGAGGTCAATGCATTTGATTACAAGGTTGAAACTATCAACTTGGGCCCATCTATAAAAGAATAGGAAAGAGAAGATCTCCATGAATCAGTACAGACCATCTTAAAGATATTGGACAATGAAACTCAAGCTAAGGAAAAGCTGAAACAATAGATGAGAGAACTACAAAAATACATCCAACATTTAATCAAGCCTCTGCAAACACAAGTCAGTGAGGGATTTTCATTTGCAGAGGGCTTGTTATCCAAGGATGCCATAAGTGAGATTGAAAGAATGAGAACCTCCTTACAGGTTACTCAACAATGGCTTGGTAGTGTAAGCCAAAGGGGAGATTTTATGATAGAAAAGGTGTTGCAGACACATGAAATATTCATCCTTCCTTGAAGATATAACTTATCTCACAACATAATGTCAAGAAACAAAGGATACAACCATTTTTGAGTTGAAGAAAGTGATTGAAATTCCAAAGGAGGTGTTGGTTAAGGGAAATGTCCTCACAACTAAAGATGTGAATAAGCCAATTGAATGGGTTGAGGCATTGAATTCCAAGAAGGAGCTCATGATGAAAGTACTAAAGAAGGAATTCAAGATCCAAGGTAAGGCCAAGGAAATATCAGATAACTGCATTGCATTTTTAGAAATTGTTATAGGAAGAAAGAAGAACTTAAAAGTGGATCAACTACAAAAGTGGTGGCACAAATTTTATTCTCTAGTTGAAGATGGACTGTAACAAATGATCAACTTGAGGATGCAACTGTTTATATTTATAATTTGGATAAGTATCAAGGGATACAAGAAGATTGGGAAAATATTTTAGTTAAATATGGAGAAGAATTAAAGTCTATCAAATTAAGAATAAATTTTATTCCAATCCCAGATCAGGCTGACCTAGAAAATGTATTTTCTATAAGTGGAGAAAAGGACAAGGAGGATGACCCAACTTGATTTTCTCAAACAATGTGTATACCACATCAAGATTGTTGGAGTTCTAAGATGGATATGCCTATATTTATGTGTCAAGGACCCTTTATTCAATTGTAAAATGCCTTTGGGGCCGAATTTTGTAATATTTTATTGTAAAAATTAAATTAGGTGATTGAAACTGTCAAGGGTGACCCATGTTGACCGACCTAATTGTAAGCCTAATTTAATTTCTTTCTTAGGATGACATGTTGTTGAGGTTCTATATATTGAGGCTCTCTCCTCACTTGTAAGGTTTAAATGAGATACTGGAATTGTTACAAACTTTTGGTGAAGTGAATACAATTGAAGAAATTGTCTTTTGGTGCTCTTCTTTGTATTGTTTCATCTCTATAGGGTTCTGGTGTTTAAAATCTATTATATGTTCTTTTGAGTAAGTGATTTTAAGATTAATCTTAGAATTATTTATAGTTCATTCATGTTTATGATAAAGTTTATAAGGTGTTGATGAATCGTCGGTCCATACTTTTAGCAATTTTCTGATTGTAAGTTGCTGTGTAAAGTTGTCTTGGGCCTACTCTTTATTGCACTCAAGTTCAATTGTGGATGTTTATGCATTCCATGCTTTTGGATGAATGTTTGAATTTTTACAGTTTGAAAATATTTAATACCTTTGGAGATTGCACTATTCTTGTGATACTGTAGATTTAATCTTGGCTAAGCAAGAATTGGTTTTGGAAGATTAGTCCACCTTGAATGCTCTGTTATTTTCATGATTGATCTTAGGTTTTAGATTAGGAATCTCTCTAAATTCTTATCTTTTGCTATTTCTTTGAGATCATTATTAGTAGGATTTACAAAGCATCACTACATTATTCCATTTGATGAATTTGAAGCTTCCAACATTTGATTTGTAAGGCCCCTTGTGATTACTAATAAATCACATTTTCACTGAGTTGTTTGTACATTATCAAGACCTAACATTAGAGACCTTGGGGTTTTTTCTTGAGGCTTACTAATAGAAATTTACCTTTCAAGAGAGATAGGATACTTGTATTATGTTTGTGTTGTTGCAGTGCTAAAAACACCATCAATAATATCCTAAAGGACACAACTTATATAAGAATTGGGCCTACAAAGGAAAAGGATTAGGGGCACAAGAACAAGGAATTATGGAGCCTATTGAGCTTTGAGAATATAAAACCATCAAGGACTTGGATTCTTGGAAATTGAATTGGTAACCATAAAACCCCAGTGTTATCATGATAACAATAGTAAGACTTCTACATATAAGAACTCTTAGGAGGAAGCCTTCAAAGAATCCTTTCAAACCATCACCAATTTTTTTGACATTGATGACATATACACCATTTCATCCTCCATTTACCTTCAAAATTTATATCCTAAATTAATTAATTGGGACCAACAAGGACCTCCCGTCTTGGACACATTCCAAAATTATGAAGCAATTGCATAAATCATGGGAGTTTGACACCACCTCCCATTAGGAGATCATAATTAGGATCACCAAATCATATAACAAAAATATGCTTAGTCTGGGAAGCAAATCATGTGCCTCAATCATAAAAATTAAAAAGATAAAAATAAGAAAGAAATATCCCTTAGTGAAAACCTTGATGAGGCGCTTGTGGATTGTGAAAAAGTAAAAATAAGACACATCCCTCAATGAAAACCTTTATGAGGAATTGGAGGATGGGGAACTTGATTCAATCCGAAAGCATGATGAGACATCTATGGAAGTGATTGAAGATATCATAGACATCAACTTTGGAACAAATGAGGAACCTAAAATTACCCATATTTCCAAAGAGCTAGAAGAAACATTTAATGAAAAATTGGGAGAGTTCCTCAAAAGAAGATCCATTAACTTTTCTTCAACATACAAGGAAATTCCAAGATTGGATCCATACCTCATGGTACATCATTTGGAAGTCTATCTATATGCAACAACTATCAAACAAAAGTTACAAAAAATGCATCCACAAATAGCTCTCTTGGTAAAGGAAGAACTACAAAAACTCTTGGAAGATGGATTTATTAAGCCTATTGATTATCCTGAATGGGTGTCCAACATTGTACCAGTTTCCAAACCTATTGTGAACATCCACATATGTACAAATTTCAAAGATCTTAATAAAGCATGTCCAAAAGATGATTTTCCATTGCCCAATATTAATATGATTGTAGATCTTATTGTCAAACATGAAATGTTATCCCTCATGGATGGATTTTCAGGTTATAATCAAATCTGCATTGCCCAAGAAGATCAACATAAAACAACTTTCATAACTCCATGGGGAAAATTTTGTTACCAAGTAATGCCCTTTGGACTTAAAAATATAGGAGCAACATATCAAAGAGCAATGAATTCCATCTTCCATGACATGATACATGCCATTATGGAAGATTACTTGGATTATCTCCTAGGGAAATCAAAAAAAGGATGGACACATTAAAATAATTGAAGAATATTTGATTAGCTGGAAAGTATAAATTGCAGCGTAATCCCAAGAAATGTGTATTCAAAGTCTCATCTAGAAAACTAATAGGCTTTGTTGTTTCCCACCAAGGAATTAAAGCATATACAACAAAAATAAAAGAAATAAGAGAAATGCCTCCACCAAAGAATATCAAACAAATCAAAAGTTTGCAGGGAAAGGCACATGTACTTTGAAGATTCATTGCATAGCTAGCTAATAAATGTCAATATTTTTCCTACCTACTTCACAAAAATATCGCATTCAAATGGGATGAAAATTATCAACAAGAGTTCCAATAACTGAAAGACTATCTTGCAACATCACTAGTCCTAGTACCTCCACAAAAAATAAATCCACTCCTCTTGTACATATTAGAGACTCAAGTGGTACTAGGGGCATTGTTAGCTCAACACGACAACAAGGGGAATGAAAGATCCATATACTATATATCTCACACATTAGCCAGAAGTGATTTGAACTACAGTTCAATAGAAAGAGCATGTTTGGCTATGGTCTTCTATGCTAAGAAACTACAACACTATATGCTCAATCATAAGACTCAACCCATCTCAAAAGTTGGTCCATTAAAGTATCTACTTTCAAAAGAAACCCTCCAAGGAAGAATAACTAAATGGATAATTGGCCCTAGTGAATTTGACATCGAGTATGTAGACAAAAAAGATATGAAAGGACAGGTGGTTGTTGATTAGATTTTTGAAGCTCCCCTATAAGATATTCACTCATTATTGATAGAATTCCCAAATGAAAACATCTTAACTAAAAAATAAGGAACATGGTGGAACTTGTATTTTGATGGATCTCTTACACAACATGGCTCAGGGGTAGGAATATTTTTTGTCACACCTCAAGGAGATTGCATCCCTAAGTCATACAAAATCACATTTCCTTGCACAAACAACATAGTAAAATATGATGCATTAATAACAAGACTTAAGCTTTCCATCCAATGGAAGATTGAAAAATTATAGGTATATGACGACTCTAAATTAGTCATCAAACAAGTGAATGATGAATATTAGACAAAATATGAAAAGCTATTGCATTACAAATGTATGGTGGATAGCTTCAAGGAGTACTCCACATAAATCCGGTTTGGTCATATACCAAGGGTAAATAACAAAGCAACAAATGCCATGGCTACCATTGGTTCACTTGTTGATGTCTCACAAAATAGTCAGCAATACGAGTTGCTTATAGAGAAAATTTTGGTCCCTTCTTATGATATTCTTGAATCTAAAATTATTGGAGACATTATTGGTCCTGAATCCCCATGGTATCAAGAAATATATGAGTACCTACACAATAAAACCATCCCACCCAACCTCTCAACCTCACAATTCCAATCCTTTATTCGAAAAAAATTGTGTTTCACTATTCTTAGAGACACCATTGATCATCGTTCTTTTGATGGCACCCTCCTCAGATGTTTAGAATTATCAAAAGCTCAAACCACCTTAAATGAGGCACATCAAGGTATTTGTGGGGCCTATTCTAGTGGACCAACATTAGTTAAGAAGTTGCTACATACATGATATTATTGGCCCACAATGGAGCAAGACACTATTAATCTGGTGAGAGTATGCAAACCTTGTCAACAACATGGTGACTTGATTCATGCACCATCACAAGAATTGTAGCCTATTGTTACTACATGGCCTTTCTCATGATGGGGTTAGACCTCATTGGCAAGATATATCCTACATCCTTAAATGGCCATAAATTCATAATCACCGTGACTGAGTACTTTACTAAGTGGGTGGAAGCCATACTTATGACCTACGTTATAGGGAAATAAATTTCTAAATTCATACTTTATTACATCATTTTTTGCTTTGGCATTCCCGCTTCCATAATCATAGACAATAGACACACCTAAAAACTAGGAGGTCCATAATTTGTGTCAACAATTTTACATTCAATATCATTTTTCCACTCCATATTACCCACAAGGAAATGGCCAAGTTGAGGGCACAAATAAAACAATCCTAAGAATCATAAAGAAAATGGCCAATTAAGCTGGTCATGATTGATAACTACAACTTAATCCTACCTTATGGGCATACTGTAGTAGAATTTACACACCTACTAGAGTCACTCCCTATTCCGTTGTATATTGTGCCGAAGCTATCTTGCCAATAGAGGTTGAACTCCCATCATTAAGAATATCTCTACAACATCTCATTTATGATGAAGAATATCATGTAGCACATCTTCAATAGCTAGAGCTTCTAGAAGAGAAACATTTAAATTAACTCAATCATCTCAGAGCATATCAAAACAAGCTTCACAGAATTTATAACAAGAAGATCAAACCCAAAGAATTTTCCATTGGAGATCTGGTCCTTAAGGAAAATCAACGTAACCTACAAGAATGAGAAAAGAAGGGCAAGTTTGAACACAAAAAAATATGGATTTGGGGCATATCAGTTAGCCACCATGGAAGGAGAGCCCTTGGAATATCCCATGAATATCATTCATCTCAAAAAATTCTTCACGTAAGAAGAACCAAAAAAAAAAAAAAAAATAGCAAAAATACTAAAAAATCAAAAAATCAAAAAAGAAAAAAAATAGTAAAGAGAAATAATTTGTCCAATGGTTAAAACCACTTTGTGGTGCCTTGGGAAAGTACCATGGTGAAAACCTAGAAAATAGGCACCATTTGTAAGGATATGTCTACCATCCATTAGGTCACTTTTTCCTCCACCCATAATAAAACTATCCATAAAAAGTCCACCCATCCATTCACCTACCAACTATAGCTTGGAATACACCCATCCATCCCCCCCAATCTAATAACAAAAGAGTTTTTTCTACCATGATCCTAAATCCACCATACACCCTCCTTTATGTCACCCGACTAATCACTTCCATAATAAACACTAGACTTACACGATAATCACCATTAGATGTAGTGGGAAGAGGTATTTAATATACCTAGTTTCTCATCCACCCATCACATAATAAAATACCATTTCCTAATAAAATACCACCCATAATAAAAATATTATCACCCCAAAAAAACATCCATATCACCTTGAGACAAACAATGTAGAAGCAAACAACACACATACCCACATAGATCTTAAATCATCAATGCAATCACTAAAACCACAATTACCACTTCACTTTTTGTCCATCGTAATCCACCCCATCTTTTCCTGATAGGATGCATCCTTGGTTTGGTGACCCTTATCAGTCTTATCTTTATAAAGAGATTCAGATTTTTCTTTTTGGATTTATTGTTGTGACTCTACAATGTCACCAAGTGGTGGCCATCTAGTTATTTTCATATCTTGGTGTGTCAATAACAAGGTACAAAGTAGATATGGGTCATTTTGTATGGCATGTCTACGATTAGCCTAATTTACTAATGATTTCTCACACCTTAGCTAGAGGGGTTCAAAACATTTTGGTCCACTATATAATCCCCTCTATAAACCACTAAGGTGCTAGGAATCATTTAGTAATATATTTTTTTGCACATGTTTGTGAGTCTCAAAGCCCATGCAAGATACATGATTGCACCTTTGGTCATTTATACCATTGGGGAATAATGCTTCTTACTAGATATCAAATTAAAGATTTCTCACCACATTTTCCCAACATGATTCCCCCCATCCTCTTTCTCCTTCTCTAACATAAATCTTCATTCTCCCCCCACTGATCCCCTCATCCCCCCTATAGACCTAGGCTGGAGTACATAATGTATCATGACACAAAATAAACACTCACACCTACATTTCACATGATTTTGATAAGGAAATTTTAAGTACAGAACTACCACAAGGCCATTGACACAATGCCAAATTCATGATGCAATAATGACTAAGAGAGAGAAAACTATCATAGGGAACTTATTACCATCCCGATCCCTCCTAATTATTTTACTATGATGCAAGTCAATTGTTGCTAATCAGTTACAAAAACTACCATAAATGATAAAGTAAATGTAAACATGCCGACAACTAAGTTATAGATTAGGTGTTATCAATGGCATGGCATACCTACACATCCCATCAAAACATCATATTGGCAATATGCATGAGAAAATCATCTCGCATAATTAGCATGATATAGATACATAAATATTAACATTTTTTATATCCATCCATCATATGCATCAAAATTCATTTCCACATAAGCATTTACAATGAATTTTATAATATATCTGACTACATACTCTACAAATAAGCCATCTACCCATCATAGTGAAAAGTGAGGAAAAAAATATGGTATTTATTGTACTGTCATCATAGGATCAAAAGCTAAATCATAAAAAACCATCAAAGGAAATATTTAGTACACCTAATATCATACTTGATCTATTAATGCACTTGGGTCTATATCAAACAATTGACTTCAAATGGGTAGCTGCTTGTCGCCACTATCACCCATCTATCAAGTAATTAACACACAAGTCCTTCGATGTCGAACCTGCATCACAAAGTTCTGGTAAATTATTCAAATGTCATCAATCACATATATCCATTATATCCCATACATATCATAATAAATGTCATCACATTCATATATAATCCATCACATAAATGCTACAAATAAATACACATCATCATAATCCATAAATCAAATATAGCATAATCATATGTAACATCATAATCATATACTGTCCATAGACATAAATCACATCACATGCATAATTAATCCACATCACATAATAAAAAGTCACATAGAATAATATTTTCATAAACCATATAGGATGATATCAATCATATCATATATATATCAAAATATAATGTCATGATACATGTATAAAAGTCTCTTGTGTGTACAAAAAGTCGAGCCCATCTTAGTGAAAAATCCAAAAAGTCATAATCAATATGAACTATCCTATGCTCCTTGCATTTGACCCTCTGTCAGGTGATCTCTATGGTGGATCTCTTCGTGGCCATTATGGCAGAACCATACCCACTGATGGCCTTGAGCGAGCTGGCCCATGTGATCTTGGAGTCACCGAAAAAGTAGCCCTTCTACTTTTTTTCACTTGTTCAGGATCTCCTTGTAGTTTTGGCTTAAAGTTTCCTTTATTTAATGTTTTAATGTGGATAACACATTCACATTAGGTCTTGGGACCTTATGAATTAATAAATTTTAATGGTTCCTTGCAAAAGTGTTGCGAAGTGTTGTAACACACTTTCACACTTTTCTAGGGTTTTATCAAATAACTAAGCATAATCATCATAATCAACCTTAATCTTGCCTTATTTGGAGTTTCGTAAAGTGTTGTAACACACTTTCACATTTCTCTAGGATTTTCATTAATAATTGGGCTTTCTTATGCTTTAATTGGCCCTATTTTACATCCACAAGCCCCATTTATTGCATCTTTTCAAGAATAATCCCAACACCAATTAGTAACCAATAATAACTCAGGTGTTCGTGGCTTGTGTGGCCCACATTTAGTGTCTAGGACTTATTCGCCACCTTGGGCAAATGGCTCCCACCTGGATCTTTTGGCCCCGAACCAGTTTTTACACATTTCTAAGCACTTTTCATTTCTAGTCCCATACATTACGCTTGATGGGACTCATTCACCACCTTGGGTGAATGAGTCCTGTGTGGCCCAAATTCAAATTTAATTCAATTTTTTGTTGGTATTTTATTTTCCTCTAGGTTTGATGTCGGCTTGTAGTGTTGTAATTTTGGGAATTCTTGCATAATTGGGTATAAATACAAGGTTCTTTCACTGATATTCAACACCTAACATTAAAGAGAGTTCACAAAAGCATTTGAGAATTCATAAGAGAATTTCAAGGGTAGATTATCAAGCATTTTAGAGCATTCTTCATGTTCCAATAATCATGCCAAAGATTGCATTCTTCATGTTTGTTATTGTGCTAACAATTGTGGTATAGAGTTGATGATTCAAGTAAGTGTTTCAAACAAGATCAACATCATTCAAGCAAGATTCAAGAACCACATCCATTGCAACCATTTCAAGTATATTTTCAACACCTTATTTCTAGGGTTTGGTGATTTGCAACATTGTTATTTGTTCATTCATCATTCTCCATTCATATTTGCTTTCATTTCAAGGTTTAATTACTAACAAGGGGTTTGACCAAGGAAAACCCCTATTCACTAACCCCACAACATTTTCCCGCTTCTTGTGTGTGATTCATAGGGCTAGGTTATAGATTTTTCAAGGAGTAAAGTTGGAGAAAAGTTGTCAAATACCTAAAGTTGTCATCAAGCCTTGAAGAAGCTTGGAGAAGACCTATAGGTGCCAATTTGCAGTTTCAGACCCAGAAATCAATCAAAAAGGAGCAAAGTAGACTAAGAGGAATAGAATCAAGTCCCAAACTTTCAAGAAAATAGAAGTTGACTAATTCACCACAAGTGGTGAATGAGTCCCATTGTACAAGATCGACATAGATTTTCACAGATCCGGATACCCTTTGGCTGAAACCTGTATTTGCTCATTTTTCCTGAAGTAGGACTGATTCACCTAGCTTGGTGAATAAGTCCCAGTTAGTATTGATGGTAGATTTTCTAGAATTCTAGACCTCCATTCTATTTTTTGCAGTCTTCTAGGTGCACACTTTCTATTTTACAGTTTTCTATTGTATTTTGTTCATCTTTCTAGGTTATTTAGGGTTAGTTTGCCTTCAACTAGGGTTTTGTCTTACAACTTACATTGTATTATCTTTTCCAAGTCCAAACTTGGTGGTGAAACCCTCATTATATCACATTCAATCCCTAGGACAACCCTATTGCAAGACCTCTTTCTTCTTTGCACTGAGATCTCTAGGGTTATCCTTGAGTGGAATCTCTTTGAAAGTGGGTGTGAATACAACATCATCATTCCCCCATTTCCTAGGTTCCATTTTGGTGAACCTGCATTTAGGACATCATAATTCTGATTTGGAGTGCATTTACATCCTAAATTTAGCTTGCATTAACACTGCATTAAGTTTTGCATTGGTTAATTTGTATCCTAGGGTTTCAAAATTTACATTAGTGAAAGCTCATTTAGCTTGCATTTTTGCATCTAATTCTATTGAAAATCATTTAAATTTTACATTTGCATCTCAGACATAGATCAAAAAACATAAAAAGAATAAAATTCAATTCAAATTTTTTTATTTAAAAAAAAAATAATCATCACTAGGACTTATTGGCCACCTTGGGTGAATCAGTCCCTCTACACATTTTTCATTGTATTTTCTAGCATTTAAACTTTATTTTCTAAGTTTCTATTTTTTGCTTCTACTTTTCTATTTTAGTTTCCAAAATTTTAGTTATAAGCATTTCATTATTATTAGCTTACATTATATTTCCATTCACCTCACATTTAGTAGCCTTTGCATGAGTATTAAGTGTCCTAGTGCTAATACAGTAGTGAGACATAGTTCGAGACTCATGTCATCCCCTGATAGAACAATCGTTGTAGATCTTGGGTTATCTACCTCTTTCACTCCTAGTATTGAGACTAGTACACTAGATATGGAAAATACCTTCAATAAATCTTTGCCTTCAAGTAGTGTGCCAGTTGAACCAAGGAATGATAGTATCCTGCAAGAAAACATAATTCAAATTCATGAGGATTCAGTAAACTTACGAAATCAAAAAAGCTTAGAAAAAATTTCAACTAGTGCAATTCCTACCATTGAAAACATTCACCACATGCTTGAAAGTGACGACGGCCTTGACCTTGTGAAAAATATAGTTCAAATCTTTAGAAAAAATCTTCCCTCAACCACTAGTTGTCCTTTGCCCACAAGAAATGTTACAAGTCAAGGAGGAACTCACATTCCTCCTCCCACAACAATAGCCTCAATACCTACTTATACCAACCCTCAAGTAACAACAAGAATTCAACAAGTTAGTAATGTGATTCTTTCCTTGGGTATTCTTGCTAGCATCCCTAGTTCCTATGTGGCATCACAAGTTATATATCCTACATTACAACCCATAAAAATTCCATTTACTTATCCTACGAACACATACACTCCATCACCACTTTCACTTCCATCTCATAACACAACTAATGACCCTCTCATAACACAAAATTTTCAAATTGTTTCATCCCTTCAAAAGAAAATTTCCACCATAAACAAAAATCAAAATGACCCACCCACATATTATGTTAAAAGCAGTCCATTATCCTTGGAGATATTTCAAATACCAATGCCACAAGGTGTAGAGGTGCCTATTTTTGAGAAATATGGATGAAAGAGAGGTCCTTCTAACCATGTTAATTCCTACACTACCTTATGTAGTAACTTTTTCCTTGATGATAAACTGTTGGCAAAGCTTTTTCCAGGTCCTTAAAGGATAGCACCTTAGAATGGTTTTCTTTACCGAACAACTCAATTTGTTCATTCAATGAACTTGTTGAGGCATTTTTAAACCATTTCCAAGCCAATATGACTCCCAAGATGACCTTGGCTGATTTGATGAGATGCAAGCAAAAAGAAGAAGAAAAGATAACTGATTTTATCTCATGCTATCAATTAGTTTATTCCCAAATCAATGTCAAGGTCCCCGACCCTCACCTTCAAAAGATGTTCATAGAAAACTTGCAAAGTAAGATCCGAGAAAATCTCACCATGATGAAATTCCCATCCTCCATGCATTTGTGTACTTCCCTATGTGATTATCAAAATTTGGTTAGCAGTCAAGATACAAAGTCCACTTCTAGCCGAATCGAGAGATCCAAGCCTGCAAACCAAAATAATTCCCAACCTTTTAGAAAAAAATAAAGGGTTCCTTCAATTCAATCCCCCTCAACAAACAACTCAAAATGTCAATAACCAAGTAGTTTTTTTCAAAGCCACGGTGCCCTTTAATTATGAAGATCCGAAAAGATAATTCACTCCCTTACTCGATACCCTTCATAACATAGTATTCCAACTTTTAGAACAATAAATGATTGCCTTGCCTCCTGTCAAAAAACCCAACCCTAGTAAGCCCTTACCCCCGAGATCCAAATCAAATGCTTATTGCCACTCACCAAAAAAATGGACATAACATGAAACATTGCAAGCATCTTAAACATCTTGTGCAGGACCTCATTGATTCCGACCATCTATCCATTGGAGATGTAAGTGATCAAGGAAATAAGTCCATTGCCACTCTGAACCAAAACTTGCAGATTTTCACCAACCCAATACCCAAACATAATATTTCATTTGTCAAATCCAACAAAACTACAAAGAATGATGTGATGAATGTTGTTACAGATGATGAAAACAATGATTCTATTCTAAATAATATTAATCCCATAGATGAAATGGTAGGGGTGATAGACGTCATTCATTGTAAGGGCCAAACTAAGAGTCATATTGACATTACTTTCTCCTCTAAGGATATAATTAAACATGCACTTGATGGTCCTCTCTACATAGCTGACCATATCTATGACAAGCCCACTAATGGGATACTAATAGATCCCGCTTGTGGAGAGAATGTGATCACTAAGGAATTTTTACTTTTGCATGAACTCTATCAAGATGACTATGATAAATCAAAAGCATGGATCAAGACACATAATGGTTTTTCTTTCCCTATGACATGATCGATCACCTTACCATTTTAGATAGGATGAAAAACATTAGATGTCCTATTCTCCATCATCTCACAGTTGAACCAATTTCGTTTGAAGCTAGGCCACCCAAATTTGCTCCATGAAAGTTATCCCTTCGGTTGTGCATAAATGCTTAAAGTTTCCCTTTGGCAATGAAGTATTCACTGTTCACCATAGTGTCTTCAACCCTTTTTCATCTAAAGGAAACTTTTCCTTATATACCTTTTGGCTAGAGCCCATGGAACCTATAAAGCCACGAGAAGACTTCTTTTTCATATCCTACCAAAAATTCAAAGCAAAGAAAATAGCTGAACTATCTCTTTGAAACATGTCTCCATCCACCTCCGAACCTCCCATCCTTGAAAAACCATGCTTGAACCTAAAAAAGACCTAAATAACCATGACCAACCTAAAACATAAAGTTCACCTACATCCTACAAACGACCAAGAGACAATGAAATCAACCCTATTGCACCTCCCAAAATAAAAAAAGTTTACAAAGTCAAAGACAAAGTGATTGAACAACCTCCTGTGGTTCCTTCCATTCCTCCCCTTAGGGAAGAAAGGAACCTATGGTTGATCAACCCACTCCTACAAAAATGCAACTTGAAAAAAAACAAAAATAAATAGAGGTGCTAGAGAGCGTAGGTGTAGATGTCATGCCCTTGCTCACAAGTTACATGAAGAATTAAAAAAAGAAAATCAAGATCCAAACTTGACTGAAGCAATGCATGATGACTCTAACCCTGTCCCGAAACAAAATAATCCAATACAACAACCACAACAAGAATTGAACTCTTCCATGGACATTATCCTTTGACCTTCCATTGTGATTACCTTAGATGATGATGACAAGGTTGCTCAAATTGATGAAGAGGTACATAACGAACTAAATAAATTGTTTTCCACTTCCATGAGATTAAACAAAAAATCTCTTACAAAGAGTGTTGAACCTAGTGCATCTCCTAGTTTGACACTTTTCCTTGTCCTTTTGGCTCATTTATTGCCTTTGGTATACATCGAACATGATTGGGAGGCGGATGAATTTCTTATCAATTGACTCACATTTTCCTTACTAGCCTTTTGCATTAATTATTTTTCATTTTCTTTTGTGTGATTGCATGTGCGTAATGTGATCCCCCGTGATGTTTTTTTTGATGTTTTCTATTTCTTTGTGACATTCCTTTATTTTTACCTTCATTCTTCTCTATTTCGTACATATATTTTTATTTTTAACTTTTTCATTTGTCTTATGTTTTCCTTTTGGGGATGATGCAAGGCATTGAGACATTCATGTCTCTTACATGTTGACCCTAAAGAATTTTCTTTTTCTTTTACCTTTTAGTTTATCTTTTTCATTTGTCATTTGTTTTCCTTTTGGGGATGACACAAGGCATCAATACATTCATGTTTCTTCCATGTTGACCCAAAAGGTTTTTTTCCTTATTTTCGCTCTCTTTGTGTCATTCTTCTAGTTCTATGTGTATCTGGGAGATGATGACAATTCCAAGCTCTCTAAAAACATTGCAGCAAAGAACATACTGACCCCAAATCCATAGATCCCTTATGTGTTTGGTGTTTTCATTTTGGGCTCAACCCCTCTCTTTTCTTTTTCTCTTGCATGATGCAAGTTTACTCAAAAACATATGAATTGGAATAGGGCTTTCCAAGTTGTCTCTCATGTCTTTCTTCTTATTTTCATTTTTCATTTTCTACTTTAAAGTAATTCCTCACATTATGGTGTTTAGAAATTTCCTTAAAGTGGGGGAATACATTGGCATTATTATTTTACATTTTCTTGGTTCTTAATGTAGCCTTCTTACTTCATACGATGCATTTGTCACTTTGTGGATGACATTGGGTGTAATTTCCTTAAGGAAAATGATCTCTCTTAGCATATTACATTCCTCTTAGTGGCTTGATGCAACACACTGCATCCCCTAAGTTGCAAATTTTCTTTTCTTTGATTGGTCCTCTCTTGGAGACATAAGTTAAAGACCTCGCATGAACTAGGCAAGACTCCTTTGAACATTTCCTATTTTTGCATTTTGCATTTTGCATTTTGAATTATATGGCCACCTTGCATAACATAGCTTGCATGACTATGGATCCATCTTGTTTTTGCATGAGCTCCAAGCATACAAAGTTTTTCTTGTCTCATGAAGCTCAAAAATAATTTTTGTGGCCCCTTATTAAAGTTATTAGGGGGTATAACTTTGGTATGGTTTGAGCAGGAAGACCAATCTGAGGCATGAATTTCCCCATGGCCACTTATGTGTGTGTGTGAGTGCATACCATCCATGAGTGTATGTGTCTCACCCATTAGGACTTCTCACCCAACCGACAACTAGGAGTTTCGTTGCCTCAGAGTGAGTATGCTTTTTTCCTCAGAAAAATAGCTTAGATTTGATCCACATTGGGATGGAAAAATAATCGAAGCTTGATTCGATTATTTTTTGTTTTACCTTTTCTCTGTTTCATCTTTGGAAGTGCATGCTTGGGCCTTGTCGCTCTTCTTTATATCATTCTCATGTGTGTTCCTTTGTGCCTATGGTAATTTAACTTGGGATCTTGACCCTAGGGGCTTGATCACCCCTCTTGATCATTATCTCATCTTATCTATATTGGTACATTCAAACCCCTCTTAATGCATGATTGTCTACTTTAGTGTGATTTTGAAGCAAGTTCATCCTCTCACTAAAGTGGGGGCTAGATGGAGTCACCAAAAAAGTAACCCTTCTACTTTTTCTCACTTGTTTGAGCCCTCCTTGTGGTTTTGGATTAATTTTCCCTTGATTTAATATTGAAATATTGATAACACATTCACATTAGGTCCTGGTCCCTTGTGAATTAATAAATTTTAATGGCGCCTTGCAAAAGTGTTGTGAAGTGTTGTAGCACACTTTCACACTTTTCTAGGATTTTATCAAATAACTAAGAAAAATAATCATATTAAACCTTAATCTTGCCTTATTTGGAGTGTTGCAAAGTGTTGTAACACACTTTCACATTTCTCTAGGCTTGTCATTAATAATTGGGTTTTCTTATGCTTCAATTGGCCCTACTTTGCATCCACAAGCTCCATTTATTGCATATTTTCAAGAATAATCCCGGCACCAATAAGTAACCAATCATAATTCAAGTGTTCCTAGCTTGTGTGGCCTATATTTAGTGTTTGGGACTCATTCACCACCTTGGGCGAATGGGTCCCACCTGGATCTTTTAGCCCCGAACTAGTTTTTACACATTTCTAAGCACTTTTTATTTTTGGTCCCATACATTATGCCTGAAGGGACTCATTCACCACCTTGGGTGAATGAGTCATGTGTGGCCCAAATTCAAATTTAATTCAAAATTTCAATGGGATTTTATTCTCCTAGATATGATGTTAGCTTGTAGTGTTGTAATTTTGAGAATTCTTGCATAATTGGGTATAAATACAAGGTTTTTTCACTCATATTCAACACCTAGCATTCAAGAGAGTTCACAAGAGAATTTGAGCATTCACAAGAGCATTCAAGAGCATTTCAAGGGTATATTATCAAGAATTTTAGAGCATTCTTCAAGTGCCAATCATCATGTCAAAGATTGCATTATTCATGTTTGTTATTGTGCTAACAATTGTGATGTAGAGTTGATGATTCACACAAGTGTTTCAAACAAGATCAACATCATTCAAGAAAGAGTCAAGAACCACATCCATTATAGCCATTTAAAGCATATTTGCAGCACATTATTGCTAGGGTTTGGTTAGTTGCAACATTTTTATTTGTTCATTCATCATTCTCCATTCATATTTGCTTTCATTTAAGGGTTTAATTACCAACAAGGGGTTTGACCAAGGCGAAACCCTATTCACTAACCCCACAAAATTTTTCCCTCTTCTTGTGTGTGATTCACAGTGCTAGGTTGCAGATTTTTCAAGGAGAACATTTGGAGAAAAGTTGTCATCAAGCCTTGGAGAAACTTGGAGAAGACCTACAGGTGGCAATTTGTAGTTTCAGATCCAAAAATTAGTCAAAAAGGAGCATTGTAGACCGAGAGGAGAAAAATCAGGTCTTGAACTTTCAAAAAAGTAGAAGTGGACTAATTCGCCAAAAGTGGTGAATGAGTCCCATTGTACAGGCCTGGCAAAGATTTTCATAGATCTAGATACCCTTTTGGCTAAAACCTGTATTTGCACATTTTTCCAGAAGCAGGATTGATTCACCCAGCTTGGCGAATGAGCTCCAATCAACATTGATAGTAGATTTTCCAATATTCCAGACCTCCATTCTACTTTCTACAGTCTTCCATGTGTACAATTTTTTTTTTTACAGTTTTATCTTGTATTTTGTTCACCTTTCTAGGTCATTTAGGGCCAGTTTGCATTTAACTAGGGTTTTTTCTTTAAAATTGTATTGCATTATCTTTTCCAAGTCCAAACTTGGTAGTGAACCCCTCATTAGATCACATTCAATCCCTAGGAAATGCCTATTGCAAGATATCTTTCTCCTTTGCATTGAGATCTCAAGGGTTATCCTTGAGTGGGATCTCTTTGAAAGTGGGTGCGAATACAACATCATCATTACCCCATTTTTTGAGTTTCTAGATCTACTATTGACTGTAACACTAGTATCCCTTCGATCTAGTGGAACTACCTCCTCATACACCCTCCTCCACCACTCTACCTCTTGAATGGACCTATGAACCTTTACAAAGCCAATAGCTAAGCCACCATCACCCAACATACCATGAGCTATATCCTACGTTCTACATAATCTCTCTACATCTTGAGCATCTTAGCTGATCTCACTCTATTAGGATCACTACTACCTATCCACCATCTCCTCCTCCTACATGAGCCCCTCATCCAACAATCCCTATAACCTATCTTCCTCTGCCCTCATTGTATCCCTCTCCCCCATTAGGGTCACTATCTTTTCTCTAGCCACATCTCTCTTGGTTGTAAGGGTGACACCCTGTCCGTCCATCTGTCCCTATAAAAAGACCACATCAGCCTATGCAATGTCTCTCTCTCCCACTACCTACAGGTGATCTTGTCATGCCTGATCTCACTCTTGATGGAGCCTATCCCTCTTGAATTCCATCACATAAAACTGAGCCTGGAAGTTTCCACATCTTTGTCACACACGATGACCCTGCTCACCACCACCCCCTCTGTTATATCTATCTCCTCTACCATACTCTCCTTCAACAACCTCATAATCACCATCATCCTCACCATCACTACCATCATCACTATCATCATCATTAGAGTTGCTACCATCATCCTCCCCACTGCTATTGCTCTCCTCGCCACTCCCCTCTGCTACAACTAATTGATCATGGGGCATGGTAAGATGAATGGGTCTATGCCTCTCCCACCAAGTATCATACTTTGTAGTGGTACCAATATCAACAAATCCTCACCTATGATCCCAATCCATTACTAGTGGGGTGATCCCACAATGCTGGTTTACAATTTCTGGGTGATTCTGATTTTTGCTGAAATCACATATTTTTAGAAAATATAATGATTTAAGCTTTAAAACGTTCCATTTTAAGGATTACAATTGAAGATGGTTTGATAAAACCACCTTAGATCAAACCCCCTTGGATAGAACCCCACTAGTTTTAAACCATACCTATAACGGAGTCTCCTTTACACCTATCAAAATGCTAATAAAAAACCACTTTTGATCTACCTTTTGGGGGATCAGATGAATTCATTTAATTTTTATTTTTTTAAGTATGTAGTCCTTATTATAAGCTTCCCAAAAAGTATAATTTGAAATAAATTTAATTTAATTATTATATTTATTTTTTATTTCTTGTGAATGTAGGTTTTTCACCAAAAATCAAGCTCTTTGTTCTGCACATGTGGAAAAATAGAAGATTATTATTTCTTTTTTTTGAAAAATATGAGTGCACTGGATATTGAAGTCCTTGATCCAACAAAAAAAAAAAAATTTGATACGTACAAAAAATTTTGTGTTATACGATTCGCCTATGTCTGAATTGTAATTGGTTTGGCTTCAAAACTTGATTAAGGAAAAAATATTCAATAAAAATATATGAAACCAATTGGAAGCACTAGATATCATGGTTAAAAATATAGATTTGAAAAAATAAGAATTTTATCCTTCATGGAAAAAAGGTTGTGTTATATGGTGAGCGTCACTCCTTAAAAATGGCGTTTACTGAAGAAAACTAGTTTTCGAAGGAGATGGAAAAAGAAGTACATTCTGATTCCAAAATTTTTGAATTTTTGAATTTAGAATCTACAGACAAAATTTCACAAATCACTAGTTTTCATCATCTTCAAATTCCTCATGGTTTATCTGCTATAGGTGTCCAAAAGTGAAGATTTAGTTAGAAAAATTTAGTTTAGTGTCCAGTTTGGCCAAAAATTGTAAACTAGTATTGTGGAATCACCCAGTGTGTCCCTCCATCTCTGATAAGCTGTATCATACTCAACCACCCCACTACCACCTCTCTCAAGCCACCCTACCAAAGACTGCCTCAATCTGAGGTACCCCCTGCTACTAACCAAACTATCGTAACACCCACATTGGTAGATATTTCTCAATAATAGTTGGGGTCCACCCTATTAGATAGGGTCATGCTAAATGTAAGGCATGTACAAATGGTCATTCTCCCAGTCCTCAAAATCAATATATGGCCACCAAATAAATGAATCGACCTCATCAATCACTCTCCACTAGTGGTCAAGCTCCCCTAAATGGTGTTGTCACTAAAATACTGCATACATACAAATATAAGGCATATCCAACCCTTATCACCCATCACAGACCAATGACAAAACTATAATATGCTAAAAATACCATAGGTGAAGTAGTCACTCCAACACCTAGGCTCCACCCATATCGATACACTACATAATGCATCTCCTTGTACAGGTCTGCCAATACCATTTCTCCCTAGATATACACCGTCCCCTCACTAAACATACCCTCTACAACACCTAACTAGCCCAGTATGAATCCTCAAGACTTCCTATCAAGCATCAAGGTCACTCTAATCAAGGTAGCTAAAAATAAACATAGATCCGACCACTCATCCAACCCTTAATCTAGGTCTAGCTCCACACCTCTGAATGGAAAATCTCAACATGCAAAGACCCTTCATAGTGCGGGCCTCGCTCCTTGTAAACTATATACTGTAGACATGGAAAATATACATTTTGATCCGACGCACTTGATTCTGATTACTAACGTCATTTCTTCCTGAATCACACTCTCAACTTATCATCACTTGTCGTCTCTTAATTAGATAAATCATTATGTATTTAATTAAGGTCTTTCTCCCTTGTTGATTAAATTAATCAATTTAATTTAATTAATCATCAATCTCTCTTTAATTAAATAATTCATCTTATTTGATTAAATCCCTAAAATATTCTCATTAAATTGAATAAATTAAACCTTCTTTGATTTAATCTAACATTTTCCCCTTTAGTTAAATAAATCAAAAACATTTATTTAGTTAAACCTTTTCTCTCAATTTCTGATTTAAATCAACTCATAAATTTGAGTCAAAATTGTCAAATCACCTAATCTCTCATTAAATTGATCAAATCTTGATTAATTTAATCTCAATCACTAAAATCCTCTAAATAATGCAACTTGCACCATAAATCAATTACTTTGATTTATTATATTTGCCTATTCTCTCTCAACATGGCATAAAACGGGAATATTCCTTCAAGTTTGAATTCAAAATCCAAGTGAACTTGTACATCCAACAAGGCATTCATTCCTCTTACATTTTCTTGTGCATCGAGCCAAGTGGCATTTATTTCATTTCTCTTCCCTCTAAACATGTCATTTCCTCAAATTCAAATTCAAACTAATTGCATTTATTGGCACTTTGGCCAAAATGTGCTCATTCCTCATCCAATCACATGTGGACAAGTGGCCTTCTCTCATTGCTTGGTATTTTGTCCCACATTGCTCAAATCGACTTTCTCTTCCATTTTGGAAATCTATAAATGAGAGGTTCTTCCTCTCATTCATCATCCATAATCTAGAGAAAAGTTACTCTCTCCACATTGATAGCTAATTTTGTCCATTTCTCTTCAAGCATTAATCATTTTCAAGATTTCATAGCTAGGTTATGCCAAAATCTCAACAAGAAGATCCAATCATCCATAAATTATCACAAAGCTTATAAAGGATTTGGGAAAGGGCTGATTTCGACACATCAATTGGCACCAACTCCCCCATGGGATCATGAGTTTGCTTGCTTAATTAGGATTTTCCTTGCATTTTCATATTTTGTTCTTAATTTTCCTATTTTGAGTAATTGCAAATGGATTTCATGGGGAATCCTTGTTTTACCTTGCATATGATCTAATATTGTGCTTGCTTGTTGTATTTGTGCAGTTATAAGATAAGGGTTCACAAGTCCTCTTAGGTTCATCTAGGATCAAAATAAAATATTTCACCCATCCCAAAACATCAATCAAATCCCATCTCACAAACAACTTTTGGAACCTTGGAAACCATCACTTATGCTAGACTTTTAGGAAAAATCAATATCACCTTGTTTGGCTTAACACACCTAGCCAAATTATCCTCCTGTGTATGAGTTTACTCTAAGATAACACAACTTCCTAGAGTTTACAAGTGCATTATCACTTTTTTTGACTTAACACAATTAGTCAAACTATCCTCAATCAAAATCAAAATCAAAATCAAAACAAGTCCTAAAGTCTAGCATTGATACAAAGCTCCTAAAAGTTTAAGCACCCATATCATTCACCCCTTTCATTCTTCATCTCATCATTGGTCCTAAACCCATTAGAGGTCAGCAAGGTCAAAACACAAGAGGAACATGGAATATAAACTTGATTAATCCATCATAAGTAATCCAACTCAACCAAAGTATCCAAGTCTTACGATGCCAATTGATTTTCAAAACTTGCATTTGTACAATCCATACATGGGATCATTATCTCCTACAAACCTCAATGGTACAACAAATGTGAGTTTTCCCAATCTAAATTTTGGAACATATTTTCCTATGGTAGATTTAAGTCAAAGTCAAAACTTACAAATCTATCAACCAAACAATCAAGGCATGAGCCTTCCAAGCAACACTCTAATCATAAATCAAAGCATCATAACAAATCCTCTAGCTGTGCCATTGATATCACAACAACAGATGGTGACCATCCAAGAAACCCCAACAGTTAACACATCTACCATTCCTCAAGTGTCCCAAGGACCAAGCACCTCAATCACACCATTCACCACTCAAACCCTGGCAATCAATGCGACCGTTCCACTCATCACAATGGTCAAAACCATTGCCAATCCACCACCACCAATGCCAAAACACAACATGGAAAATTCATTCTCCATCATGTTGCAAGCCGCTCGACAAGCTGCCCGCCAAAAGGCACTCCAAAACCAACAAGCTGCACAGCTAGCTACTCAACAAGCGCAAGCACAATTAGCCACTACACAAGCTGCACAAGCTGCACAAGCCCAACAAGATGCGCAAGCAGCACAAGTAGCCCAACAAGCACAAGCTCAAGCTCAAGCCCAACACCAAGCTTGGTAGGTGCAAGCACAATACCAGACACAATTGCAAGCAATCCATCAACAAGTGTATCAACAAGTAGCTCAACAACAAGCCCATCAAGAAGCATTGTTGGCACAACAACAACACGACCAATAGCAAGTGTTGTTGGCTCAACAAAAAATACAAGAATTACTCCCTCAACAAAGCTTGCAAAAAATTCCCACCACAATCATTGAAATTTATGATCAAGATCCTTCGACCAATGATCATGTTGAAAATGTCTCTACATCACATAATGAGTTAGAGGATATATCTCAAGAATTTATTCCAAAGCATGATCAAAATATTTCACCAAGGTCTAACAATGATCCTTTCCAAAACATATGGACATCCTTTGACCTCATGAAATTTGATAAACTTCCTATGCCTAATGAAGATATCCAAGAACCCTTTACAAGCAATCCATTCTTTAAAATTGACCCATGTCAAGAACTTGATCCAAAGCATGTCGAAAGCAATTCCAAAATCATTCGAGATCAAGAGTTTGTGTCTCCAAGCTACTAAAATGATATAATGGACACCCTCCTATCTATACAAGATGATCACATCCACATAGCACATACTCCTCTGTATTCTAACCATGAGATGCTTTCCTTGGATGGACACATAGATGATCTTCATTCAAAACATGACTCCTTTATTCCTGACATTATTACACAAAAAGAGCAAGTTATTGATTCCTACAATCAAACTCAGTTGTCAACATCAGGATCAAATATATCCCAAATTCAGACTAAGGAAATCATATATGAAGATATTCGATATTATCCACTCAAGGAAACAGGTCAGAATGAACAGGATATTCCAAAGTCAGTAGAGCAAAAAATTGAAATGATGTCATTTGGAGTGGTCATTTGTCAGAGAATGCTTGCTAAACAGGAACTCTCGAAACAAGCATAATCAAAGAAAAAAGGTGCTACTATCACCATACTGGGGGCAACTTCGTCTCAAGAAAACATCAACACAGGGGGCATGAAGGATCCTTATGATGAAACCAATGCCAATATTACAACCATCCATGTCACAAATCTTCATACACCCATCACCCCATCCACAAATTGGGACAACCATCAAAAGGGATATTTGAATCAAAGCATGAAGAGCATTATCAAAGAAAAAGAAGCTAAGAAGCATATAGGAAAAATCAAATACATATGGATACCAAAAAATACAAAGAAAGATGATCCCTATCATACTCCATTAGTCAAAGAAACTATGGGGAAAAATAAAAAAGGGAAAAGTATCCATCAAAGATGTCCACAAAGGAAAATGCATGCTTCTCAAGTGACTTAAAAAGTATATCAAGCAGTTGGTCCTAATTCCATGCACACTTCCATAGCTACCCATCATTGCTGATCTTCCCAAGTTTGGAGAATCAAAGGTTCCAAGCTATCAACCAATCCATCCTTTATTCCTAAACACACTCCACCATCCATGCCTCCACGCATGATATCCAATTCTCACATTGACCATGTGTTGGAAATGACCCTTCATCATAAGGATTTAGAAGGTACTCTATTGCAATGTGCACACAGAGACAAAGTTAACCTTGGTATTAGCAAAGCAGAGAAAAATTATCAAAAGTTTCTTTCAAGTGCACGAATCTTGGCAATGCAACTTCTTCAAGAAGGATATCGATTGCACATTATGAAAAAAACATCTACATTGATAGAACCAAGTGGTTCAACATGAGCTTAAAATCTCTCAGAAAATAAAAATAAAATATAAAAATATAAAAATACAAAAAAAATATTCAGAAAAAGGGATTGAAAATAGTAAAGAGAAAAATTGCCCTCTAGTGAAAACCACTACGGTGGCACTTTGGGAAATTACCATGATGAAAACCTGGAAAACAGGCGTCATGTGTAGAATTGAGTATCTACGTGTGCCAGTTCAGGAGAAAGCATCTTATCACATCCATAATAAAGCCAACATTCCATCCATATCATCCGTTCATCCATGAACCATTTATCCAATCCATCTTCATCTATCTTTATCGAGATCTTGATGAAGGTTTGGTGCACACTTTACACTTGCTTGTGGTAAACATCTTGACATGGGTCATTTTCAATGATCCTATCTTACCCAATGTTGTCTGAGCCTTGAAGCCTGATCTGAATGAGCATTCCTCTGTTCGAACATCTTATCTTGTCACAAGATAATCCTTGGAATCCTTTGCATGCTTACCATATCCATCCATCCACACACCTATCCAAGAATCCACCTATGGCCTTCCATACATTGCTAGACACTAGGGGCAGATATTTACATCTTGCTTCAAGAATAAAAATTTTGATCTACATCTTCACACTTATATGGTGATCCGAGCATTGACAAACGTGAAATCAAATAGGTCAAATATTTGTGAGCCAAAATCCAAATCACTAGCCCATGGCATATTTTGACAAAATGATGTTCCTTATCAAGATTTATCTTTCATCAATCCAAAAAACAGTAATCAATATCAGTTGCATCTAATGTGTACTTTAGCGTTGCATCAAATCATTGAAAACAATTTTGTTCCAAGCTAAGCTTCAAAATCTTGATCAATAAAATCCAACCAATCCAATCATCATCTTGGGATATCCTTCCCAATATTTGTGTTGCTTAACACTATCCTTGCATTATTGTGTATCCTCAACAATGTTATCCTCATCAATCTTGAAATCCTCATGTTTTCTTAAACACTATCCTTGCATTGTTGTGTATCCTCAACAATGCTATCATCATCAATCCATTAATCTGATCAATCAATCCTAGCTTGGTTTTCAACAAAATCCCAAAACAAAGCACTGATATCATCACATATCCATATCCAAATCATCAAAATCATGTGAAAAACCCAAAAACATTTAGAAAACCAAAAATCCAAAAAACATCCAAATCATATCAAAATCTAAAACATCTCCAAAAGTCAGAAAAAATAAAAAATAGAGTCATGTCATCTGAACTACATTGTCTCTGAGCTTGAATATAGGCAACGTTGATCTTTGATCATCCCCCGAGACATTTGAGGTCAGTCCTTTAGGCATCTGTCGCAATGGCAATCCATTTTCCCATCTATTTCACATTTTAGGTCAGTCCTTTAAGCATTTGTTGCAATGGCAATCCGTTTGCCCATTTATTTCACATTTTAGGTCAGTCCTTTAGGGTCTCCGTCGCAATGGCAATCGATTTGCCCATCTATTTCACATTTTAGGCCAGTCCTTTAGGCGTCCATCACAATGGCATTCCGTTTGCCCATCTATTTAGGCATCCGTCGCAATGGCAATCCATTTGACCATCTATCTCATCAGCAATCAAGTCAATTTATGTCCAAACTACGTCATCTCTGAGCTTAAACGTAGGAAAGGCTAATTCTTGATTGGCCCCCAAGACAAAAAATCCAAAAACATTCATAAAATCTCATAAAAAACCCAAAAATCAAAACAACCTCAAAATATTTTCAAAACATCAAAAACACCCAAATATTTGAAAAAACCCAAAATGGTGCACTCACCTCATCTCTCTTTCACCAGCAATAATCATCACTTCTAATAAATCAATCATTGCCTTCATCCTTTGGTGAGTCAATCAGAAGCAAGTATAGTAGGTTCCAAAGTGAACACCTAATCGTAGAAGTCTCAAGTCTATGTCGGTAAGAAAGCAAGCTGATAAACTCAGAGTATCAATAGCTTATCATCCAGTCAATCCCATCAAAACCCTGATCACAACATGTCCTAGGATGCATCCTTCCTACACTAGACATCAACATCAAATACCCTGCTATAGTTTAGTCTTGGCTAGCGATATGAAGAACATTAGCTTGTTTGTTTACTTTATCCTTTCTTTGGATTTATCTTATTTGACTCATTCCAAGGACCTCTCGATGATGCCTAATCAAAATAGGTTTAGAGAGAAAGGAATGGGGCAATGATTATTATCTTTTTTATTTGCTATGCTTGTTGGATGTTCTTGTTAAATAACTTGGCGAATACTTGCTTTGTTAGGTCCATCCTAGTAAGGTTTCTGCATGTCAAGTGTGAAAAAGAGCACTCCTATCTGATTGTCGAGTGAAAGTCCATCACACTAGGTACAAAACCATCTTGGTCCTTTATACCTTGATGCATCATACCTATGTGTGTTATCAAACATAAAGTAATTGGTCATTTGAAAATACCAACTCCTGGTAAGCAAATCATCATCATCATCGTTAATAATGTGAATTTTTGTGGATCCTCCTTCCATCCATCTTTTTCTTCTTATCCTTCTTTCTTTACTTAAATTTCTATCCAAGTATCAGGTAGGTGTGAGATCTCAAAATATACATGAGGCTACCCATGGCCGATGATTGTCTATACATCATCAAAATATCTACATCAAAGAATTATCTTTCATCCCCTGATCAATAGAACCACTCCTCTCACATTTTATTGTGATCTCGATCGGAAAATCAAAAACTTCTGCTCGATCTCTCGGGGGGGCAATATATCAGCATAATCCTTCTGCTGGGGCAACAATGGGGCATCTGACAAAATTGAGAAATTTTGAACTTTGATCGCAGCAGTTTATTCTTTGAATCAACGCAACAAGTACATTGCTTAAAAGAGGGGACAAATGTAGACATGGAAAATATACAATTTGATTTGACGCACTTGATTCTGATTACTAACATCATTTCTTCTTGAATCACACTCTCAGCTTATCATCACCTATCGTCTCTTAATTAGATAAATCATTATGTATTTAATTAAGGTCTTTCTCCCTTGTTGATTAAATTAATCAATTTAATTTAATTAATCCTCAATCTCTCTTTAATTAAATAATTCATCTTATTCGATTAAATCCCTAAAATATTCTCATTAAATTGAATAAATTAAACCTTATTTGATTTAATCTAACATTTTCCCCTTTAGTTAAATAAATCAAAAACATTTATTTAGTTAAACCTTTCCTCTCAATTTCTGATTTAAATCAAATCATAAATTTGAGTCAAAATTGTCAAATCACCTAATCTCTCATTAAATTGATCAAATCTTGATTAATTTAATCACAATCACTAAAATCCTCTAAAGAATGCACCTTGCAGTATAAATCAATTACATTGATTTATTATATTTGCCTATTTTCTCTCAACATGGCATAAAAGGGGAATATTCCCTCAAGTTCGAATTCAAAATCCAAGTGGGCTTTTACATCCAAAAAAGGAATTCACTCCTCTTACATGTCCTTGTGCATTGAGCCAGGTGGCATTTATTTCTTTTCTCTTCCCTCTAAACATGTCATTTCCTTAAATTCAAATTCAAACTAATTGCATTTATTGGCACTTTGGCCAAGATGTGCTCATTCCTCATCCAATCACATGTGGAAAAGTGGCCTTCTCTCATTGCTTGGTATTTTGTCCCACATTTCTCAAATCCACTCTCTCTTCCATTTTGGAAATCTATAAATGAGAGGTTCTTCCTCTCATTCATCATCCACAATCTAGAGCAAAGTTACTCTCTCCACATTGAGAGCTAATTTTGTCCATTTCTCTTCAAGCATTCATCATTTTCAAGATTTCATAGCTAGGTTATGCCAAAATCTCATCAAGGAGATCCAATCATCCATACATTATCACAAAGCTTATAAAGGAGTTGGGAAAGGGCGGATTTTGACAAATCAATTGGCACCAACTCCCCCATGGGATCATGAGTTTGCTTGCTTTATTAGGATTTTACTTGCATTTTCATATTTTGTTCTTCATTTTCCTATTTTGAGTAATTGCAAATGGATTTCATGGGAAATCCTTGTTTTACCTTGCATATGATCTAATATTGTGCTAGTTTGTTGTATTTGTGTGGGTATAGGATAAGGGTTCACATATACCACCAACTCCTGATGAATTGGTAGCCGCAAGATCCACCACACATCCTCCATTATAATCATGGCCTCCCCTATTGATAAATGAAAGTTTCTTGTATCATTGTACCATTGGCCCACTAACACAACCATCAATGCCCAATGTGCATGAATCTAGGGCATTCGAGAGACAAAGTACATACCAATCAAATATAGCCAATCATCATCTACATCAACCAATCTCCCTCATATGGTACCCATAACTGCCATCCACTGCTCTCATGACTGGAGGATGTTGAGATCCTCCTGTAACATTCCACACACTAACACCAACTCCTTTATCCAAATTATTCACCTACTTCTATCTGGAATTTCCCGCACCCACAGTTTCCATGAAATTGCACTTTTTTCCTTGATGCAAGCACCATTTCTTTAGACGCAAGTGCTATATTTTCCAACCCAGGTGTTGTTTTATGCAAGCACAACAATTTTTAGCCCAAGCACATCAATTTTTGATGTAGGTGCTACTTTATGCTAGTGCCATTTCTTCTTCCCCAATCCCCCCACAAATGCATGTGTGTCAAATACAAGCACTGTGTTTTCAACATGGGCACCAAATTTGAATGCAGGCTTCGAAAAGATGAAAGCATCATTTCTTTCGATGGAAGTGCTAAAATTGTGCTCTTAATCGCATTTTCATGACATGATGCATCCATTCCTTGACTTCAACCCCCTATTTTGATGTACCCCAGAGCTCTAAGCTAACCTAAAACCTAAGGGTTAGATCACATACTGAGTCACCTGCATCCTTCAGTCACTAGTACTCGTGAACTCGTTCTGAACGATGTGTATGCAAAGGGATCTCCGCCATAATAGCTCCTCTCCATCAATCAAATGTTGAAAATGAAATTTTGGGCGCTCTAGAAGCCTATTTATAGGTTTTTTAACCCTAATCTCATCCCTAACCCTAATTTCTTCTATACTAGATGCATGAAATGTCCCGTTTAATATCTCTTTTTAAGGTTATTTATCTGTTTCTTCTCCCTCCTACTAATTTCATCTTCTACATCGTTCTAACCCACCTTTTTTTAGATATCGACCATATATATATATTCCCAAACTTTTTTTGGTTTGTCTCTTGAGGGGGCATCACCTTCTAACTAACCTTTCAATCCACTGGGGAAAAATGTAGTCACCCTAACTCTAACACTATTTCTCTAAATTAATTAAATAACATTATTTAATTAATTCACCCCTTCATCCCCTCTTAATTAATTAATTAAATATTATTTATTTAATTAAGCCATTATTCTTCTTATAATTAATTAAATATTTTATTGTATTAATTATATTATCCTCTAAGCTATAGTTCTTCCAATCAATTAAATAATTCCTATTATTTAATGGATCCCACTAAATTCCCTTTTTCTCCTAATCCCCATTGTGTTAATTAATCCTTGATTAATTAACCTACCAACCTACATTATCCCATTCTCCAACTTTTAAATCCACTCAAGTTAATAAACCCTTGGTTTATAACTCCACCTATCTTATTAAGCTAATTAACCACTGATTAACTACCCTAACCCCCATCATTACCATTATTTCCTAATTTAAAATTCATTCTCAACCCCATCATCTTGTCTCATTAATGAGATAAATCCCACCTACCTCCACTATCATACACATAGCCTACAAAATTTAATGACTTGTCATCCCAAGGTGTGATCACACACCTCACCTCTTATCTCACACTCAAGCTAACCCCTTGACACTTATTTTTTATCAAATTGGATTTATTTCGATGGGTTTTGGTAGAGTTTGTTTATTTTTTTCTTCCAATTAGTGAGAAATAATACAAAATATATGCCTATGTTCTTTATCATTTCAGTTATGGTTAGCATGATTATCAAGTTGTGATGGTTTAGGAAAAGGTTTTTCAACCATTGGTTTCTTTTCCTCCCTTTGGGGAGGAACTGAAGGAACCAACAGGGGTTGGGAAACTACTGTCTATTTAGGTCTATAGACTTGTTTTATCTTTGGAGGTACAAAATGGACCATCTTACTATCTCTTAGTCTTTTGTAGGAAATGGGTGGAAGAATTGTGGTGAACTTATCTTGGTTATTTGGAAGGGATTTTTCCTCATTCATAGGTTCATCAATGGTAGGATAGGGAGAGGGAACAACTCTAGACCTATTAGACTCATGAATATTGCTAAGAGATAATTTTGCTATGCACTTTGCCTTGAAATTTTTGTATTATTTAAAAAAGAAATATTCATGAGGCTTTATGGGTTCCATAGGTCCATGCCAAAATAAATCTAATGAAAAATTCTATAGGAAGACAAGGGATTAAACTCACTATGATGCACTATAAATATCTCATTCCCAACAGGAAACTTTGTGCACTTGTGAATATCCAACAAGATGACATTCATGGAGCATAACCATGAGTAGCCTAGCTTCATAAAAAAATAGTCCAACATTGGGATGATGGAGAATGACACACCTAATTGGTTTGGTTTTACTTTTAATGGAAGAGTGATCAAACCTATCATAGGGAAAGAAAAACCATTAGGTTTTTTAATCCATGCTTTCGATTGTTCATAAGTATCTTGATAAAGCTCTTGCACAAATAAGAATTTTTTGGTGATCACATTCTCTACACATACTGGATTAATCTGTATTCCTTTTGTAGGTATGTTATTGATATAGCCAACAATGTACATAAGACCATCAGGCAAATGTCCAAATGCATCATAATTAGTGAAAGCAATGTTCAGTAACAAAGTGGTTTGGACCTTAAGAGGTTGAATGTCTACGAGACCGACCATGTCATGTAGGTCATCCTCCATTATTATCATCAACAATTATGTCCTCAATCTTATCAACGTTCATCACATCATTCTTGTCTTCACTAGCTTTCACAAAGTTGGTTGAATGATTTGGCATAGGATTGGTAAAGATTTGCAAATTTTTATTAGGTGAGGTGACATATTTATTCCCTTGATCATTTACACCACCCAACTAGATATGATTAGAATCAATGAGGCCTTGAAAATGATGTATACTTGATACATACATGGTTTGGTGTCATGTCCACTTGTGTGATGATAGTGACAAAAGGAATTTGGATTGAAGTGTGGTGGTGGAGGTTTGATGGTATCCATTGGTCTAATAGGAGGAAATTGAATGAGTTTATTATTCAAAATTTGCAACAAATTGAATGGAGGGAATCAGGCAAAGGAGTAAAATATCTATTTCTTTCTTGGAATTGGTATGGTGCTGGACTTATTACAACAACTTGAGGCTCAACATAGTTTTTTTGAGAGGGATTGATCTTTAAATAATAGGCTTGATATATGGGCTTAGATTTCTTAGTATGTTGAGATGAAGATGCCTCATACTTATTGATTGAATTTTGATAATCATGAAGCATCATACACAAGTGTATAATGGATGGAAATTTCTACCATAGGGATTTTTCTCTTAGTTCCTGTTGTGCATGTTATTATTTAATATTATTTTAATTTTCACATTAGGAACACTGAGATTAACTTGTGATAGTATCAATTGATAGTGGGTTATGAAATCTGTGAATTTTCATCTTGTTCTTATTTGCATCTCATTAAATCAGTTATGTTGATCTTGAGACCAATTTACACTTGGAAATGGTTAAGGAAGGCATAAAAAACCTCTTTCAATGTGTATATTGAGCTATTGGGAAATGAACAAAACCATTCCAAGGCCACATATTTTAATGACCTAGGAAAATGTTTAGCTAGAACAACTTATCCTAAAAAATAAAATCACTACACATGGCAGTATATGTTATTATGTGGTTGCTAGGATTGCCTTTATTGTTGTATTTCTCAAAGTGGGATATCTCTATGTTTTGTGGAATTTGTGCTTTCATTATCCTTAATGATAATGGGCTCTTTGCAATGTATTGTGATGGTTGTCCATTTTGAGCTTTGTTCAATATTGATATTCGTTGTTGAAGAGATACCACATTTTATAAGAGTTGATTTATGATGGAATCATTGGTTAAAGTGTTTTTGGAATGAGCTGAATATGGTGGAAGTGTGCATGCGTTAGGTGAAGAGCTATAATGTAAATTTGTGAGGGGTGATGGATTTGGAGATATGATGTTTGAGTTCACAAAACTATAAGGAATCCTAGTGGAAATACCCTAAGTTGGATCTATAGTATTGTTTTCTTGCATTATTGTGGTAATAGTTGGTTTTATGTATATGAAAATAGAGGCAATGGTTCTAGGGAGAGAAACTTGGCTTCCCCCTTGGCTTTTAGTGTAACCTAAAGCTTGAGTGCAACTAGCCATTTTAGGTACATGATTATCTATAATATGGGATAAGCTATGCACTACCTTAAATCCTTGCTCATTATAAATTATTTTTTTCATGTTATCTATGATGAGAACTGATGTTCCAGTGATACATTATGTGGTCACATAGTCTTGAAGTTTTTCTAAGGCTTTTTCTAGTTGTTCCAATTTCTCTTGAGGGACATGAGATACCATGGTTTTTATATCAGTGACGGTGGTTGATGGTAATGTCACATGAGAATGGTGGCCTCAAGAATGGAATCCAAAATGGGTTGAGTATTGACAACACTTGTCATGAAGGAGTTAGAAAAATTAAGGTCCATAACGAATGTAGAACTACTGTGGGATGCCATGAATCTAGAACTATGCCTCACTGGAGTATTGGAAAAAGGACACGAGGTTATAAAAATCATGCAAGTTTCATAACACTAAAAGTGCACCCAAGATGAATACCAAAATGTGAAATGGGTACAACAAATACTGAGAAATAGGAAGCAACAAGTAGGGGAAAGCAAGAAAGACAACAATAGAGGTCTCAATTTTTTTTTGTCGAGCCAAGACAAGTAGGACTGATTCATCCATTGGTGATGACTGGGTCTTGGTTAAGGGTTTTGAAAAATAAAAGTTTGACTATGAACTAAACTACTCAAGGACACTAATTCTACTTGCAAATAGTTGAAATAGTAACAAAATTTCTAGAATTTCCTTAATTTTTTCCAATTCAAAGCACAATGTAAGAAAATAACAATGTTGAAAATGGTTGAACAAGATTGAATATAAATTTCAGATTTGAAATGAAATATTTGACTAATTGTAAGATGCAGGAACATAAAAATGACGATTTTGTACTACAAAATTTAATCCTAAACAATGCACTTTCTTTCATCGAATGAAGTAGACGCAAAATATACCTAAAAACATGTAATTAATTATTCAAAAATAGAGATTTTCAAGTGCAATGCAATTGAACAGACATAGGAAAAACAATGAGAAAAGGTTTGTTGAGACACCTATACAAGGACTGGCTTGCCCTTGGGCGAATGGGTCTTTGTATAGGATTTTGAAAAATAAATAACTGAGTGTTTAGCTTGATATTTAAGATGTCCATTCCTATCTGCAAATAGGTTGTACAATGATTGTTTTTCTAGAATTTTCTAATGAAATATGGATGCAAACATATGACAATTTTGGAACAAATTGACACATTTTTTAATGCAATTTTGAAATGAAAATCTGATCTAAATTACTGAAAATGCACCCTAATGCAACCTATGATGCAATATGGATGTAATATTTTTGGATTTTTATGATTTTTTATGATGCAAATATGAAACCCTAAATGAGAAATCCAAAACAATACAATGATGCAAATCCTAGATCTAGGGTTTGAATGACTACCAAATTAGAAAGTTTATAATGTAAGAATGTTGGGTTCACCAAAATGAAACATATAAATGCGGGGATTATTCCCTAAGTACAATACTCATAACCTAGGGTACATTTTGGGCACATTTTTGGTATTGTTTCATTGGGATATAGATCAACAAGGTTCATAGATTGAATATCAACCTCAATGGTGAGAAAACTAGACCAAGATCTATATCCTTTAGGGGATGGGAATGATTTGTTAACGATTTTGATTGATTAAGTCAATCAAACTATATGAACTAATATAATAAATGCAATTACTTGACAATACATAAATAAAAATAGTTAAGATCTAACACATTTGGAAGGTGCAAACTGATATGTACCTACCCAAAAAAATTGGTTCTGATTTCCCTACAAGGATAGGATCACCATATGGCTAGTGAGTCCTTGTAATTATTTTCTACTCAACTTTCAGGGTCCTCTGATGTCGGATCAGAGCTTCTATTTTATGCATGTCTCATAGTTAGAATATTATAAATAAATCATGTAGGTGAGTTTTCATGTCTTGACAAGAATGGTGACAATAAATTAAAAAATGAAAAATGGATCTTTAAGCTCTCTTCAATCCACTTCAAACATGCAACCTGCACATTCACAAAGGGGGAAAATGTTGTGTTGTATAGGGATTTGACTTAGTCAAACCCTGTGAATAGTGTTCCATTTCACCATGGAAATTTGTCAGTGATAAAAGCTTAATGGAAAGGAAGCAAATGATGAATGAAAAAATGCTACAACTCACCACCCCTCAATGGCTTCCTTGAAGGACTAAAGACATACACATCTCTTCAAGGGTATTGAATCTTTCTTGCTTGATTTTCTTGAATTCTTAAATTCTTGAAGACCTACAACAATGTTAGCCTTCATATAACATGAACATGAACACACATATACTAGTGTTGAATTTCTCAACATTAATATTCGCTCTTGAATTGCTAGATTATGTTGCTTATCTTCCAAATGGTAAAATAACTAGGTATTTATAGGTGTATCTAATTTCCCAAAAAATAGATTCCAAAAGCTGACACTTCATCTTTGAATTTCAGATATTAAATTACCACCAATAACATATTTGAATTTGGGTCCTAGCTAAGGACGGGAACCCATTTGCCCTTGGGAAAATGGGTCTTGACCCAATTTTGTAGGACACACTTGTTCTAAGGTAATTTAATGATTGAATGCATTTATTTAATATTGGTTTCCTTTTGGAAAATGGTAAAAATAAAGATTTGGAATGCATAATTTAAAAAATTAGAAACTTAATTAAATCTAACAAATTAAGAGATCAAAAACATAATGTAAAATTGTAAAAGTATACAATTTTCTACACTATAGATTATAATAAATTTTATTAAAAAAAACATTCAGATTGATAAAATAAACACTAATAAAAACATCCAAAATCATTTTATATTTAATCTTAAAAAAATATTGTAAATTTATTAAACTTTAATTATAGATTTCCTTGTTGTCCCATTTCCCCTTGTCATGCCCACAACCACAACCACACCCACAACAAAAGAAAATCATGTAAATCAAAATTCTCAATAAATAATGGTATATAATCTAAAACAATATTTTAATTATAAAATATGTTTTCAAACCCGAAAAGTAAGCTACACCATCTCAAGTTTTAGCATAGAGAAATAAAAGGTAATTCTAGTGTGGTCTTTTTATTAGAAATATTTAGATTAAATCAATATTGGAATTTTCATTTTTTCTGGGATTACAATATGGAAATGTATTTCTTGATTAAATAGTTATGGGGTCTAGTGATTTAAAAAATTAAGAAAAAATATAATATAATCTTTCTTAAAAAGAAATTAACATGAAGAAAGTAAGTAATAAATAGAAAACTGTGAGTGTTACTAATAATAAAAGATTTTATTGAAAATCTTAGAACATGTATTGACTAGTTATGTTAGAGGAGATGGTCACACAAACTCTTAATATTAGTATAATATTTGTGTTGATAGGATTTAGTCTCACAATATGTTTATATTATACATTGTTAATAATTATTTCACATGTAAATGAACAAATGATCAAATTTTTGTCAAGATGAACTCTTACATAAAGACATGAGGTTTTGAATGTCATATACAAAATCATAAATAGATTCATTAACAAGCGAAATAATTTTTTTGCTTCATATAAAATATCATAACTATCTAATGTAAGTGTGTCATTTATAAAAAAAGATGCTCACCTAAACAAATATTATTTTTATGTAGATCAAGATTATTCTTATGTGTACAATTACAATGTAGTGATGCACATCATTGCAGTAGTTCATATCATATGCTTGTTCTATTACAAATATAAAGGTGAGTACAATAACTCATATTTTATAATAAAATTTCAAAGATTGTCAATAAGATTTATGATCATTCATAGTTTAGTGTAGTTGAGTGTAAGTTGTATTTTAATAATAATATTGTTTTTGATTAAAAAACAAGGTGTTGAAAGGGTCTTGATCTCTTTTACAAAGAAAGATGTAGCATTAAGCACAGTGAAATAGCAAGGAATAGACAAGGAACAACAACGAGACTAGACAGAACAGAAAACACAGTCAAACGACTAACAACAACCAAACAGAACTACAACAGGACTACCGAAAACAGAAACATAACAAAATCAAAAACACCACCAACCAACACTAAGTCAAGATAGTTTAAAAAATTGTTCCAAAGATTTCTATTGTATGCTTGAATATGTCAGCACAAAGGCAGTCATCGATGGTTGTCAATTTAACGAAAGATCCAAGTAAAACATGATTGTAATATTCTAAAGCGTTCTTTGTTGACAAGTTACGTATGTTGAATATGTCCAACCATTCTTGACTCCCAAGCATTCTTGATTGACATGCTATTCATGTTTACAAACCAATTTCTTGGAAAGAGAGAAGATACGAATTTCAATTACATAAACGCATGCAGATTTCTCGAAAATCCATCTTGATTTATGCAGAGAAAGAAGATGGGGACGAAAATGAATTTTCGCGTGTTCATCTGTGTAATTATGGTGGTCTGCTTGTTGTTCTTCAGCGAAGTGGTAGAAAGCCGGCATCTGGCAAAGGAGAATCAAGTTACACTATCTTCCTCTTATCGAAATTCAGGTATTTAATATTTGATTGTGCTTGGGAACAACATTGAATTGTTTGTATGGAGATCTGAAAGTTGGTTTTAGTGGCTATCTGCTTCTGTGGAGATCTCAAACTAATTGTAGATTTAATATCAGTGATTTTGGGATTCGATTGTGTAAAATTTTTTACATCATTTTTTTGCCTTGAACTTTATGTTTTCATCCTAATGATGGATCACGGAGTGTGATCCGAAACGTTAATACAAAAAATTTTACACAATCGAATTTAAAAATCACTGATATTAAACAATATGAATTGTAGAAACTTGATATCATTAACTGTAGATTGATGAGAATACATACGCACTTGAAACTCCTTTTCAATTTCTGCGATATTTTAAAGGCTAATTGTTAATTTTTATGGGGCAGAAGAAGAAGAAGAACGACGGGGAGGATGCTGTCGAAATAGCTGTTGTGCGACTCAAGGAACGCTTTTGTGTTGTGGTGTGAGGAAGAGATAAATTGTGTATCTGCTTGAAGAGCAAGCAGAAATATTCCAAAATGGCTGCAATACGAATAAAGTGTGGTGGAATCAAGCATTGTCCTATAGCATAAATACTAAGATTTCACCAGCAATAAATTTATCAACTTTTGTTAATGTATTAATCAGCGGATTGTTTGTTTGTTCTGGCAGTTTTCTGTCCAGATAGTTTAACTGTCTTCTCTCTGCCTTTATATGTATTCTCAAGTTGAGATTAATGAATATACAGTTTTGTGCCATTCTTCTTTCTATTTTGTAAATTATGGCATGATAATGGTATCAGAGCCAAGACAATATAATTGTTCAAATTTATAGTCCTAAAACTCCGAAACATGTTTATCTAGAAACAACATTTGATTGAGAAATATAGAAAAAGGGGACTGCTGCAAGGAGAAAAGGAAGGCAGTGGGTAGGAGAAGAATTTCCGCGTTAATGAAGTTCTGAAAATACCTGGCTGTGCATAAAAATCAGAAAAGACAGATCACAATCAAAGAGGTGTTTTGTTTTCCTTTTTTAAACCCTTTCTTTCTCAGTAAAAATCAGAATTTGCAAAATAGTGTTTATTCCTTATAATAAATACATAGTGCAATCCTATTATATCAATGGTTGGTGAAACTTTAATTGACAAAGACACATGGACTGAATGGTATAGGAAAACAGAAAACAATTTTATTTTTAATGATTTGTGGTGTAGTATTTGTGATGGTGATACTTAATCTACAACATCTATTATTGTTAAAAAAAAAGGGGGGGGAGGGGAGTATGACAATATAAAAAATTCAAAAATCTTGGTTTTGATGGGGGCTTTCATCAATGGAGGTGTTCAAACATAGACATGGATGTAAATTTTGTTGGGATACCCTTCAAAAGTTGAGAGATCTATATGATTACTAAAAAATGGAGTTTATTTAGCCACAATTTAAGTTATTCAATCTTTAATTGAAGAATGGAGATGTCGTGAGCTTCACTTCTAAAATTTGAACCATAAAATAAGATGTTGATGTTGATTATAGGAATGTTGATATCTATCTCATATCGTTCATAAAGACACTTCCTCCAACACATTCCACATATTTGGAGTCCCTTCAGGAAAGTAACCAATTGAAGAACATATTTTTTGATTAATTAGTTGAAAAGCTGGTAGAATGTGAAAATTATTTTCAAAGAAAAATTGGTAACATTGGTGAAAATATTTCTCTTGCCCACCAAAAAGGCAAGCCTACTAATAAGAACTCTTCTAGAAGTGGGCATAGTTATAGATGAAAATGTAAGGTCAATGGAAGAATCGAGGAAGAGGAAGTGCATATGGCAAAGGCCACTCCCAACTTGACAACCAAAATGATAGGAATCACTTGTATTGTAAATAATGTGATCCAAAAGGTTGTAATGGAGCACATGAATGCAATCTCTCATGGGATGAGATAGAAAATTATTTTAAACAGAAATATAAAACACATAATTATGATAAAACTTCAAGAACAACCCAATTTTCTTGTCCTACTAATAATGATCAATATATGCACTTTTTGTTTTAGTTTTTTCCAATTATAATTTTTTTAATATTTCATGGAATGATGCTAGGGTGTTGAATACTGGAGCCACATAACATAGGATATTTTGACATGATTATACTTAATAATTTCATGAAACTTTTTCTAGTACAATCTATTTGAGAAATAAATCTAGCCTCAAATTACCTAGCCTTCCATATTTTGTACTTCATGATGTTTTGTATCTTCTTCAATTTCAAAATATTTTATGCAATAGTATTGATTCGATGACAAGGCCACTCCATTTTTCAAAGATGGACAAGTGGTTAATAAGAAAACTTCAAATAATCAAATTAGATTTACTAGTTTTGAAGATGGCAAGTTATTAAAACTCCATTGCACTTTAGCCCTTTCTAGGAGTTTTACATGTCTTTCTAAAGAAGGTAATTTATCTCCTAATTTTTTATAGCATCCAATATTTGGACATGTTACTAACTATGATAGAGTTTCATATCATGCACAAGAATGGTATTGCAAGTTTTTCCACTTTACCTAAGGCAATTGAAAAATGTGAATCTTGAATTCTTGTAAAACAACATAAAGATTCTTTGACACTTTTAGAAAGTTTCACATCATGATTGAAAATTAGTCATAATATCAAATTGGTACTCTTCAAACAAATAATAGTGAATATTTTACATCCATAGCTTTTGAGGATTATCTTCATCAAAATGGAGTTCAACATAATCTCACTATTCCAAGTACTCCTCAACAAAATGGTGTTGTTGACAGAATGAATAGAGCTATCATGAATATGGGTTCAAGAAATGTTATACTTCAAAGAAATCAAGTTATATTTTGTGAATGGTGAACCTATACCTGCACAAACACAAGAGAACAAACAAACAATTAGATCATTATGCAAGTTAGATCAACATTCCCACAAAATTAGCTTGAAACATAAAAATAGGAAATAAAATGAAGAAAAAAGTAATAAAAACTAATTAAATCCTCTTATAATGAGAAAACTCTCAATCCCATGGGGGAATTGGTGCCATTTTGATGTGGAAAATGGCCCTTTCCCAACTTCTTGATGTTATTTGATGAACTTTTATGATGATTCTTGATTCCTTGATGCAAATTTGATAAAACCTTGATAAAAATATGAAACTATGACGAAAATGGATGAAGTTACAAATAAAATTGAGTATAGTAAGCTTGCATGGATTGTGGATGATCAATTCAATATGAGAGACCCTCTATTTATAGATTTGAAGAATGGAAGATTGAAATATTTGGATGAATATGAGACAAAAGACCAACCAATGAGAGAAGGTCACTTGTCCACATGTAATTGGAAGAGGAATGAGCACATTTGGATGAATGTGCACATCAATATGGTTAGGTGGAATTTGAAAATGTTGAGATGACTAGTTTAGAGGGAAGAAGAAATGGAGTAAATTCCACTTGGTCCAAGGTAAAGGACTTGTAAGAGGCCTTTAATGCCTTGTTGGAAGTACTCATCCCTTTTGGAGGGATTTTCAAATTTGAGGAATATTCCCTTTTGATGCCAAGTTGAGGGAAAATAGATGAATTAATAAATCAATTAAATTGATTTATTGGTGCAAGTTGTGAAATCTAGATGATTGGAGTGATTAGGATTAGGATTAATCATGATTTGATCAATTTAAGTCGAAGTTAGATGATTTGACAATTTTGACTTAGATTTTAGGATATAAATAAATCAAAGTTGAAAGGAATTATGATTTTAGATTTAATTAAATAAAGATTGATTTATTTAATTAAAGAAGGTGATGTTCTAAAGATTAAATCAAATAAAGATTAATTTATTTAATTTAAGGAGATGACTTTAGAGATTAATTAAATAAAGTGAATTATTTAATTACAAGAGGAACAATAGGATTAATTAAATAAAATGATTTATTTAATTAATAGAAGCGGATGACTTAATCAGATAAATTTGATTTATTTAATTAAGAGAGGAAATATGATGAATTTAATCAAATAAAGATTATTCAATTAAATTAATTAGTAAAGGGGATGATTTAGGAAGAAACGATGTTAGTAAGATCAGGATCAGATGTGTAGGATCAATTTGTATATTTTTCGTGTATACATTTTGTCCCTCTTTGAAGCAATCCACCTATTGTGTTGGTTCAAAGAATAAGCTGCCAAGATCAAAATTAAAAAAAAAAATCATTTTTTTAGATGCTCCATTGCTACCCTAGTGAGAGGATTGTGCTAGTATACTATCCCCTCGAGAGATCGGTTGAAAATGTTAATTTTCTGATCAAGATCAAGATAAAATGTGGGAGAAGTGGTTCTACTGATCGGAGGGGGCTGATGCAAGAAGTTGGGTCCACAAAAAGCTCAAAAAGTGGAAGTGTTTTTGCTGTTTTTCAGAATTTGTCACACTTGAACTGAAAATTTGAGGCACTTATACAATGAATTTTAAAAAAATTCAGTAATATGAAATTTAGAGATTTGAATCTAGTTTATAAATATGTAAATTATTCAAATACCCAGATTGTAGAAACTAAATTTTGATAAAGATCTATAAAAACCACTTTTTAAAAGTCCCTGTTTTTTTACCATACCATGCACATGTACGGACAACACTTTTTGAATCAAATAAAATTATTTTACTAATTCCTTTTGGGGAAAGAGAGCTAACAACATGAAGATTGATGAGGAATTTTTTTGTAATTTTTTGTTGAATATTTTTTTTATTATTTAATTTTTATTGGCCTTAATTGTTGTTTTTAAAAATCAACGTGTACGGACAGCATAATTTGACCTAAACTAAACTTTTTTTGAATTTTTTTTTTTCATTGTGTAAAGAATTGTCTAAAGATTGATGTCATATAATTTTTTTTCTAAAAAATTTAACCAAAAAAAAGTTATTAAAAAACAAAAAAAGTCTGATATTTCAAGTTTAATGACTAGTTTGCTTTGAAATTAATTAAAAAATAGAAAATATAATCCAATCTTAATAAAAATTATATATATAAAAACTAGACATTATGTTCTGTAATGGGTTTTAATTTTATAGATTGATTCAGAAAAAAAATTCATCAACCATATTGTCAAAGTTGAACATTCTTCTTCAATCTGCCTTAGTTTTTTAGTTGCAGGTCAAAGGCTAAGGCTCGGATTGCCAAAGCTTTCCCGAACCTAAAACCAAGTCTTCAGGCAGGTTGGGAAACAAATTTTTTAATAACGCATATGCGTTATTGAAACAAAACGCGTACGCGTTTTCATAATGCGTACACGTTTTCATAATGCGTACACGTTATTTTTTTACCCCTTGGGTAAAGGTAACGCGTACGCGTTCCTTTTTAGAAACGCGTATGCGTTATGAAATGCATACGTGTTCCTTTTTAAGAACATGTACGCGTTTCATAACGCGTATGCGTTTCTAATATATATGTTTATCCTGATTTGACATTTTTTGATAGAGTACGGTTTTCCTGCAACATTCTTTTTTTGCAGTACGGCCCGCAAGTTCGATTTTCTGCATTTTTTATTACAAATTTGTCTTGTGCAGGGCATATTCTATTGCAAATTGGTTGAAAATTCAAGTGCGGGTTGAATTTTCTGAAGTGGAATCAAGTACAAGAATAATTTACAAGAAGATTCAAAAAAAAGTTTTTGGATGTATTCATGATATTTTTGTGTACTTCAAAGTTCAAAGAAGAAAGGATCTTCATAGTACAGAGTGTTATTTGAATATTTGAAGGAGATAAAAATTTGAAAATTGGTTACAAGTAAATCATTTGAACATTTTTCATCAAAAAGGGTTTTGTAACCATGGGATCAAAACAAAGACAAAGAAAAAAGTGTAGAATGTCAATGACACCCGAAGAAATTCAAGCAAATAAAGATATGGAGGCAAAAAGACAAAAAGATAGAAGAGAAAGAATTCATCAAATGAAAAATTTGGAAGCATCTACTTCAATGAATGTTGAAGAGAAAGTCATGAATGATGCAAATGTGGAGATGGTGAATATAGAAGAAAATACAATTATGGAGAGAAACTTAACTATGTCTTCAACTACAACTTTGAATGATATGGAAACAGTACATATGCAAACAGCTTCGGGTATGTCTTCAAATCCACCTCCCAATGATATGGAAAATGCACCTATTCAAACAATCTCTCCAGTATTCTTTCAAACCCAAGTCTTGATAATATTGATTTTGCTTGTTTAGATGAAGCTGGATACACCATTGATGATATCAATAATTATAGGGTTGAAAGAATGCAAAAACAAAAAAATTATGAAAATATATCTTATGAGAATACAAATGCTAATCAAATCCCTCATATTGATGAAAATGAGAATGAAATCTTTTTTACTTTTGAAAATGAAAATGGAACCCCTTGTGTGAATGAAAATGAAACCCCTTGTATGGATGAAGATGAAATTTTTTTTTTACAATTGAAAAGATGTGTTAGATAACCTTCGTGGTAAAGTTTCTTGGAGACAAATTAGAACTTATGGAAATAAAATATATAAAATGTTTTTTTATAGAAAGAAATTAGGATTCCAATGTCAACTCATGGTGCAATTGATGAGAATGTGGAAAATGAGAAAAGTGATGAAAAAATTAGGTATTTTTGTAAAACCAAAAAAGAAAGATGATTCAGTAGAACAAGTCATTTCTAGTGTTGCTAATGCTATTGATTTTATAGGTAAGAAAAGTTGATCCAAAGATAAAAATGCGGCTCGTCGTGCAATAACAACTGCTTTAGTTGATAAAGCAACTTCAAATAAAAGAATGTTAAGTAGGATTAGTAAATGTATAAAAGTAAATCCCAAAACTTTGATTAGAGCTGCTAAAAGAAGAGAAAATATTGAAAATGATCCAATTAATCAATGTTGGAGTTTTAGTGGTAGACTCCCAAGATCAGACATGAAATTAACTAATGAAATTAAATCTTTAATCAATAAATTTTGGCATGATAATACAAGAGTATCACCTAACATTAGAGATGTCTTAAAATTAAGGGTGGGTTCCAAAATTCGTGTACCTCATCCAAAGCATCTCTTAGATATGACTCAAACTGAATTATATAAAAAAAATTTAGATGCTTCAATCTTACCATTGAATATTAAAATAAGTCAAAGATCATTCGAAAAGTGTAAACCTTGGTATGTTAGAATTAATAAGCAACGAATTTCTTGTTGTTGTAAGACTCATGTACAATTTCGTTATTATTATGATAGTTTTCGATATATACGATGCACTTTGCATGTTAACCAAATTATGCAGGACATTTGTGGTATTAATATGCCACCTGAAAGAATCAAAGATTTTATATCAGGTTTGTTTTGCGAACCCTCTAATGGAAACTTATTTTATTTAAAATCATGTATTTCTAGAGAATGTGATAGATGTGCTAACTTTTCATTATTAGGTGAATGTATGCATGAAAGTAGTTTAAATGAATTTGGACAACAATTAGTAGATGTAAAAAGATTCAAAAATGTTGAGTATTCTTTAAAAGATGGAAAAACTGGAAAACGTTGTGAGCTAATTATGGAAAAAAATACTGTGCATGCATTTATTAAAGAATTTAAAGATAAGATTGTACCTAAATATGTTCAACACTCTTCAGTATGCTCATTGGCTTGATAATCAATTTCGTTTATGTAAGAACACATTCCCAATTGGAACTATATTGTCGGTTGTTGATTTTGCTGAAAATTATACTCTTGCTCCACAAGAAGAAATTCAATCACAGTATTATAATTCAGTGCAAGTATCTATTTTTGTTCATATTGTTTATAGACATGCAGATGATAGTAGAGAAGATAATAGAAATTTTTTGAGAGAGTACCATTTTTATGTAAGTGATAATCGATTACATTCATCTGAGTTTGTTCAATATTGTTTTGATATATTTTACAAAAATTTAAAAGAAAGAGGAATTCAATTGCTAGAACATCTCATATGGTCAGATAATTGCACGGGTCAATTCAAAAATGCTAGGATGTTTTATTGGTTATGTAGAGTTCATAAGGAAAATAATATCCAGCACATATGGAGTTTTTTTGAAGCCGGTCATGGTAAGGGAGAACACGATGGAGCAGGTGCATGTGTGAAAAGAGCTCTTGCTAGAGAGCAACTAAAATTTGAGGATGCTGCAAAATTTAGAGATGCACATGCAATTGTAGATTGGTGCAATACCAAATTATCTACAAGAGTAAGTGAGAGCTCAATAATTCACCGCTTCTTTTGGTTAGTTGAAGAAAATGATATTTGTTCTCGACAAGATTGTGAAACAATTAATGGATCTGCAAAATGGCATTCATTTAAGAGTTCGAATGCAAACACATGGACAATATGGACAAGGGAGTTGGCATGCTTTTGTCAATTTTGTATTGCAGGTGATTGGGAGGCTTGTGAAAATATGGAATGGGTTGAACAATGGCAACAAAGAGCCTTAACACCTACATCGACACATGTTCAACATGGAACAATAATTGAAGATAATCAAGCATTCGCATCAGATGATTATGACCGTGTTTCTGATCTTGTACAAGAAGGTACATTATTTATTGAGATGAATTTTATATGTATGCATGTTTATATACATGAATTAAATATAAGTCGTGCTCTTTATTGAATTTTTTATCTATTTTTGTAGGACATGTGTATGCTGTTGTTGCACCCGAGGGGAATGAAGAGGAGACAGAGTACTGGTTGGCTAGATGTGTTGAGAGAAAATATAAGTTGGTACATCCTAGAGTGGATGATGATAACTTTGAGTATCCAACTGGTTTAGTCATTGTTGTTGGCACCTGGCTTCGAAAATATTTGATAAGAAAGAATGGCTTGCCTGCATTTGAAGATTATGAAAGACACAAGAAGATTATACATTATTCACATTTGATTTTGGCAACCAATATAAAACTAGTTAGATATCACGGGAGGCCTGCTAATAAAGTTTTATGGACACTTTCAATGGATGATCATGAGACAATCATAGATGCATTACAAAAAAGAGAGGATGTGGATGGTACAACAGAGTAAATAAATATTGGTAAGTATATCTAGTTGTATGTATATATTTAATTGATATATATATTTGTCTTTAAATTCATTTCCTTATTAAAGTTTTATATCATTTTTTGTTTCAGGTCTCCCTTGATACAAAAAAGAGAGGAGATGCACTCTTATTACAATGGAATTCGAATCTACAGACAGGTAACTATATATAGTTGTAGATACATTTAGTTGAGAGTATAAATATAAAACTAAATTTAACTCATTGTCATTTTATAAAAAGTTTATAATTTATTTCATATCCCCTTAAGCCATCCTCGTATGTGCCATTAATCCATCTGCTTGCATCCCCTTTAAGTCTCTCTATTAATTCCCCTTAATTCATTCTATTAGGACCCCTTAATCCATATCCTTGTATATCTATCCTTAATCCATCCTCTTGCATCCCCTTAAGTCACTCTCTCAACACCCCTTAAGACATCCCCTTAAGCCATCCCCTTAGGTCACATGGTTTAGAGTTTAGGGTTTCTAGGGTTCATGAGATGCTTAGAATAACAAATTTATATGGATTAATGGTTTAGGGTTGATCTCCTAGGATTTAGGTCATGTGGTTTAGGGTTTAGGGTTTCTAGGGTTCATGTGATGCTTAGAATAACAAATTTATATGGATTAATGGTTTAGGGTTGATCTCCTAGGATTTAGGTCACGTGGTTTAGGGTTTAGGGTTTCTAGGGTTCATGTGATGCTTAGAATAACAAATTTATATGGATTAATGGTTTAGGGTTGATCTCCTAGGATTTAGGTCACGTGGTTTAGGGTTTAGGGTTTCTAGGGTTCATGTGATGCTTAGAATAACAAATTTATATGGATTAATGGTTTAGCATTTAGGGTTTAGGGTTTAGGACCCTTAAGTCATATCCTCTTACATGGTTAAGGGGTTTAGGGTTAAGGGTTAAGGGTTTAGGACCCTTAAGTCATATCCTCTTACATGTACCCTTATTCCACAATCTTGCATCCCTTAAGTCACTCGCATAATTCCCCTTAAGCCATTCTCATAGGACCCATTAAGCCATACCTTAGGGTTCATGACATGCATCCCATTCATCCATCCTATGGAAAACATCATTTGAATTTTTATGAAATTTATAAGATCCAATTTTGTAACTTTTACTATATATTTACTTAAATGAATCAAAAAAATTATAGAACTACTTACAGTTTACATTAATTATTTTTGCAGGTTCTCATCAAGTCGGTCTACCATGCGATTGTCACTGAAAAATTATTTTATCAAGAGACTATGTAAATATCAATTTTTGGTCTTCACGTAAAAATTGATAAGCTAAATAATTGGATATACATGTGCACACATATATGTTTCATCATGTTGTATAGTTGTATGATTTTCAATTAACTTATTAGTAGCATTTTAAAAATCTCATTCCAATTTTATAGATTATACATTTCATATAATTGTTCAAATATTTTCTAGAATTGGTAAATAGTTAAAATTACGCGAGCTCTTAATTTATTATGAATATAATCTAAACTATTTAAGGAATATTTAAATTTATCACCTTTAACCATGTGATAAATTATATATTTATGAAATTTGATTGTAGAGATAAGAATTTATATCTAGTGCATGTATTACTTGAAAATTAGATAAAATATCTAGATCTACATATACATATGAGTGCATATAATCATCAAAATGAACATAACATGATCATAATTGACTGCATATATATAATCATCACATTAAAGTCATCTGATATAAATAAACAAAAATATGTATATGTCAAGTCCAACACATAAAAGTTTAAATAAAACTAGAGATGTCTGGTCTATTTAAAATTTAAAACCATTTAACTATCAGGCTGATCAGTCAAATCAAGTCTCCTCTTTGTTCCAGGTCGATTAGATGTACCTACATCATGCTGTAAAAGAGTACAAGTAACTTGAAATTAGATTTAAATTTATTTATAAATTTTGATATAATTAAACATATTTAAACCTGACAAAATATAAACTTTTGGATAAAAATAAATAAATTAATTAAATATCTAGTAAATACAATAAAAATGATTTTTAAGACATGAATAATTTACCATATGATCATGTGGATCTACTGGAACATTTTGTTCAATGGGTAGCATAACTGTCACTTGAGAAGATTCAAATGCCTGATCTACTATATCCTGCATATTCATATAAAGCAATCAATATGTTAAAACCTCGATATATATATATATATTTAAAAGATCCATAAAAATTGTTTAGGATATTTAGTAAAGTTTACAACCTTGAATGATATGACCTCAAGATCACGCACCTGAGATTGCCCATGCATAAATGCTGACGATGTCTCAGGTGCACCTGCAATGGGTGTCTCATGAAATGCCTGCATATATATGTACAACAATTTGTATAGATCATTCACGCATGTGTATGTAAATGTAAAAATTAAATTAGATCTATGATGTGTATTTAATTCAAACTTAACAAACTTTTTGAAAGAATGCACCTGAGCTGATGATGACTCAGGAGCGCTCACCACAACTTGTGCTTGGTCAGCACTAGGCATGCTCATCTGACCTCCCTGCATCTAGATATAATATATATCAATCACACATCATGTGTAAACATTCAAAATAAATTAGATATATATATATCCACACAAACTAAATTTAATATATATTGGTTTAAGTACCTGACCAAAAGGTGAGCCCATATCTACAACACTCGACATATAGACATGATCATTTTGAGTTTCAGGCATTGTCTGATCATGCGTCTACACCAAACACTTATTGAATTAATATTGTATTATATATATAATTTGATGTTATTATTTAAACATGAATTTTGCACATTCCAAAAAAATATATATTAAGTTCAAAAGATGAACATACCTGTGTAAGATGATGCTCAGAATATAGTAAATCCATAAATGACTCTGTCTCAGACGCAGGTGGGTCACCTGAAGTGGATGCCTGAGTATTCCTATTGCTGGAGCCTCCATGCTCTCTATTGACCACTTCAGCCGCCGCGTGTGAAGTCTGATGAGTGAGATGTCCTGAAAGTGAACTCAATGCTCCTAATGTCGATAGCATGGTTTGCTGCTGAAATGCAGCAGGAACACCAGGAGAAGCAGGAGGAACAATAGGAGCAATTGGAGCACGTCGTTGAGGATCAACACGTGCTCCCAATCTATGTTGGGGCATGCCACACCCAGCTCCCTGAAATGACCTCATATCAAAATAGTTGGGTTTTAAACCCAACTCAAACTCTGCCCATAACTTTCTCAAAAAGTATAGGGGCACCTCAGAATTGCCATGTGGTGGAGTATCAAACACCATCCACCATCTATCCCAAAAATGTGCAGCTATCAAGGGGTGCCTACACCATAAAATTGAAATTCGTTTTTTGGTGGGTGGAATTGGTTGGCTAGTTTGAGGGTTAAAAAAATACTGGCACATGGCTTCTTTAGTAATTTTAAGGTCATTAATTTCTTTATAAGACAATCCATCTGCATAGAATTGTCTCCTCTCGTCTCTCCATTGATGGAACCTATCTAGGTCCGCATCAATAGATCGAACAGAATCGACAATAATTTGCATCGTAGATGCAAACCGTGAGAGATGGGGGGGAATTCTAGGCTCATTTTTAATCAGATCTATATTTTCTTGAATGACTGTAAGATTTTCCCTAATGCTCTCTCTCAACTGATCCTGGTCTACTATAGGGGGTGGGGGGTTAGGAGGTGGAGGGTTTGGAGGAATGGGGTTTTCTGGTGGTGGTGGGTTAGGAGGAATGGGGTTTTCTGGTGGTGGTGGGTTAGGATCTATGGGATCTATAGGAATATGTGGTTCAGGCATAAAATCCTCAATGCTAAATAGTGGATCCATGTGAATGTACAACCAAATGGCAACTGCACATGTTAAACAATTAAAAAATATATATCAACAAACTAATTAAATAATGTAGACAATTTGAAAGAACTATTTAAAAATCACATTGAACGTGCACAAATCCAAAATGCAATTCATTTGAAGATACATTTAAACATATTGAGGATACATTTAAACATATAATAATAGAAACATAGGAATCATGGTACATTTGAAAAGGGGAAATGATAATAGGAGTTACCATAGAACACAAAATATTGTTCATATGAGAGACATAAAAGGTATGAGAATTGAATATTATTTTAATAATAAATTATTAAACAATAGTATACTACATGAAACTTAAAGGATGCAAATAAATTAAAATTATAGTGATTAAAAGTAATAATTATGCAAAAAAATAAGGAATCCAAACTACCAATTCAGTAGGGTCAAATCCAAGAAAGTTTGCAAACCAATCCTTCATCAATTATAAAATCCATAGCATGTACACATTAAAGTTTATAATTTAAGTTTGTACAAGTTTTGAAAATTTCAAATTTGTGGTTTACAATTTGAGTTTTGGGTAAGGGTTTGTGTTCATATTTTAGAATGTAGGGTTTAGTGTCTATGTATATTAGAATAATGTAATAAGGTCCATTAAGATAGATAGAAATTAAAAAAATTGGTTATAAGGATACATTTAAACATATTGAGGATACATTTAAACATATAATAATAGAAACATAGGAATCATGGTACATTTGAAAAGGGGAAATGATAATAGGAGTTACCATAGAACACAAAATATTGTTCATATGAGAGACATAAAAGGTATGAGAATTGAATATTATTTTAATAATAAATTATTAAACAATAGTATACTACATGAAACTTAAAGGATGCAAATAAATTAAAATTATAGTGATTAAAAGTAATAATTATGCAAAAAAATAAGGAATCCAAACTACCAATTCAGTAGGGTCAAATCCAAGAAAGTTTGCAAACCAATCCTTCATCAATTATAGAATTTAGAGTTATACATTTTAATTTCTTGATTTTTTAAAATTTTGAGTAATAATAATGAAGGAAAATCTATAAGTTGATGTTCTAGGATGGTCCCCTTTGACAAAATGGTAACAATCGACCTAGATTATGTTGAATCAAGAGTGAAGGAAATGAAAATTCAATATGTTATGACTAAAAGTCTATGGTTGTTATAACAAATTGAGGGAAATGCATTGTCTTGTGATACCTCACAATTATCTCTACTAAAAATAAACTTTGTTGATCACACCTAAAGACCCCATTGTTATATAAGTTTGTAAATAAACTCTTTCAAAACTAAGATTGTGAGAAACAAAAATTGAAGAAATAAGACTAAAACCCTATGTGTTTTAAAAAGTTCCACTAGTATTCATGATTTTTAAATCCTTATGAAACCATCAAAAACCTTAGGTACCTAAGTACGGGGATTCAGTTCAAAAAGACATTGCTAATAGATTTATTTTTCAAGTTTAAGATAAAAAATTTAATCGATATATAGATGAAGAATTTTTTAAAATACGATTTCATCTAGGGATATGTTGCCTTATATTAGAATTTTTATCACACTAATTCTAACTTGAACCATAGACGGGCTAATTATAACTTGAACCATAGACCCTAATTATAACTTGAACCCTAATGTATTCTAACTTGAACTCTAACCCTAATTGTAATTAAATCGGGTATCATAACCTTAGTTGAACACTAACCCTAAATGCATATAAACTTTTTAATCATAAACCTAATTAAATATTGATTGAATGTTTAACTCTCACAAAAATTACAACCATTTAACCCTAGACTCTTAATTTAAGTTTTACCCCAACCCTAGAACTCTACACCAATTGACGGGGCTAATTCTAACTCCAACCCTAACCTGCATCTTAAATTTTAATTCATAATTTCATAATCCTAAACCTAACCCTAATAAAAATATAACCCTAACTCTAAACCTAGTTGAATACAAACCCTAACCTCAACCCTTACCCGAATATTTATCTTAGAACCCTAACCCTAGAATGAATTTTAACCCTAGAAGCAGGTAATTGAATTCTTTAATATTAAACAAGTAAACCTAATCATAACCCTAATTGTAATTTTGAAATCTAACTATACAATATATATTAAAGTTTAAGCCAAACCCTAATTTTACCCTAGATTTAACCTAATTTTAACCTACAAATAGGGTTTTAGTTTATGTTACGTTTTCTAGGGTTTTAGTTTACGTAAATTCTAGGGTTTTAGTTTACGTTACGTTTTCTAGGGTTTTAGTTTACGTTTTCTAAAGTTTTAGTTTATGTTTTCTAGGGTTTTAGTTTACATTTTCTAAGGTTTTAGTTTATGTTTTCTAGGGTTTTAGTTTACGTTTTCTAAGGAATTAGTTTATGTTTTCTAGGGTTTTAATTTATGTTACGTTTTCTAGGGTTTTAGTTTACGTTTTCTAGGGTTTAGGTTCAAAGATTAACGGTCTGAGTAAATTAGTTTTTTAGAACCTATAGTTTAGGGTTTTAAATTTCAAAACTAAATGTGTCAAATTTAGGTTTTCGATTTAAAATTTTATGTTGTTTGTTTCGTTGATGTTTTCGGTTAATTAAATGCAGTTTAAAAACTATTAAATATTAAATTAAAACAAACTAAACAAAAATAACTAAATAGCAATTATAAAACAAAAATAACTAAATAGCAATTATAATGCAAAAATATTGTAGAATTCAACCAACCTGGAGGTCGCTAAGGTCAGGTGTGTGGACTGGAGGAGGTGAGAGTGAAAATTTTGCAGATTTTGGCTGTCCAAAACACGTACGCGATTTGCTGTCTCTTGTCTAGCGCTCCTAATTCGGCTGTGAAAATGACTTTCACAGTCGCTTATTTAAAAAAATAAATAGTCTTTAGAAACGCATACACGTTTCAGAACGCGTACGCGTTATGAATGCGTACGCATTTTGGAATGTGTACACATTTCATAACGCGTACGCGTTTTAGGTTCGTAACCTGAACCGTAATGCGTACGCGTTATTGATCTAGGATCGCGTATGCGTTTTTTAAAAACGCGTATGCATTTTGTGCAAGAATTTTTTTATCGTCTGAAACTTCCCCTCTTCGTGGACCCAACTTCTTGCACTTACCCGAGGACAAAAGATAATTCTTTAGAAAGATCAGATATTTGACTTAGACAACTTTGATGATGTATAGATAGTCATTGACCATGGGTAGCCTCATGTATATTTTGATACAACACACCAATTTTGGATAGAAATGTTAGTAAAGATAGAAGAATAAGAAGAAAAAAATGATGAAAAGAGGGTCCAACAAGTTCATGAAGCATTAAGACTTTATTAGATATGATGATGAATGATGATGATGATGATGATGATGATGTATTGCTTATCGGGAATTGGGATTTTAAAAGGGCCATTTACCTTATGTTTGATAAAACACATAGATACGATGCATCAAGGTATAAAGAACTAGGATGGCGTTGTACCTAGTGCGATGAACTTTGACTTGACAAATAGATAGGATTATCCTTGTTCACACCTGAAAAACGAAAACCTCACTAGGTTGTACTTCATATTTTTCAAACATCTTGGATAAAAACATAGGAAGGAAAACCTTCCTATGTGGTCAACAAGACACCTAAAACACCCTCCATACATACCTAACAAAACAATTATTTTCCAAGGTTATATTACACGAACATCCAACAAGCAGAACAAATGAAAGATAATGATCAACACCCCATTCCTTTCTTTCTAAATCATTTTGATTAGACATCATCGAGGGGTCATTAGAATGAACGCAATACGATAAATCAAAGAAAATATCAAGTGAACAAACAAGCCAATGTTCTTCATAACCCTAGCCAAGGGGATGTATTTTGCTTAGGATGAGAATCCAATAGTGATTTTCCAAAGATATTGCCAATTGTAGGAAGGACGCATCCTAGGACATGTTAGTGGATGGTGGAAAGTTGATAGGTTGTTTGAAAGGCTATTGATATATGGTCGATTGACATGTAACTTGTGAATGATCAAGAGTTTGATTTTGCATTTAAAATTTTGTTGTTTTGATTTTGATTATGCGTTTGAATTTTGCTTTTGCTGATTATCGTGGTTGTTTTTATTTGTTTTTCCAAAGGATGAAGGTGATGATTGATTTATTATGGATGATATTATTGCGGGTGAAAGCGAAATGGGATTGATGGATTTTTTCAAATATTTGGATGTGTTTTGATGTTTTTGAAATGTTATGAGGTTGTTTTTAGTTTTTTCTTTTGATTTTTTGCTAAAAGATTTTAAGCTCACGTTGAATCACTTGGTGGTACCAATGTAGATGCCTCTATCATAATGTACCATCAATATCCTGCTTGAAGAAGTTTCTTTGCCAAGATACATGAACTTGAATGCAACTTTTATGATTTCTGATCTGCTTTGCTGATACCAAGGTTAACTTTGTCTTTGTGTGCACATCGTGATAGAGTACCTTTTGAATCCTTATAATGAAGGGTTGATGCCAATACATGGTCAATGTGAAAATTGGATATTATTCAAGGGGGAGTGGATGTTGTTGTATGTTTAGGAATGAAGGATGGATTGGTTGATAGCTTGGAACCTTTGACTCTCCAAACTTGGGAAGATGAGCAATAATGGGCGGATATGGAAGTGTGCATGGAATTAGGACCAACTGCTTGATATACTTTGTACATCGCTTGAGAAGCCTAATTTTTCCTTTGTGGACATCTTTGATGGATACTTTTCCCTTTTTGATTTTTCCCCATAGTTTCTTTGACTAATTGAGTTTGATAGGGATAATCATTCTTTGTATTATTTAGTATCCACTTGTATTTGATTTGTCCTTCATGCTTCGTTACTTCTTTTTCTTTAATGATATTATTCATGCTTTGATTCAAATCTTTCTTTTGATGTTGGTCCCAATTCATGATATGGCTAGTTGTAGTATTGGCATTGGTTTCATCATAAAGATTCTTCGTGCTCCCTATGTTGATGTTTTCTTGAGATAAAGTTGCCCCAAGTATGGTGGAAGTAGAACATTCATGCTTTGATTCTGCCTATTTTGAGAGTTCTTGTTGAGCAAGCATCCTTTGATAAATGACCACTACAGAGGAAGTTATTTCAATTTGTTGCTTTGTTGGCTCTGGAATGTCCTATTTTGTTTGAGCTATTTCCTTGAGTGGATAATGTTGGATATCTGCATATATGATTTCCTTAATCTGGATTTGGGATAAATTTGATCCTGATGTTGATAACTTAGCCTAACTATAGGAATTAATAACTTGCTCCTTTTGTGTAATAATGTCAGGAGGAAAGGAATCCTATTGTAAATGAAGATCATCTATGTGTCCATCCAAAAAAATCATCTCATGGGTTGATGGAGGAGTATGTGCTATATGGATATGACCATCATTTGTGACATCTTGTATAGATAGGAGAGTGTCCATTAGATCATCATAGTATCTTGGAGATACAAATTCTTGATCTTGAATGATTTTAGAGTTGCTTTTGACATGCTTTGGATCAAGTTCTTGACATGGGTCAGTTTCAAAGGATGGATTGTTTACAAAGGGTTCTTGGACATCGTCATCAGGCATGGGAAGTGGCTCAATATCCTCTTGATCTTTGAGTGGAATTGGATCAAATGTGGAGTTGAAGATTCCTTCACTATCTGCAACCATGAGGTTGAAGGATGTCAATATGTCTTGGAAAGAACCATTGCTAGACTTTGGTGAAAGATGTTGATCATACTTTGGAATAAATTCTTGAGATACTTCCTCTAACTCATTAGGTGATGTAGAGACATTTTCAACATGATCATTGGTGAATGTATCTTGGATTATGTCAATAGGATTAAATAGCATCAACACATCTTGAAATAGATCTTTGTAGGAGGGGTCCTGATCATGACTAAAAAATGGCTCTTGATGTATGTTTATTTGATCATTGGATGAGGTGGAAACATCTTCAAGGTGCTCATTGATGGATAGATCTTGATCATTGTTTCCAACAACTGTGGTGAAGGGATTGTCAATGCTATTGCTAGTGATTGAATCTTCATCGTTGTCCCCAATAGTTATTATTTTTTGATCGATAAGGTCGTGGATGATATTTTTGAGTCGAATACAATTTGATGTTGTGTGTTCCTTTATTTTGTGAAAATCACAAAAGTGCTTCTCATTATACCTTGGTTGTTTAACTCGAGGCTCTTGATAATATGCAAATATCCAACATTATCCAAGATCATAAATGGGGATTTTAATGATATTTTCTTGTATCCACCATTGCATGACTAATTTTACTGGTTCCCCGAGGGGTGTGTATTTTCATTTGTTATCTTGTGAGATTTGTGCTTTAAATTGACCTTCTAGTGATTGATTTTTGGAGATGCAGTGATTGATCTTTGAGATGTGGTGATTGATCTTCGAGATGTGGAGGTTGGGTTTGTTGTTGATGTTGTTGATCTTGATATCTAACTTCTTGACATTGGAGATATTATTCTTGATGTGGTTGAGGACACAACCCAATGCATTGATGACATGGTTTAGCCAATGGAAGAGTGTATTGATTTTAGGCTGGATATGTCTCTTGGCGCAATGGATCAACTATTTTGGTAGGTGACACAATTTGATCTCGTAAAATTTGATCTTCATTTTGATCTTGTCACCTTTGATATAATTGATTTGGTTTTTGTTCAAGAAGATTTGGAATGCATCCTTGTGGTGTTTGTATGGGATCTTGGAAAAATTGATTTTCGACAATGTTCTAAACAACATTTTTAAAGAGTGATGCTCACCATATACAACACAATTTTTTTTTTATGAAGGATAAAATTCTATATATTTTTTAATTTAGGTTTGTAACTATGATATCTAACCAGTTCATTTAGTTTCATAGTGTTTTATTAAATATTTTTTCCTTAATCAAGTTTCAAAGTCAAACCAATTACAATTCAGACATAGGCATACTACATACAACATAAATTTTTCTATATTTATCAAAATTCATTTTTTTTTTAATGAATCAAGGAAATCATTACCCAATTTGAACATATTTTTAAATTTTTTTTTTTGATAATCTACTATTTTTCCATATGTGTAGAACAAAGAGCTTGAATTTTAGTGAAAAACCTACATTCACAAGAAATAAAAAATAAATATAAGAATCAAATTAAATTTATTTAAAAGTATACTTTTTTGGAAGCTTATAATAAGGACTACACACTTACAAAAAATAAATTTTAAATGAATTCATTTGATCCCCCAAAAGGTAAATCAAAAGTGGGTTTTTATCAGCATTTTGTTAGGTGTAAAGGAGACTCTGTTATAGGTATGATTTAAAACTAGCGTGGTTCTATCCAAGGGGGCTTGGTCTAATGTGGCTTGATCAAACCATGTTCCATTAGAATCCTTTAAATGGAACTTTTCAAGGCTTAAATCATTATATTTTCTAAAAATATGTGATTTCAGCAAAAATCAGGATCTCCCAAAAAGTGTAAACCACTATTGTGGTAGCACCCATTTGCAGTAGGGATTGTTAAGAAGACTAACAATATTGTATAATTTCTGGTTTCTTATTCTAAAGTAGTAAGATTAGAAAAAGCTTTGTGTTATTTATTTGGTTTTCTGTTTAAAAGAATTATCTCATTTCTTGACTCTATAATGGATAAGGCACTAGCTGAAATGGTTCATAGAACTCAAGCCTAGGCATAATCAAATATAAAAATTGAAATTTACCTTTATTGTAAAATTTGTATTTTATGCTCAATCCACACTATCAAATAATATAAAGAAAATAGAGGGTTTTGAAGATAATTTAGTGAATCAGGCTCATTATCTAAAATATTAGTTTCAAGACTATCATTTGTTGTAGTATAATTATAAGCATTGCAATAACTCAAATGATGTTATCAAAAGGGGAAACTACCATGGTTATTTAGAGCCTAAAGTGTAGAGGAGAAATAGTATTAAATCTATCTCCTATTCATTGTATTGAAAATCAGAGAGAAAAATTGAGATTGCTCTCAAATCAATATTCTATCAATCACATTACACCAAAAAATATTAAATAGTATTGTCTTTAAAAGGCCAATATTTTTATATAAAAATAGTTATGGGGAAAGTAACTTCCAAAACCAGTTTATTTATTAAATTAACAATAACATGTTAATTTACTTATTATTAACTAATTTATTTAACTATTCTATGTTATGTACTAAATTCTAACACCCCCCTTTAGTATTGACATAGAGAAAAACTAGAAATTATAAACCCTAATTGATCAAAATGAATTTCCAAATCACCCTTCCACGTTGACAATGAACACTCCCAACAAAAAAGGTATGGTGATGGCTTCCAACATCAGGAATAATTGTAAATAATCATCAAGATAGGTGACCATCCAACACATATAGAGGAATAGATATGGTGAAAAATATTTAGAAACTTTCAAGAAAATTTCATCAAAGTTGTAACATCCAATCTCTCAAAATTTTCCAACATTCTTCGTTCCTTGCACCGTAACCAATTCCTTGAAAGAGCATGCACATGCATAATGCGGAAGCATAGCCTAGGTATGAGTAATTTTCCTACTTCTATGGATATACATGTGAACTCCTTAAGAAAACACCTCAAAAGAATATGTCGTCTCATGGAGTGTGAAGTCATAGGGAGGAAATTTTTGTCAAGAATTTCCTTCAAAGATATTTGCTCTCACAGACCATAACAATTGCAGAACATAAAATGGGTTTGTTAAAGAAAACTTCATAATAATACAATCCTAGTGCGAGAAAATTAGAATATTAGACACCAATAACCACATTCTCCACCAGTGCTTACAATAATACAAATGACAATAGAAGTGGTGCCGACAAACTTAAAGTATACGATCATCAATTCTGACCCAGTCCAATGCAATTACAATATCAACCATGAATAACAGCTCTTCAAAATAACAAATTTGAAATCCACAGAATGCCTGATATTTCCAATATGAAGATGCATTGTTTGATATTTCTGAATAGTTCACCTTTTTGCAACGGCGAGGATATCTTGTTGGTTTCCGATAAACACACTTCTCCAATAGATTGGGGGGATTTTTTTTTTAATTTTTAATTTTTGGAATGATAAAAGCGAACAAAGTGGAGTGATAAAAAATGGTAAGAATAAACACAATGGAGAGACAAAGAATAAATGTAGATGAATGATGGAGTCAAAAGGGTTTTTCACATGGTCTACATTGCTCACTTGTTGATGAATATACAAGAATGGAAGAAAATAATAGCAGTTGCATGTGGTTGCCACTACAGTACCATTGTAAACACCGCTTTGGATGAAGACAAATGAATGGAAGAAGATCATTTGAAGAGAGGTCCAAGAATTAACTTGCTTTGATACCATATTGAAAATGAGAGAAAAATCAAGATTTCTCTCGAATCAATATTTTGTCAATCACTTTACAACAAAAACTATTACATAGTATTATCTTTAAAAGGTCAATATTCTCGTATAAAACTAGTTATGGGGAATGTAACTTCCAAAACCAATTTATTTATTAAATTAACAATAACATGTTAATTTACTTATTATTAACTATTCTATTTAACTATTCTATGTCATGTACTAAATTCTAACACATTTCCCATCGACGTAGGGTTCATAATCCGAAGATTTAGATCATCCTTAGTGAGAACTAGACAATCAATTGGGACCACCAAAAAATTCATGATTAATCATATTTTCCAAAAAATAACCCCTAGGATACTACTAACCCCTCAAACATAAATATAATTATATCCAAGAACATTGAAATATATAACCATTTTTCATTTTTTATGAAACAGTAAGTTGTGATAATGAAGTAAATAACAAGTATAACTTCATCAAGATGGAATTTATAAAATAGAAAGAAGAAAAGTAAAAACTATATATTTATTAATTTTAGCTTGAGAATACACATAAAAGAAAAGAGAGGATAAATTTATTAAATATAAAAATACCAAAATAGACAAGTTGAAAAAATAAAAAATAAATTATAAATCAACAACCCATTTCATGGGCAGGAGCATAGCGGTTTTGGTGGGAAGGTGATCCATTTCTTTCTCTCTACTAGAGGGGAGCCCTATCCTTTAGAGGTGGATGTTAAGATGGTTGATTGTGTGGGATGGTGCTATAGGGAGGTGAACAAGTTTTCTATTTTTATGGACTCAGTTTTGGCTAATGAGCAGATGGTTTGTTGCAGATTGGTTGCTTGGGTGCCTGACTATTTCAGGTGGTTAATGTTGTTGGTGATTAGGGGTCTGATGGTGTCTTACACCATCATGCAAATTATATTTCTTGGCTTAGGCGTGATTTCCATGAGTGGTTGGTTAGCTGATGCCTGGCAGATGCAGGCAAGTTCTATGAGTATCTATTTGGGTTTCTGGTCCCGGTTAAAACCAGGTTGTTAAAGGGTCTCAGGCCCTTGTTTTTTTGTTAGATGTAGCATGTGTTGTCTTGATCTATCTTTAGTGGTTGTCATGGGGCTGCTGATGGTTTATGATGTATTTTAATTAAAGCTTTCCTTTCTTTGTTCTAGGTTTCGGGCCCCATCAAAACCCATTTTTTACCCTTAATCAAAACAACCTGATAATTAATACATTATCACCCCCCTCATTATGAAGTGATTAAACTAATAATTCCTCAAAATTTATCAAAATTCTCCCATCTAAGTGATTTAGAAAGAATATTTATAGATTGAATAAATGAAACTTGGTGTTGTTGGTTTTGGTTTGAATGTGTAAGACTAGATTTTTTCCATTTTGATTACAAATTAATTTTCAAGAAAGAGTGGTGTCGATGAAATTTTTTGTTCTTGTAAATCTACAAGAATTATTTGAAACCATAAGATTTCTCAAGTACCCTTACAAGCTACAATATATTAAGCTTCTACAAATGATAGATTCGGTATTGGTTGCTTTTTAGATTTCCAAGAAATGACTATAGACCTAATATATATTAAGAAATTAGATGTAGAATTACAATCTTCCACATCGCTTACATAATTATAATCTGAATATCAAATAAAAGAGAAGTGTGGTTCTCTTTGATTATTTGAGACCATATTTTGATTACCTTTCAAATAACAATGAACTAATTTAGGTACAAACCAATGATTATCTCTAGGTTGTTGCATGAATCTAGAGAGAACTCCAATGGAAAATGAATTATCTAGGTGGGTAGTCTTTGCATAAATCAAACTACCAACAAATTTTCTATATGTAGTTGCATCAACCAGTGTTGTAGTCATTTTATGTGAGTTTCAAATATTTCTCCATAGAAGTGCTAAGTGGTTTGTATTCAATCATGCTAAAATTATTGAGAAATTCACCAATATATCTTTGTTGGGTGATGAATATTTACTTGGTTTTTTAATCAACTCAATAATAAAACAGTAATGAAGATGGCCCAAATCAATCATTTAAAACCCTTTAAATTTTCTTCCATATTTTGATTATAATCTTCATTATTACCGGTGAGAAATAAATTATCCACAAAAAGAAAAAGATAGACAACAATTTTATCATTTTTTAACAAAAAGAGTTACATCATCTAGTTCAAAATTCTTTAAATCCAACTTCAAGAGATGCTCGATGAGTTTTTCATACTAGGATTGATGGGATTTATTTAAACCATGCAATTATTTTATGAGATTGTATACCTAGTGATGTTTACCATTGATTTTGTATCCTTCTCATTGATTCATATATATTGTTTCCTTGACATAACCATTTAATAATGCAACTTTGAAGTCCATTTGATAAAATTTTCACCTTTTGTGTTGAAAGAGCCAAAAAACCATGAATATTAATCCAATTTATTGTACGTGAAAAAGTTTCATGATAATCTATACTATCTTTTTGAGCATAACCTTTCACAACAAGTCAAAATTTATATTTTTAAAAGGAATAAATTTATTTTTATTTATTTCTAAAAAAACACTTGCAACCAATATGTTTTCAACCAAGTGGATGATCAACCGAATCCCATGTGTCATTTTTCAAAAGAGAATCATACTCATTTACATAGTTTTCCTCCACACTATGATATATTAGCTTATTTAAAGGAAGTTGGTTTTGACTCCATTATGATATTGAGTTCATAATAGACTCCAAGTTACCTTCAATAGTAGAGTGAGCTTGATACCTTTCTTTGTAAGAACTTCTTATGCTCATTTTTCCTAATTCATTAGTTCTTAAATCTTTCAAAGTTTTCTATGTTTTTTTGGCCCACTTGTTGGAATATTTTGGTTGGACGAAATGTGCTTCTATATTTGGACTAGAAGCTCCATTAGTGGCTAAATGTTTTAAGCTCCAATGTTCATCAAAAATTTGAAAATCATCATTAGAGGTGGTTTTTTCTTGCAAATTTGGAGGTGGATCATCTTGATTTGGGACAACTTGGGATATAGACTATATAGATGAATCCAATGAAGGTGGTTTTAAATTACTTATTCCCCCCATATTGATGAATCTCACAAGGATAGTCTTTCCAATCACTAAACTTGGTAAATTTGTCAAGTTATTTTAAATAGAAGTCAATAATTGTATCATTTTTAGATGATTCAAAAAAGATAAAATCTCATGCAATAAATAATTTATTGTTAACTTTATCATACAACCTATAGGATTTTGAAGACTCAAAATAGATGGGAAAAATAATTTATTACTTCTTTGGTTTAACTTACCTATTTTCTACACTAGAATCAAGGCATAAAAGTAAAGCCAAGTATTCAAAGATATAGAATAGATGGAGGATAACCAAGACAAACAACATTTGAAGTTGCTTGGTTAAGAAGAAATGAAGAAGATTTGTTGTGAACATAAACTATTGTTCTTGGCACTTTTTCCAAAAAATGAATAGACACAAAAAATATACAGATTGATCCTACACATTTGATCCTAATCTTACTAACATCATTTGTTCCTAAATCATCCCCTTTACTAATTAATTTAATTGAATAATCCTTATTTGATTAAATTCATCATATTTCCTCTCTTAATTAAATAAATCAAATTTATCTAATTAAGTCATCCACTTCTATTAATTAATTAAATCGTTTTATTTAACTAATCCTATAGTTCCTCTTGTAATTAAATAATTCACTTTATTTAATTAATCTCTAAAGTCATCTCCTTAAATTAAATAAATTAATCTTTAAATTTGTTTTAATCTAACATCACCTTCTTTAATTAAATAGATCAATCTTTATTTAATTAAATCTAAAATCATAATTCCTCTCAACTTTAATTTATTTAAATCCTAAAATTTAATTCAAAATTGTCAAATCATCTAATTTATACTTAAATTGATCAAATCACGATTAATCCTAATCCTAATCACTTCAATCCTCTAGATTTCACAACTTGCACCAATAAATCAATTTAATTAATTTATTAATTCATCTATTTTCCCTCCACTTGGCATCAAAAGGGAATATTCCTTAAATTTGAAAATCCCTCCAAAAGGGATGAGTACTTGCAACAAGGCATTAAAGGCCTCTTCCAAGTCCTTTGCCTTGGGCCAAGTGGAATTTAATCCATTTCTTCTTCCCTCTAAACTAGTCATCTCAACATTTTCAAATTCCACCTAACCATATTTATGTGCACATTCATCCAAATGTGCTCATTCCTCCTCCAATTACATGTGGACAAGTGGCCTTCTCTCATTGGTTGGTATTTTGTCCCATATTCATCCAAATCCTTCAATCTTTCATTCTTCAAATCTATAAATACAGGGCCTCTCCTATTGAATTGATCATCCACAATCCATTTAAGCTTACTATACTCAATTTCATTTGCAACTTAATCCATTTTCATCATAGTTTCATAGTTTTATCAAGGTTTTGTCAAATTTGCATCAAGGAATCAAGAATCATCATCAAAGTTCATCAAATCACATCAAGGAGTTGGGAAAGGGCCATTTTTTGCATCAAAATGGTACCAATTCCCCCATGGGATTGAGAGTTTTCTTATTAGAATAGGATTTAATTAGTTTTTATTACTTTGTTCTTCATTTTATTTCCTATTTTTATGTTTGAAACTAATCTCATGGGGAATGTTGATCTAACTTGCATAATGATCTAATTGTTTGTTTGTTCTCTTGTATTTGTGTAGGTATAGGTTCACCATTCACATTTTTGTGCTAGAGGGAGGGCAAGACCCCATTTTTAATGTTTTTTGTAGGTTTCATGAATAGGTCCGCTCAGAAATCATGAGATAGCGTATCCACTATCTGTTTCGACACATTTGACCCCCATTTTGATGTATTTGATCTTTGTTTCAGTGCATTTCACCCCCTTTTCAATGCATTTGACCTTTTTTTTTATTCATTTGACCCCTATTTCAATGTATTTGACCTCTGTTTCGGTGCATTTGACCCTTGTTTTAGCACATCTGGCACCTGTTTTAGCATATTTGGCACCTGTTTTAGTGCATTTGGCACCTGTTTTAGTGCATTTGGCACCTGTTTTAGCGCATGTGGCACCTATTTTAGTGCATTTGGCACCTGTTTTAGTGCATTTAGCACCTGTTTTAGTGCATGTGGCACCTGTTTTAGCATATCTAGCCTCTTTTTTTTTTTTGCTTTAATAGTCAATTTTAAAATGGCCATATCTTGGTCATACAAAAGTCTTTTCCAAAGATTTTTTTTTGAAATGGGGTAGAATTTCATGATATATGCAATGGTGTAGGTGTTTATTAAATTTGATGGAGTTAAAATTTTCAAACTTACACCTAAAGTCAAATCACATTGTAACTTGGTCTAAGTTTTAGGGTTTCTATGCTCAATCATTTATCTAACCCTAATATCTTCTTGTTTCTTGATATTATCTAACATTTTGAGCATTGATTGTAGGTTTTTGGTGACAAAGAAGGATGAAACGAAGAGAATAATTTCTATGACATTATCACATGATTGTAACAAGTGTTTTTAAACACTTTAGGTAGAAATTATAATCCCTTTTCTAAGGATTTGTCATCTTCTTTCTTTTTAGGACTCAATAAATTTAGTTTGGACATAAAAAGAACAAAACAAAGGGATTAAAAAGAACCATAGAAAAACTTACAAGAGTTTTTTTTGGACTTAAAAAATGAACAAACAAATCTCACACTTCAAAAATGGTGCTTACAAAGAATTCACATCATTGCTTTGTGGTTTAAAATGAACATGTGTATTCCTTATTTTGTAATCCCTTTCACAAGATAATATCATAAAAAATATGTATGCACTTCTCTCGCACTTTATAGAAATCTAGAGAATCAAATGTCCTTTTTGTGATGTTAAGTTGTATAAGTGATTACCTTCACATTTCAATTTGGTTGTCTAAAATTGAATAAATCTTGTGAGTGTGAGTGGATTACATCGTGAGTGTTCTCTCTTTGTTTCTCAACAAAGATTGATTGAAATACGGATATACTTTCTTTCTTTTGTTTATCCATAGATGGTCTGCCTTGGTGGGAAAAATTACTCACCCCAAGGGAATGACACAACCGGTAACACGCTAAAGCCAAGTGACTTCCAACCAGTATATAAGTGTGGGTACTTGAGGAAAGTTTGAGTATCACGAGGATAATTCCAACAAGAAGAGAAAAAATGGTCTCTTGCCACATGGATGGTCTCCCATGAACATAATGCCCACATTAAAACCTCTTGTTTAGAAAGGCCAAAATCCTTATCTATTTGTTGGTGCAAGAAAGATCATTTTGAAGCCATCCCACATTCTTACGACTTTTAGTAGAGATGAGAAGTATGCCATGGGAGTTTCATGGATACTGATGCTTGGTTGACCCGAGAAGTGAGTGCACTGTAAGGGTGAGCCCATGTGATAAAGTATCTAATCACCTACTAAGAGTAGGAGTAGCTGGAGAAATCAAAGTGGGAATTCAACAAATATTGTCTCTTCATTATTCATAGGGTTGTGAATATTCTTGGAATTGAAAACAATTTGCTTGGATCCTATTGATTATAAAGGCTTATGCCTCTCTGATAGTCTTATGGGAAATTCAGCAAGTGGGGGACAATATGCTTCTCATTGAATACCTCTAGTATTTTTATAGAAAGTCGACTCTTCTCTGAGTTTGGGAAAAGGGAAAAGGAAATGTAAACCATAAAAATTGAAAAATGGCGATGCGCCAACACTTTTACAACATTTCAAAATCATAAGCTTTCCTCTATGAGTGATATAGGAGACACAAAACACCACTTACCCTCATTATCGAGAAGAGAAGGAACAAAAAAGGCTCGATACAAGCACAGATGCAGTCATTCAATCAACCCTCAGGATATGTGTAATAAGATCCAAATCAAGTATAGAAGTTCTGGATTTAATAGAAAACATTCAAAAGAGACAGAAACCCTCCCTCTTAATATAGCATATCATGAGAAAATGATAACCTTTCAAAGAAAATGAAAAATTCTAATGAAATAGTCTAGTCTCTAAAAATAAAGATTTAGTCATATACTCAAACAACATAAAAATCTGACAACCAAAACTACTCAGATCAAACAAGACATAGTGTTTTATTTTGGACGAAGATATAAAGAAAGAAATACTGATAAAGACCATATCATGCACAGTTTCAAATATTTCCTCAGAATAACTTGCTTTTCAGATTCAGGTGAACTTTAAAACAAAAATCAGATTCCAATCTGATAACAATTTGATCATAAAATAGATATAACATGCCAGAGTGAAGCAATGTTCTATGAACTTTTAAAAGAAATATTTCTATTAACTAAGAAAACTAAGGAAAAATTTTCCAATGAGAAATTTTTTGGAACCCTTGATCCATGCTACCCTTGTCAATATATAACCGCCTAGAAAAGAACACACCAACATCCTCCAAAATTAATGACTGCTAGATGTCCAAAACTGATAGCTTGAAAATCTGATTTTATATCTTTTATTAGGTCATTGAAATCTTTCTCATCAACCACCAGCTACCACATTTATGTCATTTAGATATTTTAATAGGATTAACCCTTGTAATTTCTCTAATCCTAGAAGATAGTTTCGACAAACCCTCTCGGTCACCCCAAGTGGCTTTGGCAGAACCAACTCATATCCTTTTACTGAGAAAAGGTACAACACATCTTGATAGAATCTTAGCCGAACATTCCCTTTCTATAGCTACATGGCACGACAAGATGACGTGTCGAAAGGGTAGATAATCTCATCTGTGCAAAATATAAAAGCAAGAAAACATTTGCCACATTAACACGTGGCCCGACTTCCAACTACAAAGAGCTCAATCATTGAGACGCACACAACCACAGTGTGGCGAGTTGTGCATTCATCAGAAATGCAAGCCTCTCACATGCAGATCATCTTGAGGACAAAAATAAAGCCGAAAAAAATAAAATATAAAAGAAAAAAATTGCTTCACAGTTTTGGCGACTCACAGCGGGCCTTCACTTGTAAAGGCACGAACCTAGAACTTTGGTTATTCTTGAAGTTTAAGAAAGGTGGAATACAACATCTCCCAATCTGCGTCGGTTGGTCAGCCAAGGCTACTGAATGCCTTATATGCTTGATCCAACTTGAAGACCTCCTTGAAAGAAACAAATCCCCATCTCGTTGAAACGATGCCTAAGTGATAGTAAAGACATGAAAGTTGGAAAACCTCATTATCAATATCATCCGCTATTGGTGTTGAACTTGGGCCTGGAAGATATGCATAATTCTAAACCTTGTTTATGAATTTTTTGTAATCTGCTCAACTGACAATACCTCTCCATCCGCTGACAGGAAAGAAGGCAACCCATAATTTTATAAGATCCCAAAATCTTTCTTGATTTCATCAACCCTCATTCAAAATCACCTAACTATTCTTCATTTCAGATGCCACCTCATGATAATAGGTGAATTCACTTGCTTTACTAGAGATATTCCTTCAATCTATAATATCTGCACTTCTCAGTGCATCATCTGTTGCCACACAGAGCTTAGAAATCAAATTCTGGTACCCAACCAATTAGGAAGCGTATTCCTGAAGAGTTTGATCGGCCAACGGGCCAACCCTTTCATTTATTTCTCAAGCATCTCTTAAGAATTGTAAGGTCAGCCTTAGGATAGCGAGCGAAATAATGATTCTCTCCCAATAGGCAGATGTCAGCCTTTTCTTTATAGGAAGGTTTGTAGATTTTTATGTAGTAGCTAACTCCTCCTGTACGTGAGCCTCCTTCACTTTCAATATCTGCTCCAATTGATCTCTCTTATTAAGGGATTCTCCCAACTCCACAACCAGATTTTTGGTTTCCTAAATCCGAACATGTAAAGCAGCCTCTACTTCCCATTTATCACCTTTTAATTTTTTGATCTCCTGTTGCACCTTTTGCATCTCTTCGAAGGCCTAAGATCGGATGTTGTCTAACTCCTTCTTTATACCTTCCCAAATACGCTGATGTTCTAAAATAGATTGATGCTCAGTTGAAAGTTCACCTCTCAATCTATCAATCTTAGTGTAAAGCTGGATATGCTCATCATAGAGTGCCACAAGAGATCATGTTGCTTCATTTTTCTAGTCCTATACTTGCAATATGCAGGTCATTTCTTCATTTCAAGCTCTGAGCTCAGATTGAAAATGGTTCACCATTTCTTTTACATTTTCCATCTCGCCCTCACACTTTCTTAACTTACGATCTAGCTGCTCATAATCTATGTACACCACCTTTTGAGTGGTCTTTGTCAGATCTACCTTGTCTCATAGATGGATTTCATTCAAATCTAGACCTACTGCTTGAATATCATAATCCTTCATTTATATTTGTCCTTCGGTTCATGTAACGAGTGGCTTCATGGTGGTGATCCATAGATAATTTATCTCTTCGTTAAAACATGTCTAGATCTTCTTAGAGGCTGGCAACTCGACATTCTTCTCTCTTCTTTTCTGCTTTCTATTTTGTCGGGCTTGCCTAGTGGCATCAAAATACTTCTGAAGAGTCTTTGGGGTATCAATACTCTTTGCTACCATAGAAGCTCTAGGTGGCAGACTAAAGAGAGTGACAAAAGGGGACACTTCAGATGTATGGGCGTGCAGGGAGGCAAATGGAAGAGTAATCATTAAGAACGAAAAAATGCCAAATTGGACTAGGGACTTATGGTACTAGTTAGAGTAGGAAGAGTAACAGATGAGGCGGGCAACTTCTATCTCAATGGGGATGGACCTAGGGTAATAGGTAGCATGGGTGACTCATCTTTTTCTATGGGGGCCCTAGATAGGGTGATTAAGGAATCAATAGCAGCTGAAGTGGATACCGTTTGTTCAGCTCGCGGTGGCGCATCACTTGGAAAATTAAAAATAACAAGGGGTTCATTTAGTACTAATAACTCAATGTCTGAAGATGGAAGATTATTTTCAATAGGTGGAGGCAAAGGATTAACCAAAGACACAGAAGCCAAAAGAAGAGGGGAGCAAGACTTACCTGAATCATGACTGTCTAAAAATTGTGACGAGAAGATTCAACTTTTTCTTCATTTTTGATGGTTGTGTCAAATGTGTCCAGATCTTGGACTCGACGTAAATTCATCTATCCCAAACTTGAACACTCAAATCCTTTTGCGGATGATCCCTCAAAGCCTGGCCTTTTATTTCTATGGTTGATCCTCTTGGGGACCATCGAGTTCTCTTTCCCTTGCTTTAGACACTGGAAGGAGAAACAACCTGTGAATTCTTCTACTTAGAGCCCTTTCCCTTGTTGGACTCCTACAGTTGGGGAACATGGTAGGGAAGTTGTTCCTCTATTATTTCATGGCTAGACTCTAGATTATTGTTGTTGGAATCAGCCTCCCCATCATAAATGTCTTCAAACTATTCATCATATGGTTGAAAATCCTCAAGTTGCTTGTGAATGTTCCCCATTTCTTATTGGAACCTCCAGAAGTCTGCCATTTTGTTTTTCGACCATCCTCATCGTTTCATCTATTTCTTTAAGGTATTGCCTATCGGCACCTCCCTCTGATATCTTGCTTGTGGTGTATAGATGTTCAACCACTCCGGCCTCTTCATCGGTATAAGAGACAAGTTGATGTACAAATCTGGCCTCTCTTGTGTCGGGTTTTTCTTAGACTCCACATATTCCCGTGTCTCATGCTTCAGGGGAAGTTGCCTTGATGGATTATAGTCCCATTCATCACATATGAGGAATAAGCCTAGAGCTGCCAACAAATTGGTCAATTCATCTTCTAATTTATGCTTCTCCAACACTACCTCACTATTTTCAATGTAGAGGTGGAGCATATACAACCTTGTTTTTTTCCTTCCCCTCCCATATGCGTTGTCGGCAAGAGTTTCCTATCGGCATGCCTCCAATGCGAAGACCTGATCCATCAAAAATATAGGGAGTGGAAAAGGTTCTTTGAAAAAACCATGATATCTGAGAAATATAAAATCTACCTAGAAGAAGTAATCCATTGAGGTCAATGAGTTTTTAATCCATAGAAAAACCTTGGGAGACAAATGGTCATTGGCTTGGGGTAACAACTCTTGCAATACTGGTCTCGGAAAAATGTGTACAAACCAATAATAACTACTTGTCCTTGACAAGACATAAGTCCATACAAAAATTGGTTGAACTAAACCCTCCTCTTTTAATCTAGACATAAGTGAATTTCTTTCTAAAAACCTGAAGTTCTGATGCAAGATCAAATGGACCAAGAAAGAAGAATACCTGAATTTTAGATTCAAACTTGTAATTTTTTTGTTGCAGCAACATATTGAAAGCTATTACATCAAAAAAAAAAACCTCTACTACCGCTCATGCTTGAGTATCAGAGTTGTTAGAGCTTTTACAATTTTCCATTTTTTGCTTGTGCTAAGCCTTGGGATTTTGGGTTTTAAGCCTTTGTGGGCTTGGGTTTTCTGATCACCTTGAGCATTCTATTTTGGTGCTGACTGGAGGTCCCAATTTCTGGTCTTGTTAGTCAGCTCTTGTGCCATCCTCACGTATTCATTACCTACCCCTTTTAAACTACCTCATTTGTTTTATCTCACTCGTGTTGTTTCCATTTCCTTATGGTGGGTTGATAAATGTTCTAATCTTTTCCTTGAGGGTTATTTCCCTGTCTGCCTAGTTGGTTTTCCTTTTATGGCTAACAATTTTGCACGTGTAGGATTTGGACCATCAGATGGATTTGAAATGATCAAATCCAGCTCAATTCAAGGTTGACCTTGTGTGACTTTCCCAGGATAGTTGAGTGGTGTACAGAATGTCGATGCATCGACGCCAGTGTTGAGGAAGGGCCCACCAACTCTATTTTACCCTAGCACCCAAAACTTGAGGATTAACGGTGCCGATTGAAGCATGGAAAATGATCACAATCATTCCTTGCCTTTTCGCAATCAAAAGATGGGTCTACTTTATGGGTCACGATATCACGAGATGACACCATGTGTCAAGTGGTTGGGGCTTGGAAAGAAAGAAGGAGAAACAATGATGAGAAGGCAACATTCCGTGGTGGGATCCAGTTATAATGACAAGGAGGCTGAGGGCACGTGTTTGAAGATTGCGTCAGCAAGAGAAATTCCTATCGATGGAATAGAATACTCAGTCCTAGCGATAGTTTGATAACATTGAGAAATTTCATCGGTGGAAAAGGGCAAGACTAGTGGAAAGGAAAATAAGTCTCAACGATGCTTTAGGTCTCACCGATACGGGAGTACATACGATCAAAATGAAGAAAGGAAACTCTAGTATGGTCCCCACCCAAATATAAAGTAGGTCATTGTGATGTTCCAAGTGTCATGCAGTTGGAGCTTGGCAGAGGAAAAGAGTAGCAGCTCGAAGGAAAGCTCCAACAGGATGCCACGTGGAAAGCTTTTGAAAGCTACGAATGAAGCCGTGAATGAAAAGAGCGATAATTTTTGCTCGGAGATTAACAAATTTTTTACGTCAAGCCTTGTTGCATATTATTTAAATCTCTTGTTTTGTTTTCAAATGACGCGACCATTGATATGTGGTTGGCGGCCTCTGATGAGAATGCAAAGGGACATAGATCAAAAGGCGCAGGATATTTTTCAGAAGAAGGATATAAAAGGGGGCTATGGGATAATTTTTGGAGGATGGTTTTTTCTTTAGAAGAGGGTAGACCAACATGCATGTATAAAATTTGAAGAGGATAATCGAGATATCTGATTTTGCAGCCTAATCTTGGTATCAACTATTTGTTATAATCATCCAATTGTGTGGTTGTCTCCATTTTAATACTTCTCTATTATTTGAATTGATATATCAAGTATATATTCAGTTTGTTGATGTACATTTGTTGTATTCATGTGATGTGATTAATTTTTTCTTTCAAGTAAATATTAAATCCTTCTAGTCAATCATAGTAATTTGAAAGTGTTAATTGGATAAATAAGAAGAACCATACAATTAGGGTTGGCAATTTGTCTCAAGTAGAGTTTGTAAACTATTAATTTTGCATGTTTATAGAAGTTATAAACCCTTATCAATGTGCCAAGCAGTTTTAATTATTGCCATTATTGGTTGCATTTTCTGGATCTTCATTCGACTCCATATACCTGATAGGGCATTGGTCTCACCCATTTTTTAATTCACCTGGTTTCAATAAATAATTTTTTCAGAATACCACATCTATTAATTGAACATATTGAATTATATATATATATACAATTTATACCAAATAGGTTTGTAGCTTCCACTTCCAAATTGTCATTGTGCATAGATTGTTTTGAAGAAACTCACAGTTCAAATCTGCTTCATGCATATAGGTTTAGCAGAGCCTAAAGAGTAGAAGGTTCAAATTTATTATTTGGCCTTGTACATTAGCCAAAAACATTGTGAGAGCTTGACAACCTATCATGGTTAAAATCTACGTTTTTGAGACCTAACAATTTGGCAACTCCGCTAGAGACAAACCTAGTAAATTTTTTCCAGCCTATCCATTTATAGAGTCAACAAAGTTTTGAAATTGATCTTAAACCAAAATTTCATAATTGTTTCATTTGCACTCCCCATCTGAGTCATGCACCTAATAGTTTGGAAACTCCATTGCAGACAAACATCAAGAAATTTGGTTCCATCTTAAAGAGTCAATAAAAATTTCAAATTTGGAGTGAGGAGATTCTGTTGGGGAAAATAAAAAATAATTTCACAAGAATAATTTTCCTAGTTTTTAAAAGTAGGTGGCGACTCTATTTTAAATTGATAAATAATGCATAGACATTGTGGAACAAGTGATACTTTTCCTATTTTCTTGTCAAGATGTCAGAAGAAGTAAAATGACAATAGTCAATAAGAGAGTTGAAGGAATTGAGAAAACAACAACTATAGTTGGACAAAGAACTACTACAATTGAACCAACAACTGCTACAATTGGGAGTCAAATATGTTCCAAATGCATCACAAAATAAACCATTCTGGAATAAGAATGAATATACAAATGCAAGCAGGCATTGGACCCCACAAGTGCTTGATAATACAATTCGAAATCTTCACAATGGAGGTAATGCACTTTATTTACAACAGGTGCAACATGATTCCAACCTGCTTTGAAATATCAGTCAAAATTTGCAGCAAGGTATGTATTAGAATCAACAATCCGTGAAGAAAAATGATGAATGTTTGTGTATTCAATAAAGAAGCAAAAGTATTATGGATGCCTTTCTTGACATAAGGAGATATAAAGGAGAATCTGGGTGCTCGTTGTTCAGAAGAATGACGGACATTTATAGGAAAATACCTCTTAATTTCCCACCTAATAGGTTTGAGATCATTCAATATTTAATGAGAGTATATGAGCCTAATCCAATTTATTGGCCTGAATCATGGATACCAGTTGCTTCCAATCAAATAGATGAATGGACTGGCTGTTGGAGTGAAATTACACTAAGAGCGGGGGCGGGTGAATCAATGTTTGAACCTTCTTAAACAAATTTAAATTGAAGCTGAAAAGAGACATACATATGTTCTAATTTTAATGATAGTGTCATTCATGTAATTGAATGCAATCATACAAATTGAAAATGAGTAATGTAACATTGCATTTTAAAGCAGAAAAGTACTGAAGCAAAAGAGACATAGAGACACAAGATATGCTGAGTGGAAAACCCTCTTGGGGTAGAAAAACCACTCCTAAACCTGCTGCCTTTTTCAGGCTTTCATTTCAATAATTTATTTTGACAAAGCCTCAAAGGCTGATTTCTGAGCACCAACTCAAGGAGCACCAACCCCTCTATTTAGAGACACCAATCTCAAGGAGCACCAACCCCTTTCCTGATTTTTATAGAATATACAATATTATAGAGGATTTCTCTGTTTCACTTGATTTCTATCAAGTGCCTCTTGACAGACAAAACATAGAATTTTCAAAAGTCAGAATTGACTCTTCAGAATTCCATGCATTATCTAATCTCGATGCATCTTGAGGAAAATCCTATCTCTATTACAATACAGTCTCATCAAACTATTTTTTAATCATACATACTTTCTTTCTTTTTCACTCTTTTTCATTTTCAATATTTTCTCATACAGTTAACTACCAATCTGAATACACACTGTGTTTTCCAATTTTTCAGCATCAAAGCACAAATAGACTTCCAGAGCCCTTTATAGTAATACCCCTATTTTTATTTTTGATATTCTGACATCATTGAACCCTAAACCACTGGATTTTCCTTTTTCAAAGAAGGACATTACTCTTCGGAAGTATTACAACTGTTACTCAAAAATTTACATACCAGAAGGTTATTGCAAGGTTGTATTTGAGGTTTCATAATAATTGTCAAGGCAGATCTGATGTAACAGTGATCACATGAGAGAGATTCTTTCTTTTTGTTGAAGATAGGACAAAAATGACCAAGAATGGAAGAGTGACTGAGCAAGTCTTCACCAGAAGCTTGTACATGCAGAGCTTAAACAAAAACAACATAAGATCTATAATAAACCAATTCTTCAACTGCCATGCAGAAGCAAAACACTTATTCCTTATTAGCCTTATCAGAGAAGGTAACGGTTCTATAAAGATAAAATAGATGAATACCTGTGAGGACCAAAAAAAAATTTCATAAGCGATTTACCAGAACCATGGAGTAGCTGAGCAACCCGAGCCACATTTCTATTTTGAGTATTCACCCGATGCCAAGAGCTTGACAAGAGAAAGGACCATAGTGATGGTCTTTCAAGCTTCTCCATTCGTTGTCCAAGAGTTCCAGAAAAACAACAGTTGAATTTACAATGAAACAGTCAAGAGAGAGATTCCATGGAGGCGACAAGATTAGGGTTTCAACCCTCGAACAATAGCATAACGATTTGCCCTAATTTCCATATGAAATCCTTTGCAAAAAAATGATAGCTTTTGGAGTCTGAGAGGACTAACATTAAAAATTCGAGATCACATAACATACTTTGGAAACCGAGAAAGATCTGACATTTTATGCCTTACCGCTCTACCGCGGCTTCCATTTTACCAACCTGCGGTATAGCGGTAACAAGCTTTCAAACTACTAACAATTTCAACGTGTTATCGTGGTTCCCTTTCTGTCTACTTGTGGTATGGTGGTAGTAGTTTACTAACCACTAGCATCTTCCACCGTGCTACCACGGTTAACATTCGAGCTGCTTGCGGTATAGCGGTAACTGTCTGGCTCGTTGCTAGCGGTTATCACCACGTTACAATGGCTTCCTTCCTGATTGCCCGCGGTATAGCGGTAATAGTCTTGTTAGCCACTGGCGGTTTACACCGCGTTACCTCGGCTAGCTTTCTGACAGCCCGTGGTACAGCGGTAACTATCTTGCTGGCCGCTAGCTGTCTTTACCACATTACCGTGGTTTCTCTCTTAGTTGTCTGCGGTACCGCGGTAAGATGTCTGCGGTCTTACCAAACACATGCCGACAGGCTCATTTCCGTTTGACCATAGTTGACTGTTGTCAGTTTTAAAGTCTAAGTCGATATTAATCATTTTGACTTGAAGTAAATGCACATAGGAGATAAATTTAAATCCCTTTAACCAAGACTGATTTTCCATCACATTTCTTTTTGTCCAATGTTGTATATTTTGCAATGTAGCACAATAATAAATTATTGTGAAGTATAATTTTGCATCACATTTAAGTCCAAGGCCTTATGAAGAAAAATAAAGACTGATCTCATGAAAGTTCATAATTCCATTAACACAATAATGATCACCTTATTATTCTGAGAAACAAGCTGCACCATGTGAACCATTAACAATTTCAGGATGCAAGAGCCTGAACAAGCCAAACTGTAACACCCTGTATAGAACACAACAAGCACTTGCAGTCTGCACATGAATCCAAGATATCAGAGCTACTTAATATAGTATAATCAATGAAGTAAATGTGCCAACCAAAATATGAATCAACTGAGAGGATAACCATCAAAATTCTAGAGTAACATAAGATGACATCAAGGACAAAATAGCATAAGAGGGATTCAACAAACTCCCCCTTTGTCCTTGATGGCAAAATGGAGCCACCAAAAACAAAGATAAAGAACTGTAACCAGATGCCCAAAATTCTCCCCCTTTTTGACACAAGGATAAAGGGAGACCAATCAAAGATAATCTAGAACCAACTGTGACATGCCATCAAACTACATAAAGAACCTTTGAGCAGCAAAGTATAAGCTGCAGGAAGAGTTAACCAACTCCCCCTATCACCAAGATAGACTGATTAAGATAACAAAGATTGAGAGACCACTCCCAATCGAGACCGAAGTCTCTCAAAGACATCTTTTGCCAATGGTTTTGTAAAAATGTCAGCAACCTGAGCTTGTGTAGGAACATATTGCATAGATACCTCATTAGCCAACACCTTTTCACGAAGAAAATGAAACTTTATAGCTATGTGTTTAGTTTGAGAGTGCATAACTGGATTTTTTGAGATATTTATTGCACTACTATTGTCACACAAAATAGTAATTGGTTTTGGAATTTTAATACCCATATCTGATAATGTCTGTGACATCCAAATTACCTAAGTGCAGTAAGAAGTGGCAGCTATATATTCTGCTTCAGTAGTGGATAGAGAGACAGATTCTTGTTTTTTGTTGTGCCAAGCCACTAAACGATCACCAAGAAAGAAAGCAGCACCACTGGTGCTTTTCCTGTCATCTAGACATCCTGCCCAGTTAGAATCAGTATAAGCTATTAAAGAGAAATCATTGCTTCTGGGATACCAGAGTCCATAATCAATTGTCCCTCATCATTGATGTGAGATTCTTTAGGAGCAGATTGAAATTGAGCAACCATGCAGACAACTTGCATTATGTTAGGTCTTGAGGCTGTTAAATAAAATAGGCTGCCTATCATAGACCTATAATTAGTTGAGTTTACAGTAGGGGAGTCATCAACTTTGCTAAGTTTACAGCCAGTAGCCATTGGGGTGCTTATTGGATGACTTTCATCCATTTTAAACCTTTTTAACATTTCTTTTGCATATCTTGTTTGAGATAGAAAGATGCCAAAGTCAAGTTGTGAAATTTGAAGACCTAAGAAAAATGACAGTTCTCCTAACATTGACATTTTGAATTCAGATTCCATGATTTGTGAGAATTTTTTGCTCAAGGCAACATTGTTGCAACCAAAAATGGTGTCATCAACATAAATTTCAACAACAAGAATATCAGATCCTTCAATTTTAACATATAGATTGCTGTCAACTCCTCCTCTAGTGAACCCTTTTGACAGTAAATGGTTGTCCAATCTAGAGTACCAAGCTCTAGGAGCTTGTTTTAGGCCATATAGAGCCTTTTTCAGCCTGTAGACATGATTTGGTTTGTTTTTACATATAAACCCTTCAGGCTGCTCTATGTAAACTTCTTCTTCTAAGTATCCATTTAAAAAGGCAGTATTTACATCCATCTGATATATAGTGAAATTTTTGAAAACAGAATATGCTAAGAAAATTCTAATGGATTCAAGCCTAGCAACAGGAGCAAAATTTTCACCGAAATCAATACCTTCTTGCTGAGCATATCCTTTGCAGACATATTTGGCCTTGTTGCGAACAACTTGACCATTTTCATCATGTTTGTTTCTAAAGATCCACTTTCCACCTATGACATTTTTGTCATCTGGTCTTGGGACTAGATCCCAAGTCTGATTTTTCATAATTTGGTCAATTTCTTCCTGCATTGCATTCAGCCAGCATTCATCTGTTAGAGCATCATCAAAATTTTTGGGCTCAAACTGGGTGATCAAACAAAATGCAGTAAGCTCAGCTATGTGAGATTTTTCATCAAGGTTAACAAATTTTTTCCTTGTTTGAACTCCTACAGATCTATCTCCTATAATCAGATCCTTTGTATGATTTCTAGCAAGAGATTTTGATGTAACTTTGGGTTCACATTTTTCTGTGCTGATTTCAGCATCTTTAGATTGTGCTTCAACAAGTTTAGGGCTTCCTGGTTTGGATTCAGGCTTTCCAGTTTCAAAGCTCTCTGTGATTATATCAAGCTCAAACTCATCCTCCTCATCATCTTGTAAAGGTTCAACATCTAACAGAGGATTTTCATCAAATTTAACATTGACAGATTCAACAATTTTGTTCAACCTATTGTTATAGCATTTATAGGCTCTGTTGTGTGTAGAGTATCCTAAAAAGATACCTTCATCTGTTTTAGATTGGAAACTGCCTAAGTTTTCGTCATCTCTTTTGATAAAGCACTTGCAGCCAAATATTCTAAACTACTTAATTTGGGCAGATTTTCCATACCATAGTTCATATGGAGTGAAATTTGATTTCACTATGATCGGTACTCTATTCAAAATATAGACAGCTGAATGAACAACTTCTTTCCAGTACATATTTGCCAGATTTGCTTGATTCAGCATGGTTCTTGCCATTTCTTTGACAGTCCTATTTTTTCGCTCAACTACCCCGTTTTGCTGGGGTGTCCTAGCAGCAACATACTATCATTTTATGCCATGTTTGTCACAGTAGTCTATGAATTCTTGTGAGGTGAATTCACCACCTTTGTCAAATCTTAAACACTTCAGTTTTAAGTCTGTTTCTCTTTCTACCAATTTTCTAAAAACTTTAAAGCGTTCAAAAGCTTCTGATTTATTTTTGAGAAATGTAACCCATACCATGCGAGAGTAGTCATCAACAAACAACATGAAGTATTTCTCACTATTTATGGATCTAGTCCTTGTAGGACCACATAAATCAGTATGAACAATTTGCAGAGGCTTTGTAGAAAAGTGTTCCTTGGAATTAAAGCTTACCTTGGTTTGCTTTCCTTTTAGACACTCTTTACAAACAGCTTTGTCAGGTTTTCTAAGAGAGGGCATACCTCTTACATTTTGATTTTTGCCAATTCTAACCATATTGTCAAAATTAATGTGGCCTAGTCTCTTGTGCCACAACCAACTTTCTTCAACCTAACTCATTAAGCATATACCCTGGTTGTTCTCATGTCCAGAGGTGTCTAGTAAGTTGTAGACATTTCCTTTAGTCCTCCTTCTAGCAGCAATAGCTTTACCTGACTGGTTTTTGATTTGACATCCTTGTGAAGTGAACATGACTTGATAGCCACTGTCACATATTTGACTGACACTCAGAAGGTTGTGTTTTAACCTTCTACATAATAAATATTTGAGATTGGAGTGTCTTCATTTAGCAATAGAGAACCTTTTCCTCTGATCTGAATTTCAGAGTTGTCTATGAACTTTACATACCCCCCAACATAGTCTTCTAGATTTGTAAATTTTTCTTTATTACCGGTCATGTGGTTTGAACAGCCATTGTCTAGGAGCCATAGGTCCTTCTTCTTAGAGTGGAAAGTAGTTTGAACAAGCATAGTCTGTTCAATGTTGTTTATTGCTTTGGGTTTCCAAACTTTGATGATTTTCAGCTTTTTATTTTGTTGATCATCATTGCATTGCTTTGCTGAATGACCCAAATATTTGCAAGTAAAACATCTAATCTATCTTGCAAAACCATGATTCTGCCTAAACCCAAATCTAGGAGTTCTAGCATTCACAAATCTGCAAGAATTTACTTTGTGACCAAACATATTGCAAAAGTAGCAATACCCATAAAAGAGAGGGTAGGAGTTGTAAACCATTCTATTTCTCCTTAAAGGATGAATGTGATCCTTGACAAACTCAGAATGTTTGTGTTCAGGTTTTTTGTTTTCAACAGCAGTATTGTTCTTCTCACTATCATTTGAACATTCACCTTTAACAAAGCCAATGCTAGTTTTATCTTTGTTTAATTTCTTTTTACTAAGCATGTCATTTAGTTTAAGAGTGCTTTCATACTTTTCGATATTCTTCCTGAGATCTACAATCTCATGTTCAAGATTCTGAATTTCTTGATCTTTGGAACTTATGTCAATGCGAAGACAATCTTCAACTCTTTTGGATTCTTTTAGTTGAGTTTTTAGAGAAATTATCTCAAGATTAATGAGCTGCTCTTTTGAGTTGTCTTGAACATCATTTTGTTCTTGAGCATGCAATTGTTTCTTAAGTTTTCTCAGCTCTCTTAGAGCACATCTCAGTTCTCCTTCATAGTCCACTTCACCTTCTTCAGCATCATTGCTGTTTGTTTCATCTTGCTTAACGATTTCAGCCATGAAGAGATTTTCATCTTCTTCATCTAGAGAGTCATTAGATTCAGAATCTATTTCATTTTTGCTAAACAGACTTTTCTTCTTTTTGAAGTTAAATTTCTGTTTGGGTTTGTAGGCCTTTTTCTTGTCAAACTTCTTAGATTTCTCGTTCTCATTGTTTGTGTCACCATAGGGACACTTTGCAGCAAAGTGACCTATCTTGCCATAGTTAAAGCATTTGAAGGAAGCTTTCCCTTATACTTTCTAGAACCCTTTTTGAGTTTTCTTACAAAATGGGATTCTTTAGAATGAGAAAATTCTGATTCAGAAAGCTCATCTCTTTCTTTCCTCTCAGCATTAAATGCTGCTTCTTTTGTAGAGGTGTTGTTTTTACTGATCCTCATTTCATAGGCAGTCAAAGTGCCTTGTAAACTATCAAGGGTAAGCTGAGAAAAATGTTTTTTTCTCTTCTAGAGTAGCTACTTTAGCTTCGAATTTAGTTGGCAAGGTTCTGATGACCTTGGTCACTACGTCAAACTCCTTGACTTCTTCTCCCAGACCCTTCATAGCATTTACTATTTCATCAACTCTTAGAAAATAGTCAGCAACTTTGTCATTATCCCTCATTTTCAATTCTTCAAACTGATGTTTTAAAGTGAGGACTTTGGACTATTTTACTTTTTCATTTCTTTGATAGATAGTCTCAAGTTTAGTCCAAATTTCACTAGCAGAACTGCATTACATGACTTTGATGAAGACATCTTTAGTCAGAGCACATAGAAGAGCATGCTTAGCTCTTGCATTAGTTTCATATCTCTTATTTTCATTAGAAGTAGTTGGAAAAGTAGTTGGTATAGTGTACCCAGTCAATACTATGCTCCAGAAATCAAGGTCTATAGAAGTTGAGTAAGTCTCCATTCTGATTTTCTAGAATACATAATTAGTTCCATCAAATAATGGAGCTCTAGTCATGGAAGTTCCTTCATGAGCTTGAGACATTTTGAATAGACTCCAAGTCCAAAATCAATCCTAGGATGGGAAGCCCTATCAGAGGACCCTAGGCTCTGATACCAATTGGTTGGAGGAAATTCATAAGGGGGTGAATCAGTGTTTGAATCTTCTTAAACAAATTTAAACTGAAGCTGAAAAGAGACATACATATGTTCTCATTTTAATGATAGCGTCATTCAATTAATTGAATGCAATCATACAATTTGAAAATGAGTAATGTAACATTGCATTTTAAAGCAGAAAAGTACTTAAGCAAAGGAGACACAGAGACACAAGATATGCCGAGTGGAAAACCCTCCTAGGGTAGAAAAACCACTCCTAAACCTGCTGCCTTTTTCAGGCTTTCATTTCAATAATTTATTTTGACAAAGCCTCAAAGGCTGATTTCTGAGCAACAACTCAAGGAGCACCAACCCCTCTATTTAGAGACACCAATCTCTCTATTTAGAGACACCAATCTCAAGGAGCACCAACCCCTTTCCTGATTTTTATAGAATATACAATAGTACAGAGGATTTCTCTGTTTCACTTGATTTCTATCAAGTGCCTCTTGATAGACAAAACATAGAATTTTCAAAAGTCAAAATTGACTCTTCAGAATTCCATGCATTATCTAATCTCGATGCATCTTGAGGAAAATCCTATCTCTGTTACAATACATTCTCATCAAACTATTTTTCAATCATACATACTTTCTTTCTTTTTCACTCTTTTTGATTTTCAATATTTTTTCATACAGTTAACTACCAATCTGAATACACACTGTGTTTTCCAAATTTTCAGCAGCAAAGCACAAATAGACTTCTAGAGCCCTTTATAGTAATACCCCTATTTTTATTTTTGATATTCTGACATCATTGAACCCTAAACCACTGGATTTTCCTTTTTCAAAGAAGGACATTACTCTTCGGAAGTATTACAACTGTTACTCAAAAATTTACATACCAAAAGGTTATTGCAAGGTTGTATTTGAGGTTACATAATAACTTTCAGGGCAGATCTAATGTAATAGTGATCACACAGGAGAGATTCTTTCTTTCTGTTGAAGATAGGACAAAAATGACCAAGAATGGAAGAGTGACTGAGCAAGTCTTCACTAGAAGCCTGTACATGCAGAGCTTAAACAAAAACGGCATAAGATCTATAATAAACCAATTCTTTAACTGCCATGTAGAAGCAAAACGCTTATTCCTTATTAGCCTTATCAGAGAAGGTAACGGTTTTGTAAAGATAAAATAGATGAATACCTGTCAGGACCAAAAAAGAATTTTCATAAGTGATTTACCAGAACCGTGGAGTAGTTGAGCAACCCGAGCCACATTTCTATTTCGAGTATTCACCCGATGCCAAGAGCCTGACAAGAGAAATGACCATAGTGATGGTCTTTCAAGCATCTCCATTCATTTTCCAAGAGTTGTAGAAAAACAACAGTCGAATTTATAGTGAAATGGTCGAGAGAGAGATTCCATGGAGGTGACAAGATTAGGATTTCAAACCCTCGAACAACAGCATAACAATTTGCCTTAATTTCCATATGAAATCCTTTGCAAAAAAATGATAGCTTTTGGAGTCCGAGAGGACTAACATTAAACATTCGAGATCACATAACATACTTTGGAAACTGAGAAATATTTGACATTTTATGCCTTACCGCTCTACTGCGGCTTCCATTTTACCAACCTGCGGTACAGCGGTAACAAGCTTTCAAACTACTAACAGTTTCACCGCGTTACCGCGGTTCCCTTTTTGTCTACCTGCAGTATGGTGGTAGTGGTTTACTAACCGCTAGCATCTTCCACCGTGCTACCACGGTTAACATTCAAGCTGCCTGCGGTTATTCGGTAACTGTCTGGCTCATCGCTGGTGGTTACCACCGCGTTATCGTGACTTCCTTCCTGACTGCCCACGGTATAGTGGTAATAGTCTTGTTAGCCGCTAGCGGTTTACACCATGTTACCTCGGCTAGCTTTCTGACAGCCCGCGGTATAGCGGTAACTATCTTGCTAGCCGCTAGTTGTCTTCACCACATTACCGCAATTGCTCTCTTAGCTATCTACGGTACCGCGGTAAGATGTCTGTGGTCTTACCAAACACATGCCGATAGGCTCATATCCATTTGACCATAGTTGACTGTTGTCGGTTTTAAAGTCTAAGTCGATATTAATCATTTTGACTTGAAGTAAATGCACATAGGAGATAAATTTAAATCCCTTTAACCAAGATTGATTTTCCATCACATGGTTTTTTGTCCAATGCCGTATATTTTGGAATGTAGCACAATAATAAATTATTGTGAAGTATAATTTTGCATCACATTTAAGTCCAAGGCCTTATGAAGAAAAATAAAGACTGATCTCATGAAAGTTCAGAATTCTATTAACACAATAATGATCACATTATTATTTTGAGAAACAAGCTGCACCATGTGAACCATTAACAATTTCAGGATGCAAGAGCCTAAACAAGCCAAATTGTAACACCCTATATAGAACACAACAAGCACTTGTAGTCTACACATGAATCCAAGATATAAAAGCCACTTAATATAGTATAATCAATGAAGTAAATGTGCCAACCAAAATATGAATCAACTAAGAGGATAACCATCAAAATGCCAGAGTAACATAAGATGAGATCAAGGACAAAATAGCATAAGAGGGATTCAACACTGGCAAAGTAGATAAGAAAAGGTATGAGGACACTATCAATGTTGAATTCAATAGGGAAATCATTGATGAGTATGGAGAAACTGATCAAGCAATACAATTAGAGGATGAGACATGTGCAAGTGAAAATAATTCCTTTGACAACCTACATGAGGAGGATGAAGATACAGAAGGTATCTCCAGCATAACAAATTGTAACAGTGCATGTTATGTGGGATCCATTGAATACTTAGATTGTGAAGATGAACCTGTGGATTTTGATCTATAACAGGGTGATTCTTGCAGCTCTCATGGAGTAGAAGAGGGAGAAAACGAAGAAAATATGGAAGAAGAAATATGTTCACTCAGCAGTGAGAAAATTTCAGATTCGTTGACTCTTGAATATCAGAAAGGTGCATACAAGAATGATTCTAAATTTTTTTTTCCAACCTACATTTTCTTTGACAGTGAAAGTACTTTATGCAATGATTCATATGACTCCATGTCCATCTATCAAAGTGATGGAGAAACCTTTGAAGTTGATTAAGAAACTATATCTATTTAGGAAGAGGTATGTGATTTAGAAGTTTCAAGCTCATGTAGAAAAGACATTCATTTGCATACCATGCATGATAGAAATCCAACATTGATTGGTTCAAATATGCATGATAATGAAAATGTGAATCAAAACTCAGAATCATCTCCAAATAATGATATGGAGGAGGAAAAATGTTTCAGATTTGTTTGTCTCAAAAGGTGTTATGAAAATTTTTTCAGATTTGTGTGAGAAGCATTCAAATATTGAGATGGGTGACATAGATGATCATTTTTTCTCTTCCCATGCACATGAAGGTTTTATTGCTTGGTTGCATACATGGCCTCATAATGATTGCAGATTTCTTGTGCAAATAAATCTCAACTATATGATGAACAATAAATGTTTTCAGCTTTTAAATCAATAAGGATATCATTTCATGATGCATGACCCAATTCAGAGTGGTGAAAGGAACATGAGTCAGGTTGAACACAATAATTTTCTGAAGGTTTTCAATGACAGTACATGTAGCAGGGCAAATGGAATGAACATTTTCAAGAGAAACCTGATGAACTCAAATTAGAGTAAAGTTTATGATAGAGGAAAGTATAGGCCCTTCTTTTGGGTGGCCTTGGGCCATCATTTATGGATTGAATTTTAGACCATAATAGTTCAAGACAGAGATGAAGTTTGATTTTGTTGCCAAAGAGGATTAAGGATTTCTAGTTCATGGACAATTCTTAACTGTTAATGGATGATAGCTTCAGTCAGATATGAATGACAGTGATGTAAGTACCATTGTCATTCATAAGTGATCAAAGATCATCATTCATGTTATGATATTTCTAAGGAAACATTTAAATCGAAGTTATGAGCATACATATAAATTTGATAATTCCCGTGATGATATATTCTGCATTTATTAAATCAGAATCCTCCTAAAGACATCCGCCATCATGTAGAAGGGTGTGTATGTGTTAATACATACTTAACAAATGGTAAATGACTATTGAGGAAGCCCATGCACAAAGGGACGCATCCCTTGAAGGCGGGTCTCTCCACTTACAAATAGGAGTTCCTTCATTGATATGCAAACATAGAAATCGGACAATGTTCTGCAATCAACACATTCAGCAAAAGAGAAGAAATCTGAGAAACATCTTTGACAAACATAATCAGACCTGCTTGAATTATATGATCCTTAACATGGTATTAGAGCTGGCATCCATCTGGTTGAAGGAGTATTGTGATTATTATGATCTTTGGTTGGCATTCAATGATGATTCCAGAAATAACCATCAACTATCCGTATTGAACGAAGGGGCCGGGTAGATGCGAATGCCACCAACTAGCGATTCTCTCCCGTGATCTTGCCATGATCTTGTCGGTTAGAGGACTACATGTCTTGCCAGGAGTGCAGAGGACATAGCTGCTCTAGCGCAACACTCAGATTGAAGGGTTCGATTCAGGTTCAGTATTGGAATCCCACACATAGGCATCCACCAATACTAGGACAGCGATATATCATTGCGGGATAGGATCGGGTGCTTGATAGGAGCAATCACCTCCAAGGCGATCAGGCTGAGCCTCACAGCTCTGGCCAGGAATCCTCATGATGTACGCCTACTCCATATTCCCATGAAAGAGGAATGATAGTTTGATGCGGGTTTGTGAAGTGGCTATTAGTGGCGGTTGGTTTCCTGGTTGTGTGACATAACGGTATCGGCTCAAATATTCATCACCATCTACCATCGTGATAATCATGTTGCCCATTCTCCACAAGCAAACGGGCCATGATGATCAAACATTTGGCAATGCATACATGAGGGGAGCACATGTGGTGGTTCAAGGCACTTTCAAGGAGACAATTGACTTGGTGGGTGATACAAAGAACGTTTGCATTGTATTGAGATATTTGCTAGAAACTAGTGACGTGATCCCATAATATGGGATTCTATAGACATGAAAGGAGAGCGCCCTGAATCCATATGGTTAGCAGAAAAGGTAATTTCAAAATTAGGAAATGATGATGATGGAGGGATTTGATCTTATAAGGTCACTGTGGACTCTTCTTTTGCAGAGGTCATGGACAGGCATGTCATTGCCAACGGCGATCTAATATCATCTTCTCGCAGTCCTTCCTTCGTATGCACTTTGGCGGATAGAAGCACCCAGATCTGTCGATTATTCCATTGCACCGAGATGAGGAATCTGTCGTGTGTATTTGGGAAGCCTTGAGATGACATCTATTGCTATCGAAAATCTCAGCTCATCTCAGGAGACAATTAAGTGACGAAAATATCTGCCAATAGCAGTGACTACAGGATGTCGAGCACATAGTTTAATTTTGCATTGGAGTCTTAATCCTCAGGTCATCATTGCACTAAGAAGCCTGATATTGGCAAGGTTGAGTGAAGGGACCTGTGCTACTTGGAAATAAAATGGGCACTATCATAGGAGTCTTTGATTTTCAGCTCATACGAAGGGCAGACTCGATGCGATCAATGCCACTGTAAAGGGCGGAGAGAGCAGAAATTGTGATTGATCGTTCAGATTCATGACTTCATTAAGGACGGATCAAAATAGTTAAAAAGATAAGTATTCTTTGGTCGCTGAGTTATATCATTTTTATTTTTTTATTTCTTGATCTGGTGAAATCTCTTGAATTGTGTTGTGTTCACTAGCATAAGATCATTTGAAAATTTCATTCATATTATAACTTGTATGATTCTACCTTAATATTTCTTTAGATAGTTATGAACTATTTATAATCTCTTCTAAATGCTTTTAGAACGGATCAGAAGCATAAGTGATTGTTTACAAAAGAAGAAAATGAAGACTCTGCTTGCCACCATCTGACTGTGTGGATGGCTAAAGTCATCCCTTCAAAAAATAAAAATAAATAAAAATAAAAATAAAAAAGAAGTAATTAGAGCTTCAGAGGGAGTCTCATCTTCACTTGTTGTAATGCTTTGAGATAGAGAGATATGAGGTGAAAGCCTTGTTCATCTCTGAGATTGAGATGAGGTGTCATGTTGAGAGACTCCATGTCAACAGTTCCTAGGATCTAACTTTAGAAGAGCACCTTGCACCCGTAGTATGGCTTAAGGGGGGGTGTTGGATATAAGCCACACTCGGACTTATGATGGGTTGGCCACAAAGGGCCAGTAGCTCATTTGGTAGAGCACTCCAACAACAAATGGAAGGTCCTAGTAAAACATATATTGAGATATCTTCAAAGCACTACTGGATATGATTAGGGCTGGAAGTGTAACCGATCGGAAAAGCACATCAGGATGTTGCTTCAGTTTAGGATTGGTTATGATCTCTTGGATCTACAGAAAACAATCTTTTGTGGCACAAAGTTCAACAAGAAGCTGAATATATTTCAGCCTCAATGGGTGCAAGAGAAGCAATGTGGCTTCGTAAATTGATTGTGGGACTCTTTGGTGAGCCCTTGAATCCTACGATTATTCATTATGATAATCAGAGTTGTATAAAGCTCTCTGTGAATCTTGTCTTTCATGATAGATCTAAACACATTGAAATCCCCTATCATTATGTGAGAGATATGGTGGAAAGGAAAGTGATTCAGTTGGAGTATATTAGTACAAATGATCAAACTACAGACATTCTCACCAAGCCTCTCTCCTGGATCAAGGTAGAGCACTTTAGGAAGAAACTTGGTATGGTTGAAATGTAATTTGTTATTTATGTTTGAAATACAAATTGTTTATAAATTGTACTAATATATATAAAGATGTTTAATGTGTAAACTCTTTTGTCATGTGTGTGACTCCATGACTTTATGGGCCTACTCCTCCTGTGTACATTATCAAAAGGTGACAATCTTTCTGATAATGAACACTTGTATTTGACATTGTAAAGTGATGACTCTACAATGATGAACTATCATAATAGATATCAATGACTTGATATCTATAGACATGTCATGATAGTATCTCTTAGACACCTTGATGGATATCATGAGACTTGATATCTGAAGTTCATTGTGATCCATAAGAGATAATCATGGTGGATGATTATATCCGTGGATATGCCATGAACTATGGTAGACATCATGTGACTTGATGTCAGTGCACATACCATAATGAAGATATGTATGAAGAATGTCATGTGACTTGACACTTTCAGAAGCATACCATATCTTCTGATATCATGAGTTAGGTGATATCACTTTATACGTGTTTGGAGTTTATCCTCCCTAGCTTAGAGGGAGTGCTAATAGAGTTCATCCTCCCTAGTTAAAGAGGGAGTATTGAAATAATAAAGATAGGTTATGAAGAATGTCATGTGATTTGACACTTTCAAATGCATACCATATCTTATGATATCACGAGTTAGGTAATATCAGTTTTACTTAGTGGAAGTTATTTTCCTTAGCCTAGAGGGAGTATTGAATAGTGAAGATGTGTTATGAAGTATGTCATGTGACCTGATGCCTTCAAAAGCATTTCATATCTTCTGATATCACAAGTTAGGTGATATCAATAAATACTTGAGTGGAGTCCTCTTCCCTAGTTAAAAAGGGAGTGTTGAAATAATGAAGACGTGTTATGGAGAATGTCATGTGACTTGACACTTTCAGAAGCATATCATATCTTCTGATATCACGAGGTAGGTGATATCACTTTGGAAGTTTTAGAGGGAGTGTTGAATAATGAAGATATGTTATGAAGAAAGTCATGAGAAAAGCATATCATATCTTCGATATCATGTGTGAAGGTGATATCTTGACTTATTTCATTTGAAATATCTTCCCTAGCTAAGAGGGAGTGTTAATGGATGATAGCTTTGGTTAGATATGAATGACAGTGATGCAAGTACCATTGTCATTCATAAGTGATCAAAGATCATCATTCATGTTATGATATTTCTAAGGAAACATTTAAATTGAAGTTATGAGCATACATATAAATTCGATCATTCCTGTGATGATATATTCTGCATTTATTAAATTGGAATCCTCCTAAAGACATCCACCATCATGTAGAAGGGTGTGTATGTGTTAATACATACTTAACAAATGGTAAATGACTATTGAGGAAGCCCACGCACAAAGGGACGCATCCCTTGAAGGCGGGTCTCTCCACTTACAAATAGGAGTTCCTTCATTGATATGCAAACATAGAAATCAGACAATGTTCTGCAATCAGCACATTCAGCAAAAGAGAAGAAATTTGAGAAATGTCTTTGACAAACATAATCAGACCTGCTTGAATTATATGATCCTTAACATTAACAAACCTCTTGAAAGATTCTTTTCCATGCATAGTAGTCTAGGAATTCAAAAGGGGTTGGGACTTGCTAGTACATGGACAATCCCAGAATTCCCTCATCATATTTAGCAAAATTTTCTTTCCATTTATAGTAGTATAGGATCACTTCCATATCCTCCATTTTCCACCTTTGATGTCCACTATTTATTTTCATATCCTTTGTGGTCTTGGTTTGCTCTCCTAGAAGCCTGGATTCTTGCTATGCCCATGAGGGGCATACATCCCCAACAGGAGCCATTGTTAGAGCTTTTGCAATTTTCCATTTTTTGCTTGTGCTAAGCCTTGGGGTTTTGGGTTTTAAGCCTTTGTGGTCTTGGGTTTTCTGATCACCTCCAGTATTCTATTTTGACGCTAATTGGAGGTCCCGGTTGTTGGTCTTGTTAGTCAACTCTTGTGCCATCCTCACGTATTCATTACCTGCCCCTTTTAACCTGCCCCGTCAGTTTTATCTCACTCGTGTTGTTTCCATTTCCTTATGGCGAGTTGATAAATGTTCTAATATTTTCCTTGAGGGTTATTTCCCCATTCGCCTAGTTGGTCCACCTTTTATGGCTAAAAATTTTGCACGTGCAAGCTTTGGACCATCTGATGGATTTGAAATGATCGAATATGGCTCAATTCTGGGTTGACCTTGTGTGAATTTCCTAGGATAGTTGAGCGGTGTTCAAAATTTTGATGCGTGGGTGCCAGTGCCAAGGAAGGGCCCACCAACTCTATTTTACCCTAGCACCCAAAACCTGAGGATTAATGGTGCCAATTGAAGCATGGAAAATGATCACCACCATTCCTCACCTTGTCCCAATCAAAAGATGGGCCTGCTTTATGGGTGGCGATATCACAAGATGACACCATGTGTCAAGTGGTCGAGGCTTGGAAAGAAATAAGGAAAAGTAACGATGAGAAGGAAACATTTTGTGGTGGGACCCAGTTATAATGATGACAAGGCTGAGCACACATGTTTTAAGATTGTGTCAGCAAGAGAAATTCCTATTGGTGGAATAGAATACTCAATCCTAGTGATAGTTTGATAACATTGAGAAATTTCATCGGTGGAAAAGGGAAAGATTGGTGGAAAGGAAAATAAGTCTCAGTGATGCTTTAGGTCTCACCGATATGGGAGTACATACGACCAAAGTGAAGAAAGGAAACTCTGGTATGGCCCCCACCTGAATATAAAGTAAGTTGTTGTGATGTGCCAAGTGTCAGGCAGTCGGAGCTTGGTGGAGGAAAAGAGTAGCAGCTCGAAGCAAAGCCCTGATGGGATGCCACGTGGAAAGCTTCAGAAAGTTGTGAGTGAAGCCGTGAATGAAAAGAGCAATATTTTTGCTCAGAGATTAACAAATTTGTTACATCAAGCATTGTTGCATATTATTTAAACCTCTTTTTTTGTTTTCAAACGACATGACCGTTGATGTATGATTGGCAGCCTCTGATGAGAATGCAAAGGGACATGGATCAAAAGGCGTGGGAGATTTTCAAAAGAAGGCTATAAAAGGGGGCTATGGGATAATTTTTGGAGGATGGTTTTTTCTTTAGAAGAGGGTAGACCAGCATGCATGTATAAAATTTGAAGAGGATAATGGAGATATCTGATTTTGCAACCTAATCTTGGTATTGACTGTTTGTTATAATCATTCAATTGTGTGGTTATCTCCATTTTAAAACTTCTTTGTTATTTGAATTGATATATCAAGTATATTCTGTTTTTTGATGCACATTTGATGGATTAATGTGATGTGATTAATTGGTTCTTTTAAGTAAATATTAAATCCTTCTAGTCAATCACAATAATTTGGAAGTGTTAATTGGGTAAATAAGAAGAACCATACAATTAGGGTTGGAAATTTATCTCAAGTAGAGTTTTTCAACTATTAATTTTGCATGTTTATACAAGTTATAAACCCTTATCAGTGTGCCAAGCAGTTTGAATTATTCCCATTACTGGTTACATTTTCTGGATCTTCATTGGACTCCATATACCTGATAGGGCACTGGTCTCACCCATTTTTTACTTCACCCGGTTTCATTAAATCATTTTTTCATAATTTCACATCTATTAACTAAACATATTGAATTATATATATATGCAGTTTATACCAAATAGGTTTGTATCTTTCCACTTCCAAATTGCCATTGTGGATAGATTGTTTTGAAGAAACTCATAGTTCAAATTTGCTTCATGCATATGGGTTTACCCACCTAGGTTTAGCAGAACCTAAAGAGTAGAAGTTTCAAATTCATTATTTGGCCTTGTATGTTAGCCAAAAATGTTGTGAGAGCTTGGCAACCTCGCATGGTTAAAACCTGCATTTTTGAGACCTAACAAGAGCCAAGGCCATCTAAAAAGGGTGGACCTCCTCGTCATTGTCCAGATAAAAAACCCAAGCTACCATTGAGAAAAGGTCTTGTGTGCTCTCTGAAAACTTCTTGAATGTTAAAGAAAAATGGCCTCTAGTTGGTCTTTCCCCTATTTCATGATGATAGAAACTCTCTGGTTCATTTGATTCCTCCCAGTAGGTCTCCATATCTTCTTTGACGAACATCTCGATATGTTGGTTGAAAGGGATACACAACATCTCTCATATAGCAGGAGGAGAGATTACAACCTTAATCCTGTTATATGTCATGGTCGTGATTTCTTCATCAAATATTGTAGCGCATGTATGCGCCAATTTTGGGAATGGGTGTACGACATGTACCATGAACTATGGCAACCCACAATTTCAGAGTCGAGAGGCAAAACTCTCAGAGTTACCTAGGGTCGAAAATATTGTCAACGACATCTTGCACTGCTTCCCTTTTAATGCTCTTATTTATCGACACCATTTTATAGAATTCAAAAAGTCAGTCCTCAAGCATTGGGGCATTGGCGAACTTTTTTCACCCAAAAATAATGGTGAAATAAGGCCTTCTTTGTGGAGGTTCAGCTCTTCTCCTAGCCGTTGTAGGTTCTGCCATGATTGCTTCAAAAGTTGCAAAGAATTTTACCAAAACGACCACTTGCTCTTTTCTTCCTTCCCTAAAAAAATACTTTTTGTGCAATCAATTTCCCAAGAAGTACATGCAATTAAGGCTATGCCCTTACCGCTGGTCCATTAAATGTTTTCAATGAGGAGATACATGTGGGTAGGGGATCTGTATCCCTTGGGAATGCCAATAACTCTACAGAAATGAATTTAGTACATTCCCTTTGCTGCCTTTTTCTTCAAATAAACTTGTTGTCTTGGGGGCGGTGACATTACTTATATCAATCTTTGCTTAGCGATACGAAGTACCCTTGAAAATATAGGATCATTAATTTGTAAGACATTAACATGTTAATCCATTTCCTTTCACTTACACAAGATGGCTGATGCCGATGATGGCCCAGGACACATGTCAAACATTGGTCTATACGGGCATTTACTCCCAATGCCCAAACATTAATTCTCAAACCTTTTGACAGATCTTCTGTATGATCTATTCTCCATTTATCAACTACCATGATACTTTCCCGTTATTGTCTAGCCAAAAATAGAACCTTCACTGTTTATTCATTCTGACACCTATTTTCTATAAATAGCCATGCCACATCAAGGTTATATTCATTTGAAGAAGCAAAACTTCGAAGTTTAGCTATATTTTCTTTGTCTCCAATACTACCTTTTGCTCCACTGCTCGAACCATGTTTGCTAGTCTCAGTACTCCTGTTCATGTCCTCCCATGCAAGAAACAATATTACTTCATTGGGGAGATTATAGGAACAAGAGAATTAAGTGCTTGGTGAAAGGGTGTGACCACCCAGGGGTAATTTCCTTTTGGTGGCTTGTTGGCATGGGCTTCATTGAAGATGAGAACTAGATGCAAACCAATTGCAATGTCCTGTCATGTTTCATGGCTTCTCTGTTGAACTTAAATGTTTCCAAGACCAAGATAGTTGAGTTGTGTCATCACATGTTCAACATCTCTCTTCTGGAAGGGCTCGACAAAATAGTGCAAGTTTCTATCCCTAGTGTCAACATTCCCAACGTGATGAACCTTCGCAGGTTCATTGACCGTGGGATAGACATTCATTAGCTTCCCTTTTTTAGTGAATTTTTCACCATGAACCTGAATAGCCACCGTGCCTTGTCTCTACATGGGGCCACCTATCTCCTTCAAGAGTATGGCGTTGATGAAGCTCCCACGCAGTACGACTTCAACAAATAATTCGAGCTCATCATCTTCGGCCATGCAGAATGAGGTCAATGTCCATGAATTGTTCCTTCTACCTACGAGTGGAGAAGAAGGAAAAGAAAGAAAAATTATTATGGGAAAAATGCCCCTATAACGACGTCTAGAGGCCTTTTGTTTTTTTTTGTAAAAATGCCTCCATTTTGTTCTTCTTTTGTATTTTGCTTGAATATCCTCTTCTAGGTTTTGCTTGAAAGAGCTTTTTCTGCTAAAATTTGAGCCTCGGGCTACCCCATACTATAAATTTGATAAAGGAATATACAATATATATAATAGCTCTTTGTACTTCTTTTGATTCTTCGCTTATTCTTAAATCTAAAACGTAAATTTTTTTACAATTTTTTTGCATATGGTACATATCTATGAAAAGTTTGAAGAAGGCCATACTTTAATGGAATGGTTTCAGATGAATACTGTTTACCAATATCCCTAGAGCATTACCTTCCATATCTTCTAATTTGTATGCATTACTCTCTTTGCACACACTCATTCAGAAAGGGCCCTTCCACAATGCCTCAAATTTGGTGTGTTGTCTTGGTTTTACAACAAGTTCATCATATTTTAGGACCAAGCTTCCTTCCTGGAAATTTGGGTGGGAAGTCCTTTTGTTGAACCATTACTTGACCATTTTTTGGCAGTTGATCATAGCTTGAAAATATCTTTCTATGTTTTCCTCTAATTAGTGCATGATCTCTTCTTCTAGTAATTCTTGGTAGCTCGTATCGATCCGTGTGCGAGTTTGAAGATCCAATTGGCTAATTCTCTATTTTACTAGTACTAGAGCCAACTTCATGAATGTATCATGCCACAGATGTACGAGAAGTAATTAGCTAATTATTTGTTGTTTGTACATCTTTGTTTGGGTACTATCCAAGTTTTGTCCAACTGTTGCGGATACGCATTGCATATTATTCATGATTTGAGTTGAAATATGTAAATATTCTTTTGTTCTATTGAAGCTAACATAGTGTAATTGAATTCTAAGTTGTAGATATATATGTGAGATCATCTGTATCATTTTGTATGATGTATGAAGTGTGTGGTATGAAAATTGCGAATAAGAGTAAAGAAGAAGAGCAATAATGCATAGTTTCTCTTGTGCTTAAAGAATCTGTGTTGCGAGTGTGAACAAAACAGAGCATAAGAGAAGAATAAGTCTATAGGATAGAAGATTGAATATTGTACCTAACCAAAACTATAATTAGGCATATGCAGATGCTATTTTTCTCAGTTCAAACTCTTAGATGGTTTTAATCTAATTCTCTTTGTAAGGTAGTGAGCCTTCCCTTTGAGCAGTGAGCTCTAGGTAGTGCGCCTGAATGCAAGTGAATTCCCCATATTGTAAAATTTATTTAAGTATACTTAGATCATAATTGTGGATTGGCCATCCACCATGTTTTTTCCCCTAATAGGTTTTCCACACAAAAATCCTTGTGTTATGGTGTTATGCTTATTTGCTTCATGTTTATGCATTATGGTTGAATGTTTTTAATGCTTTGAAGATAAGGGTTAATAAAGTTAATTTTTGCACATCACTGATTCACCCCCCCTCTCAGTGTAGCTTGTTTCCAACAAAAGTGTTTGATTTGATCCTAGATGAACCTAAGAGGACTTTATTTATAGGAATAAGGTAGTGAAGAACATGCTTTTCTCTAAGAGTAGTTCAAACCAAAAGACCAATGTTTGCATGGAAAACCATATGACCAAAAGATACCAAGCACATGTGTGGGGTTCAATTGTTCTTAACTTTGCTTAATGAGTTATTTTTACCACAAAAACTCTCTTGATTAGCTCTTCAAACTAAATGTCTAATGTCCTAACTTCTTCTCATCCAACAAATTCCATTATGTGGAAATCAAGGAAATCAAGGAAAAATTTCCCTAATGTTGGACTTTAGTGAGAACAAATTAATATATAAATCCAAATAATTAGAAGCCTCTAAGGATAAAATCCCTAGGACAAGCAATAGCACTTGGATTTTGTCAAAGGTATTTGCTCCTCCTAAAGGGTTTGAAATTTGATGATCACATTGAATTTTTTATTTTCCAATGTTTAGGATCTATGAAGAATTTTTTTTCTTTTATATTTTATTTTTTGGATTTTTTTATGTCCTCGGGATGATCCACAGTGAGAGGCTTGCATTTCCGATGAACACGCAAATCGTCACATGGTGGTTGTGTGTGTCCCGATGATCCACCTCTCTGCAATCGAAAGTCGGTCCACATGTCAATGTGGCAAAAAATTTCTTGCTTCCATTTTTTGCATAGATGAGATTATCTACCCTTTCAACATGTCATCTTGTTGCACCATGTAGCTGTACAAAGGGAATGTTCAGCTAAGAGTTTGTCAAGATGTGTTGTACCTTTTCTCAGTAAAAGGATATGGGTCGGTGCCGCCAAAGCCACTTGGGGTGACCGAAAAGGTTTTGCTAGACTGTCTTCTAGGATCAAAGCAATTACAAGGGTTAATTCTATTAAAATATCTAAACGACATTAATGTGGTAGCTGAAGGTTGATGAGCAGGATTTTGACGACCTAATAAAAGATCTAAAATCAAATTTTCAAGCTATCAGTTTTGGACATTTGGCAGTCATTAATTATGGAGGAGGTTGGTGTGTTCTTTTCTAGGTGGTTATATATTGACAAGGGCAACATGGAGCAAGGTTTCCAAAAAAAATTTCCTTAGTTTTCTTAGGTAATAGAAATATTTCTTTTAAAAGTTCATAGAACACTGCTTCACTCTGGCATGTTATATCTATTTTATGATCAAACTATTATCAGATTGGAATTTGATCTTTGTTTTAAAATTCAGTTGAATTTGAAAAGCGAGCTATTCCAAGAAAATATTTGAAACTGTGTATGATATGGTCTTTATCAATATTTCTTTCTTTATATCTTCGTCTAGAATAGAACATTGTGCCTTGCTTGATCTGAGTAGTTTTGGTTATTGGATTTTCATGTTGTTTGTGTATATGACTGAATCTTAGTTTTTAGAGACTGGACTGTCATTAAAATTTTGTCATTTTCTTTGAAAGGCTATCATTTTCTCATGATATGCTATATTAAGAGGGAGGGTTTCTATCTCTTTTGAATATTTTCTGCTAAATTTGGAACTTCTATGCTTGATTTGGATCTTAATACACATTTCCTGAGGGTTGATTGAATGATTGCATCTGTGCTTGTATCGAGCCTCTGTTGTTCATTCTCTTCCTGAAAATGAGGGGAAGTGGTGTTCTATGTCTCTTATATCACTCATAGAGGAAATATTGTGATTTTGAAATGTTGTAAAAATATTGGCACATCACCATTTTTCAATTTTTATTATTTAAATTTCCTTTTCCCTTTTCCCAAACTCAGAGAAGAGACAAATTTCTATAAAAATCTCAGAGGTATTAAGTGAGAAGCATATTGTCCCCCACTCGCTGAATTTCCCATAAGACTATTGGAGAGGAGTAAGCCTTTATGATCAACAGTTCTTTTTCTGGAACGACTAATGGGACCTATTCCAAAAGCCTTATTAGAGGTTAGAAATATCTCTAGATCAGACCAATGGAAAGAAATTGGAAGTTTCATGCCCAGGGTTCAAACAAGAGCATTAACAAAGGGTAATTTTCAGTACTCTCAATTACCAACTTTAGTACCTAGGAGAAGAAGAGCCGTAGGTTTTGTATCACCTGTGAGAATTAGAAGAGTAAGAAGTAGGAGTTCGGAGTTTAGAGCTTTATCTACCTTGCCTAGAGGCCGAAGTTTCCAAATAAGAATACCAGTTTATCTGATTCACAAGAATCTTTTCTCTATGGCCTATATACCCCGTCTCGCTCCTAGAATTTTTTTAACTTGGGATAGTGGTAGTCCATTGCAGCCACCCACTCCACCCGATGTCTGGCCCACCAGCTAATGCCCTCAAGGCTATTCCAAAATTTTTGGGAGAGGATTTTAAAACCCCTTCTGAACACCTACAAGATGTGACAGAGGTATGTAGGGTGCACAATATCACAAAGGAAAATATTTCCATGAGACTATTAGCTGCTTCTTTCAAAGAAAAAGCTCAAGACTGCTACAGATCTTTGGCTTCCGATTCTATCACTTCATGGGACAATCTTAAGGAAAATATCTTCAAATGTTTTTTGGAGAAGGGAGATCATTCCTTGCTGTTACATCAACTGATTAATATCAAGAGAGCCCTGGAAGAAGCTATGAGCGACTTTAACACCAGGTTTAATAAAACCTGGTAGAGAATCCTGACTACTGCACAACCTCCAACTGCTATGGCCTTCATGTTCTTTTTAAAAGCCATCAATTCGGATATTGCGATCCAAAAAACTTCCATGGGAGGAGATACTCTACCCGATGCCTACGAGTTGGTAGTCTGCGTGGAGAATAGTTTGATAGATGTAGGAAAGCTTCCACCATGACCTCTGATGCCTATCTTTCCCAAAATCTCTAGTGCTCCACTCTAAGAAGAGTCCTCTCTAAACACTCTAGTGACCCAAACAATGAGCCCAGCTCCACCCTAGTCTATGTACATGTACCCTACCACACAACCAAGCATGTCAGGTTCTTCTTCTATGGTGGCGAACCTTAATGATATGAAAATCCTGATGTAATCTTTCGCTAATGAGCTAGTTCTCATCAATCATTAGCAAGTAGCTCCTCTGAAACAAGCAACTTTGATATATTGAGGGGTTAGACCTTTTTATCAACATAATCAATAGAGTACATATCAAGGACCTTTGGATCGGGGAGGTCAACAAGCGGCTTCTGCCAACCAAATAGTTCTGGTTACTATGCCATTGCAAACAATCAAAGATAGCCATAGCAAAAAGTTGGTACAAGGCTATAAGAACTTGGTAGATGATGAAAATGCATGGTGTTTCCCTTGCAATTATAGCCACATGCCTTAGAGTTTTCCCAAAGGAAACTTGCAGCAAAGAATAGTGGAGAAGAGGAACAAAGGCGTACAACCCATCATAGAAGAATACAAGTCTCTCGAGATGGAGAACACCCGATTTATAGCGCAAATGAAAGGGATGTACATAGAACAAGAGCTGGACATAACACCTAATCAGGCTCTTTTCTCATGGATGGAAAAATAGGACATAGTTTTTGTGAATGAAGCCCCAACAACCAACTCTCTGCAGGTACAGTCGGATTACAATACCAGATCCAAGAGGAGACTCATCAGGGAATATGTGCCACAGTCTCTCCCCCATTCTTAGCCTCACTAGATGCCATCATCTAAAAGACAACAACCCCAAGTGACTATTCAACTGCCCCCGTAGCAACAAATTATGTCAGTGCCCAACAAATTTCTTGATAATACATGGAATCAGGTTCTAACAGATCACTTTCCATAGAAGCCCAGGGAGATTTTTTCATTCAAACCAAAGATCCAACCAGTCAGAATGCTTAACATGGTAGAATAGATGAAGAAGGCACCTACTAACGCATCTCTATGGGATGTAATATCTATTCTGGAACAAAATTCATTTCTTGAGGGAGTGCTAAAAAATGGAGAACCACGACCGCACATTGATGAAGCTCTATCATGTGATCTGAATAGAGAGAAATTCCCTATGTCAGATCTTAAAATTCCAAAGGCCGTAGCCTATACAAATGATGTGGAAAAATTAAAAGAGGGAGAGGTAAGTAAGCCAAATCCCACTCCTTTCTTTTTGAAATTAATTATGGGAGATAAACTTCTGCACAATAGTATGATTAATTTGGGAGTTAGTACGACAGTGATTCCAAAGCAAGTGGTTGATTCCTTAATTCTCAAGTATGAACCTTTGGAGAAGGGAATCATGCAGTTGGATGGAAATAAGGTTCTGATGATTGGTTAGAAAAAGATTTATCTTTAACCCTTTTTTTGTGTCTAAGCTAGATAATCTCACTAGAGGTGGTAATAATCGACATTCCCCTGGTCTTTGGGATGTGTCTCTCTAGATATTTCACTACAAATTTGGGCAGATATTTAGCACTGGATTGGTCCCATTTGATTTTGAGAACCAAGCATGGAGTAAAGATGAATATTCTTTCAGAATCTTTACATCTAGAACACATAGTAGACAGTTCTTTTTTTCCATTTTGAGGTTGCGCATACTTCCTTTTCAAAGCAAGAAGGGTATTGTGTTGAAATTTTGGAAGATGAAGAGGACAGAAGCATTCAGACCCTTGAAGAGGAGGTCCTCCTTAGCTAGTTCATCGACTTTGACCCATTTGGAAATTTCCATGCCACGAGACTAGGTACTGAAATCATATTCGACGATGTCATGATCCATCTAAAGCTAGTAATTGCTTGTGGACCTTGTACTTTGATGGTGCAAAAACAAAAGATGGTTCTAGGATAGGAGTCTGATTGCTATCTCTGATAGGATCTGAGATCCTTAAGGCTTATCATTTCCAATTTTCGTGCTCAAATAATGACGTGGAATATGAGGCATTAATCCACGGTCTTTCCCTTGCCGAGCAGATGGCTGTGAAAAGATTGCAAGTATTTCCAAAGATTTTGAGTTGGTAGTAAGTCAAGTGCGTGGCAAGGCAGCGAAAAAAATACCAGGATGAAGGCCTATAGACATCAATTATGGGACATAATTGAGGGCTTTGAAGCTTTCAACTTACAAGTTATTCCTTGATCCCTGAATGATGTAGCTGATAAGATGGCTTCCATTGGGTTGTAGTTTGAGCTTGTTTCTAACTCCAAACAAAGTGCGGTTTGCACTATTGTCCAACCATCAATTCCTGAAAATGACCAAAAATGGCAAGTATTTGAAGATGATGCCCAGATAGCCACCTTTGTTCAAAAATCCGAAAGACCTCCCGACTGCTCGAAATCAGAATTCCAAAAATCTAAAGGACAAGTCATTCAATTGAAGGGAAACAAACTTCCTCAAGTTTTGATATCCCTCATGAGTCTCTTTGATTGTGAAGATGTGAGGAATGGAAAGTGAAGGTTCACAACCGATGAAAATAATTTTGAAGAGTTGGATGTTGAGAATGATAAAAGGTTGAAAGTCAGGGAAATAGAACATAAACTAGAGAATATCATCGTTGCTTCTCTAAGGAGTGGGCCCTTACTCTCAATTTGTAGGGTGAGTCAATTAACTATGAAGATTCATAGAGCTCAAGAAATTCTTCAATCCATGAAAATAAGAGATCTTTGATATATTATGCATATCAAGTATAAATATCCATACCTTTTTATAAACATATAGTCTACATAAATTAAGTTATGTGGCATATGACCCATAACTATGGTCAAAGTTTCATTTCATAAGATCCATAAAAAAGAAATGTCTTAAGTCTTTGCGGATTCATCTATAACAATTTTCTGCCTTTGGCCCTAAACATAAAGGATAAACATAATCATAACAAGTTTTGGCCATCATCCTTAAGCAAAAAAGATAATCATAGATCTTGGAATCCCCTCCACATGTTCCTCCTCTTCACTGCTAGTGATAGAAATTTATGTTCACAAATGCAACCACTTGGATTAGATTTTCATTAATCGAATAACACCGAGCTTATTTTTCCTCCTTCAAACATATTAATTATCTTTCATTTTAAATGGTTAATAAATAGAAAAGTAAAGGATTAGGGTGAATTAAGGACTAAAAAAGGGTTTTTAAAGTACAATAATATAGATGGGTTTTTGACTCATCAACCTCTTCCTTTTCTTGATTTTCTCTTTCAAGCTTTTAACCTCAATGATCAAGGTATCCTTTTCTTGTGATCCTTATTCATCACTTATTTTTTGTGGTGGACATAAAAAATCCTATAGCAATATTTAATTGTTATTGCAATTTCAAATTTGTGGTATTGGCCTTATCCAAGTCTCCTCGCAACTGCACTGTTGCTTCTATGGATAGGGTTGTAATTTTTGTGAGAAAAGCTTCTTGGATGACACTTGTATCCCCTATTCTTCTAACTATAAAATTTCTAGAGATCTCACTAAGATCATTGATTACTTGGGGTTTGTTGGTTTGTGGGAAAATATACCAAATTTCTAAGGTCTCATGCCTTGGATTGAAACGAAACACAAAGTAGATGTCCTTAGCTTGCTCTTCTAAACTCAAAAAATGATCTTCTCACCCTTTCATTCTAATGGTATCAAATACAATAGAAGATGGCATGTCCCATCATATTAAAAGAAGGCATCATGCAGTTCTCATCAATTCCCTACCCCTTTGTGGGGTCAAGGCTTTCGTTTCCTTCTTTATATTATCCCAAAATTTTGTAATTATTTCCTTTTTCTCTTTCTTTGTGAGGATTTTATTTGATACCCTCTATTGTAGTTTCAATGAGGATTTTGTGAGACATTACATTTATTTATTCATTCATCGTTCCTTCATGTTATTTCAATTCATTTCAAAGTTTAATTACTCAAATGGAGTCTAACTAAGGTAGACCCCCATCCACTAACAATTTCTCTCTCTCTCTCTCTCTCTCTCTCTCTCTCTCTCTCTCTCTCTCTCTTGTGATGCATGTTTTGTAGATTTATGTGAATGAGAATAAATCACCACCTTGGGAATATGATTCCCTATACGACCATTTTACCAGTTTTTAGAGGATCCTAATCTATCACCCGAAGATTACAGATTCTACCTACAAACCCTAGATTGGGACTAAATCACCCAGTTTGGCATATGAGTCCTAGTGAACATCAAATGTCAAAATTTCAGAGTTGCGGACTTTGTTTTGGACATCTCTGGTCTTCCAGGTGCTTCTTTGTTTATCCTCAATTTATTATTCTTATTTTAAGTTCCATTTTTTAGGTAACATAGCTATATTTGTATATTGATTTCATTTCCCTCTTTCTAAGAATTTTCTTAGTGGTGAACCCCTTTTTAATCACATCTAAGGAAATCATACACTCTTGTTATTGTGTATTCCTTCCCTCAATTGAATCACTTGGTTGAGGGATCTTGGTTTCCTAATGAACTAAGAGTGAAATAGGTCCCCTAATTGTTCCATCTCCTAAAAGGTGGAACCCTATTTCCTATGGTTCATTCATTAATTAAATAAAAATATTTATTTAATAGTGGGCTAAGCTAGGTTAGGTATTAGATAATTAAAATAATTATCTAATCGAGAGAGATGAATTAATTAGTGAAGAAGTAAAGGGAGAGAGGATTAATTAATTAATTTAATTAATCATAGAAGAAAGATATAATAATTAAATAGTTAAAATTATTTAATTATAAGGATGTGAAGAAGAATATAATTGGGGGTTAGACAGATTAAATTAGGGTTGTACAAATGGAAAATTAGTAAGAAAGTGGCACTACGGGCTTAGGACAATTTTTAGTGTCTACACAAATCTTAATAAGATGCTATTTATAAAGTATATGAAGTCCCCTATTATTCCATGAGAAAATTCTCATTAAAAATGAAAGAAACCAAAAAAAGTCCAATACATAGCCAACTATAAAACCCTAGGTGACCAAAAAATGGGGACGCATCCCCTCATACTTATTATACCTCATTTCATATATTTTCTAGACCTTGAGAGATTGTTTAGGGTCTTTTCTTTCCCATGGCCACTTCTCTAGATATTTCTCTAGCTCTTGTTTCTCTTTGTGAATGCCTTCCTTGCTTATTATCCCCTCCCATAGATAGGTTTTTCTTCTTCTATTTCCACTTATTTGATTCCATTCTTCCTCAATGTTACCTTCCATGGCATTACTAATTGGGGAAGGAGACAAACATCTCAAACCCCCCCCCCAAAAAAAAAGTATTCTTCAATATCTTTAGTGGTGATAGCTATGTCATGTTTATTTTGCAAAATTATTTATTCATTTATTTTCATTGGATCTAGCAAAACCATTTCCAATAATGTCCTTAAATCAAATTTAAAAACTTACTTCCTCTAATTCCCAAAAAAAAAATTTACTTCCCCTTCCTCCTAGACTTGGTTCTTCCAAGTTTCATGTTGAAGAGTCAAGTTTTCTCCATTTTTAGAATGTGTGATATCTTATTTATTACTAAATATTTTATCATTGTAAGAATCAACCTTTAACTAATCTATTCTTTTGATTATTGATTTCAACTTATTTCTTGTGAGTATTATCCTTTTCTTGAGGTAAACAAACCTCAATTTGATCAACATTTTTCTTTACCTCAAAGCCACCTAAAATATCTTTAAATTCTAGTGTTGAATCCTTTTTCTTTATGTTTTCAAGATGATTAAACTTTTCCACATCCTTAGGAATTATTTTTGGGGAAGACCGATCTTGGAAAAAAATCTTATTTCTTAGGTTATCGTATTTTTTACATCTATTCTTTAAATTCCAATATTGATTACAATTCTAATAGTAAAATCTATCATTTCTATACACTATTTGTTTTAAAGAACATTTCATAAATTGAGATTTCAAAGTTATGTGAGTAGAAAGGATACTATGCATGGGAATATTAACACATATTTAAGAAAATACCATTTTAGTTATCATTTGGGTGACCCTATCAACCTCAAGAAAGTGACCAAAATAATTAGAAATTTCATGAAAGATCTTACTACTCCAAAACTCCATAGGAAGACCCAACAACCTAATCCTCATTGGAGCCAATGAGCCAAGATCCATAGAGGGATCAAATCCAAATTTCCTATTGCATAAGGTAAGAGAGATTTGAAATATTATATCATAAGCCTAGGGAACCCCTATCAAAAACTTTATGAGATCATATTTATTAAAAAATATAAACATAATCAAACCATTTTCCATAGCACAAATTGAAATGCTAACTTTCAACTTCCAAACACCATCTACCCATTTACAAACTTGATCAATATTTTTCTAGAGGCAAAAAATTTACCCGCTAGAGTGTTTTCAATACTAGCAATCACCTCATCAAGTAGATCATTAGGCACATTAACCTCAAGATAATCCTTCAATCTAGACATCAAAGGGAGAGATAAATTTTTAGGGTTCAAAGACAGATCCGGTCAATTTTTCCACATAGGAAGAAGAATCTTCTTCCCCAAAGAAGGAATTATTATTATCCCCTCTAAAGGACATAGACCCCCACACCACTACTCGAATAGCTAAGGAAAAACCTTCCCTTGGAAACACAAAAGGCACATGCTACCCTCCCAAAACAATAGCCTCCTATTCTTTAGAAACAACCTTATGGAATAGGAGAACCTCAAGAGTGGGCTGATGCAAGAAGTTGGGTCCACAAAAAGGTCAAAAAGTGGAAGTGTTTTTGAGAATTTGTCACATTTGGACTGAGAATTTGAGGCACTTACACAATGAATCTTAGAAAAAGTCAATAATATGAAATTTATCATTTTGAATCTAGTTTCCAAATATGTAATTTATTCAAATACTCAGATGATAGAAATTAAATTTTGATAGAGATGTATAAAAACTACTTTTTAAAAGTCCCTGTTTTTTAACCATACCATGCACGTGTACGGACACCACTTTTTGACCCAAATAAAAGTATTTTTCTAATTCATTTTGGGGAAAGAAATCTAACAACATGAAGATTGATGATGAATTTTTTTTATAATTTTTTTTAGTAATTTTTTTTAATTGAATTTTTATTGGCCTTAATTGTTGTTTTTAAAAATCAATGTGTACAGACAACATAATTGGACCTAAACTAAACATTTTTTGATTTTTTTTTTATTGTGTAGAGAATTGTCTGAAGATTGAGGCCATATAATTTTTTTTACAAGAAACTTAACCAAAAAAAAGTTATTAAAAAACAAAAAAAAACTGATATTTCAAGTTTAAGGACTAGTTTGCTTAGAAATTAATTAAAAATAAAAAAAATATAATCCAATCTTAATAAAAATTATATATTTGGAAACTAGACATCATTTTCTCTAATGGGTTTTAATTTTATAGATTGATTCAGAAAAAAAGTCCATCAACCATATTGTTAAAGTTGGACATTCTTCTTCAATCTGCCTTAGCTTTTTAGTTGCAGATCAAAGGCTAAGGGTCAAATTGCCAAGACTTTCCCGAGCCTAAAACCAAGGCTACATGTGGGTTGAAAATTCAAAATTTTAATAACACATATGCGTTTTTAAAAATGCGTACGCATTACAAAACACATATGCATTCTTTACTTGTTTGATTATTTAAAAAAATAAATGTTTTTTAGAAATGGGTACCCATTTTAAAACGCGTACGTATTTTGAAAAACAAAACTCATATGTGTTTTAAAACACATACGTGTTTTGCATTTCAAAACATGTACGTGTTTTAAAACAAGTACCCGTTTCTAAAAAAAATTATTTTTTTAAATAAATGATTTGTACATGTTATAAAACATATATGCGTTATATAACGTGTACGCATTTTTTAGTGCATATGCGTTTTTTAGGTTCAGGTACTCGATGCACAATGCATATGCATTTTTAATAATGCGTTCGCATTTTTTACGAGATTTTTTTTTTGGCTGAAACTTCCCCTATTCGTGGACCCAACTTCTTGCACTTACCCAAGTCCCCCCTCCAGGAAAGTCCATTGACCACAAACTTCCAAGATTATTCAAGAAAATTCAAAATAATAAAGTGTGAAATTACAATTTAGTATTTATGTTGCTAATATAAGTGTAATTTATTAAATAATTTTGAAATTTAAATAAAACTATAAACCCATTCTAGGAATACCATCAACATTCCTTGGGTGGTATTAAAGTTGCAACTTACTCAAATTATGGTTGAATAATGTGGACCTCATACCATATCAGACACTTAAACATAAATTTAGGAAGAAACCTAAAGTAAAAATGATATCTCTTAGATTATTAAATATCGATTATTCATTTTTCATCTCTAACATTATGTATTCTTTACCATCCATCAATAATACTCCCATTAGTTATATTTAAATATGTGTTAATAGTTGAGAAGTTTTGATCAAATAACAATAAAATTATCTTTTTGGGTTAGATCAAACAAAAATAGTTGTGAATTGTTTTCATATGTAAAATAAGGCATTTCATTCTTTGACTAAATATTTTTGGAGCCTCAAGTCAAATATAATAAGTTAATGCACTAAAAAACCATAATTTTTTATACCTAGGGATGATATGGAAGTATTATGTATATAGACTTTGAATAATATTGACATATGACATGCATTTTTAAAGTTAGCCATATGAGGTTGTGTGGAAAACTTGTGAAAAAAATTATATTAGACAATGGATAGGCCTACATTAACATTAGTTGTTTAGCCCTCTATTATATTATTGGAATGAACTCTATATAAAGGAATTGAATACAATTTTGAGCATATGTGAAAGAGAATTTTTTTGGCATCTCTTAGAGATATTGCATGTAATATCTTCTTCAAATGTAGTACTGTGCGTATTACCCTGTATTAATTGCTTGCACTATTTTTGAATATATTAAATGTATTTAATATCACAATATCTTTACCCACACCCATCACATGTTTCATATGTAATTTTTTTATAAATGATCATATTTTGATTACGATATGTGTAATTCTTAACTTTAAAAATAATAAAAATATATTTTATTAAAAGTACGCTTTCAAATTAGTAAATAAAAATACTTAAAACAATTTTATATTTTATTTTCATACATATTCTAAATTCATAAAAAATATAATTATAAAGTATTACATAGGTCTATTTCTCTTGTCTAAATTGTCAAATAGAATCAATGAAAAAAATAGAAGTCAATATTAATCTAAACAAATTTTAATTACAAAATATCATTTCAGATTCAAAAAATACTCCACCCCATAAAATTCAAGCATAGAGAAAAGAAATGTAAGTAGAATATACAGTTTTTTAATAAAAAATTAAATTATATAAATATTAATATTTCAAAAATTAACATTACACTAAAATAGAAATTATTTTTTAGATATACAATTATTAATAAATAGCCCATTGTATTAATGTCACCTAAAAATTAACCTAATTTAATTCCATTTTTTTTTTAAATACCTACAATAGATGACATACTAACATCTTTATTAATTAAAAATAATAATTTAATGGAAAATCTTTAGAGATCGATTGACCATCCAATTTGTAAAGAAAGAAGAAATTTTCAATATGGGATCGTTCATCTTTCACTAAGAAGATTTATTGGTCCATAATGATGTATTTTGTATTCGAAATTTCGTCAGGTTTGTTGACTATCAAAGTTCTCTCCCTAAATTAGTTTTTTCAGTGGCCATGATTGTATAGTTCAGTTGCCACAAGCATTTTGACCACTACTTGTCTCTTATAAAAATAGATCCAACTAAAACATAATCATAATATTCTACAGCATTTTTTATTCTCACGCTACATAGGTTGAATATCTTAAAGGACTCTATTGACAAGCTATTCAAATTGAATATAATACGTAAAAGACAATTTCGTTGAAAGAGGAAAACCTTGACTTTTTCCATTTCCATTTCAGAAACAGTTGAAAAATTTGTTTGTTTACCTTGTCAGAAACCCATCTTGATTTACGTAGATGGTTACTAAAATGAGATTCCTTGTGTTCTGTTGAGTTTTGTTGTCCTCGATGTCTACCTTGATGTCTAATGTGTGTTTCAGTTTGGTGACTTGGTTGCTTCAGGACATGGTTGCTTCAGCTCAGTTGGCATCTTGGTGATTATGTGCAAGTATATTTTTGTCTCGGTTGGTCCTACAGGGATATACATGCTGGTGACTACATTTCATATCATTCATTTTTTGATGTTGAGTTGGTATTATACTTTATATTGTCGGGTTTTTTGACTTATCTAAAAGTCTTTATAATTTTGTCTTTGAAATCAGTAAAAGGCCGTCAAAGGTAAGGTGGAAGGTTTAAACGTCACTATGAAAGTGACATCACTTTGGTTACTTGGTAATAATGTTCAATGAGTTGGTCAACATTCTTGATTTAAAAAATCATCATAATTATCAAGTGGCAGCATTATGAGTCTTTGACATAATATTATTTATGTGATTATTATGTTTTGCTGACATTAATCCTCTCGGACTTCAAGTTTTCTCTATTATGCATAAGACATTGTTTCGAGTGTCTTGAGGTATAGGAAAAGGTGTGTTAGGGCATTCGTTATTTTTCTTAAACCCGTGGGATTGAAACCCTATCTCCAGCCGCCGCCCTTTGGAAGTTTGCAGAACAATTTCTTTTGTTTGCCAACATGGAATGTTGGTTGATTGTGCGCAAAACATGTATGCAGTATTGGTGTTCCAGCTTGGTTGACTGTAAGCTAGTGTTTTTTGTTTTTACTCTGCTATGGGTAGTTATGGCACAAAGACTTTTCTTGGCTTGTCGGTTCTGTTCTTTTCACCGTGAACCAGGTAAAACAATGTCATTTTTTGTTCTTTTCAGTTTCTTCTCCTATTTTATCTGAACAAGTCGTTTATAAAAGAGAAGATTGTTTTCCTGGCTACAATTTTGTTAGTTTCAAAGAAGGTTAATGATATTTGTTAAGATCTCTACTAGAATATTCATTTTGGGTTTAACTTAAGTTTAATACTTTAGGGTTCTATGATCTTTGATATCATTTTTATCGAATTTCCAGTGGCATCTTAGAAAAGCAAGTAAAACCCACTATGGGTATTCTAGATAAATGAAGTGGTTTTAAATTCTATTACAAACCTTGGTTATTTGGTGATACGGGTTCTTGAAAAGAAATAACTGTTGTTTTTGTTTCTATTAAAATATGGCTATAAGCCATTTTTATGTGGGTCATTTGTAAAAGAAACAAAGAGTGAATGTTTGCTGAAAAAATTGAAAGTATAATGAAATATACTGTATATTGTCTCTGATTTTTACAAACAATAGAGAATCTCATTCGAATATGGTTGAGAGAGATATTTGTCTGTACTGCTGCAGACAATGCATCATATAATTGTTATTATTGAAACATCTTTTTGTTCTGTAGAGATTTTATCATTGCAAACACAGTGCAATTGTAAGGTCTTTACTTTGCAATTTCTTTTTTAGCAAGGAATATTGAAGAGGAGTTGGTACTCCTATTGAAGTGGGTGCTTCAAATTGTTTCAATGACTAAGTTGGTGCTCAGAACAATGTTGTAATCAGTTTTTGAGATTAAGCCTGCAAGGCATTTTGGAGTGGTTTTTCTACTCCAAGAGGGTTTTCCACTCGACATCTTTCTGTGTCTCTCTTTGATATTATTTCGTGTCTTTTTGCACAATATTTCCTTCTGCCATTTATGCTGAAATAGTTTTGGTTTTTCAAAATTCTCTAATATGTATCTTTTTTCAGCTCTATTTTCCAGTGCTCTTGGTTTAGTTGTTCTTTACGTATTATGTACTATTGTTTGAAAATCTAATTACCCCTGAAAAAGAAAGCATTTTGACAACTTGTTCATTCAACCTTATATGAAAATTAAAATTATGCTTATCAATAATTGTGTTATAATTTGGTTGTGTTATCCATTTAATCTTTCAAAAGCTTCTCTACCACTTATGTTATGTCTTATGCTGGTAAAGTTCTAAATGTTTCAAGTCTGCATTGTATGTCATATTGTATGTCATAAGGTGGCTTTGTTGTTTGTTTTTTAAAAGAATATACTCCTCTGATTCACCCCCCCTCTTAGAGTAGTTCCACTTCCAACAAGTGGTATTAGAGCATAGGGTCCTTTGTCAGGTTTAACCAACCTATGATTGTTTCTGGTCTTAGAAGTTTGTTTAAAATGTCTCAAGCTCATGAAGGCACATCTATGACTAGAGCTCCATTGTTTGATGGAATGAATTATGTTTTTTGGAAGATCAAAATGGAAACACATCTAACTTCTATTTATCTTGATGTTTGGAGTATAGTGTTAACTGGGTACACTGTACCAACTACACTGCCCACATCTGCTGATGAAAAGAAAAAATATGAAACCAATGCTAGAGAAAAACATGCTCTCCTGTGTGCATTGACTAAAGATGTTTTTATCAAGGTCATGCATTGCAGTTCTGCTAGGGAAATTTGGATTAAATTGGAAACCATCTATCAAGGAAATGAAAAAGTTAAACAGTCAAAAGTCCTCACTCTTAAACATCAGTTTGAAGAAATAAAAATGAGGGATGATGAAAAGGTAGCTAATTATTTCTTAATAGTTGATGAAGTTGCCAATGCTATGAAAGGGTTAGGAGAAGAGGTAAAGGAATTTGATGTTGTAACTAAGGTTATCAGAACTTTACCAAATAAATTTGAAGCTAAAGTTACTACTCTTGAAGAAAAGAAACACTTTGACCAGCTTACCTTAGATAGTTTACAAGGTACTTTGATTGCCTATAAAATGCGAATAAACAAAAACACTTCCACTGGAAAAGAAACTGCCTTTAAGGCATAAAAGAAAACTTTATCGGATGATAGTGATTCCGATTTATCAGATTCTAAAGAAGCACTTCTTGTCAAGAAACTAAAAAATAAGTATAAGGGTAAAATGCCTTTTAAATGTTTTACTTGTGGAAAACCTGGACACTTTGTTGCTAAATGTTCTTATGTTGATCAGTCTTATGAGGATGAAAAACCAGAAAAACAGCTTAGAAAAAAGACTTATTATCCTAAAAAGAAGTTTAATTTTAAACTAAAAAGAGTCTTTTTTCAAAAGAATATTCAGACATTGAGTCAAATGACTCAGTGGATGAGGAAGATTTAACTCTTTTTATGGTTGAAGTAGAAACTCAAAATATCTCAAACAAAGAATCTGAAAAACAGTCTGAAGTAGAAAATTGTGAAATTGAATTACTTTGTGCTCTTCAAGAAATAAAAAGATTAAAGAAACATATTGTTTCTCAAGAACATAGTCCAGACAGTTTGGTCACTAGTTTACAAATTGAACTTGATAATTCTAAAAAAATGGTGGATACTCTCCAATCAGTTCTTATTGATAAAGATAAAGAGATTCAAAATCTTGAACAATAGGTTGTCAATCTTAAAAAGCAAGTTGAAGGTTATGAAAGTAATATTCACTTGAATGATATACTTGGGAAACAAAAACAACATAAAGGTATGACTGGTATTGGATTCAACACTGGTGAATGTTCAAAACGTTTAAATCAAAACTTTAAGGCAACTGATAAGAAGCAGCCATTTGAGCATCAACGAACCAATTTCAGGTTTAATGCTTTCTTTCATGGTTATTGATTATTTTGTAATAAGTCCAGACACAAAGTAAGCAATTGCAGAATAATGATGTCTAGAAAATCTAGATTTGGTCACAAAAAGTTCTTTGGTTTTCCTTATTAGGTGTTTCACATGCAACTCTATTGGTCACACATCCAAAAAGTGCAAACAAAGTAAACGTATCTCTGGAAAAGTTTGGAGACCCAAGTTTGTTCAAAACATAGAACAATCAATGCTTGTCCAAACTGCTCTTCTTTCCAAAAGGAAGGCATTGTGGGTTTTGGACAGTGGCTATTCCAATCACATGAATGGAGATAAAAACAAGTTTATTAAGCTTGAATATTATTCAGGAAGTTATGTAAAGTTTGGTGACAATACAGGAATTGAGATTAAAGGTAAAGGCTCTCTGCTTCTAAATGACGATACCCCTATTTATGATGTGTATTACGTAGAAGGCCTTAAACACAATCATTTAAGTGTTAGTCAGATTTGTGACAATGGTTATAATGTTATACTCAACTCACAAGGTTGTGCTATAAAGAACAAATCAGGTAAAACAGTTGCAATTAGATTACGAACACAAGGTAATGTTTACAATCTTCTTGACTCATCCAATCATGAATGCAGTAAAGGAATATGTCTTATGGGTCAAGTTGAAGAAAATTGGTTGTGGCATAAATGGTTAGGGCATATTAACTTTGATAATCTGGTTAGGATCAGAAAAAACTAGAATGTGAGAGGTTTGCCTATTCTAAGTAAACCTGAAAATGTTGTTTGTAAGGAATGTCTAAGAGGTAAACAAAAAAAGGTTAGTTTTAAATCAAAAGAACATGCTTCAACTAAACCTTTGTAGCTTGTACACACTGATTTGTGTGGTCCCACTAGGACAAGGTCTATAAATGGTGAGCAGTATTTCATGTTATTTGTAGATTACTATACAAGAATGGTTTGGGTAACTTTTCTCAAACATAAGTCAGAAGCCTTTGACAGATTTAAAATCTTTCAAAAGATGGTTGAGAAAGAAGCTGACACAAAGCTTAAATGCTTAAGGTCAGACAAGGGAGGTGAGTTTACCTCTCAAGAGTTTATAGATTATTGCGAGCAACATGGCATAAAAAGGCAATATGCTGCTGCAAGAACACCTCAACAGAATGGGGTTATTGAGAGGAAAAAATAAACAGTGAAAGAGATGGCAAGGACAATGCTAGATGAAGCAAAAATGCTAGAAAAGTACTGGAAAGAAGCTATTCATACAACTATTTATACTTTAAATAGGGTACAAATCAGAGTGAAATCTAATTTCACTCCATATGAAATTTGGCATGGTAAATCAACTTCAATTAAATACTTCAAAATCTTTGGTTGTAAATGTTTTATCAAATGTGATGATGAAAACTTAGGCAACTTTCAATCTAGATCGGATGAAGGTATATTTATAGGATACTCTATTCATAGTAAAGCCTATAGGTGCTTCAATAAAATGATGAATAGAATTGTTGAATCTATTAATGTCAAATTTGATGAGCAATGGCTTCTAGATGATGATCTTGTGCAAGATGGTGACGAGGAACCTATGTTAGGTCTTGGCATTACTCCTAAATCCGATGAAACAAATAATGCCCAACAGGAGGATGCTTCAATCTCTAAGGTAGTAACATCTCCAAAGCCACCCTATAGGATTTTTTTTAAGAATCATCCTCAAGATCTAATCATTGGGGATGGTAATGCTAGGATCTTAACAAGAAGAAGAGAAAAATTTGATGAGCAAGCACAAATTGCTGAACATTTCTGTTTGGTAACTGATTTTGAGCCTAAAATTGTTTCTGATTCTTTAAATGATAATTGTTGGTTGAAAGCTATGTAGGAAGAGATCAGTCAAATTGAAAAGAATAAGACTTGGGAGCTAGTCCCAAGACCCGATGATGAAAATGTTATTGGTGGAAAATGGGTTTTTCGAAACAAGTTGGATGAATGTGGAAAAGTAATAAGGAACAAAGCACGTTTTGTGTTCAAAGGATATGCACAATAGGAAGGTATAGACTTTGATGAAACTTATGCACCTATTGATCGTATTGAATCAATTAGAATTTTCTTAGCATACTCTTGTTTCAAGAATTTTAAGGTTTACCAAATGGATGTGAAAACTACATTCTTGAATGGTTATCTTGATGAAGAAGTGTATATGGAACAGCCAGAAGGATTTGTTGCAAAAGATAAATCTGATCATGTATACAAATTGAAAAAGGCCTTGTATGGTCTTAAACAAGCTCCTAGAGCTTGGTATTCAAGATTGGATGCACATTTAACAACAAATGGATTCAAAAGAGGTGGTGTTGATAGTAATCTCTATGTTAGAGTTGAAGGTGATTATATTCTAGTTGTTGAGGTTTATGTAGATGATATAGTCTTTGGCTGCAATAATGATGCTTTGTCTAAAATGTTTTCAAAGATTATGGAGTCTGACTTTGAAATGTCAATGTTAGGTGAACTAACATTCTTTCTTGGTTTCCAAGTTTTACAGCTTGAACAAGGAATATTTTTCTCACAAAAAAAATATGCCAAAGAGATGTTGAAAAAGTTTCAAATGGATGACTGTCATCCCGTGAGCACACCTATGGTGACTGGCTGTAAATTGTCTAAAACTGATGATTCTCCTGATGTTGATCAAACAGAGTATCTATCAATGATTGGTAGTTTGTTTATACTTAACTGCCTCCAGATCTGAATTAATGCAAGCTATATGTATGGTGTCTAGATTTCAATCTACACCAAAACAATCTCATCTTATTGCTGTAAGAAGAATCTTCAAGTATTTTCAAGGTACTCTTGATTTCGGTTTATGGTATCCTCGCAACAATGATTTTACTTTGACAACTTTCATTGATGCTGATTGGGCTGGTTGTTTAGATGACAAAAACAACACTAGTGGTGCAACCTTTTATCTCGGTGATTGTCTTGTTGCTTGGCATAGTAAAAAGCAAGATTTTGTTTCTTTATCAACTGCTGAAGCTAAATATATTGCAGCTACATCTTGTTGTACTCAGTTTCTTTGGATGACTCAAACACTATCAGACATGGGTATTGATGTTGCTAAACCTATTTCTATTTTTTGTGATAACACTAGTGCAATTAACTTGTCTAAAAATCCTGTTATGCACTCAAGAACTAAACATATTGCCATTAAGTTTCATTTTCTGAGGGAAAATATTTTGGCTAATGAGGTAACAATGTAGTATGTTTCCACACAAGCACAAGTGGAAGATATTTTCACAAAGCCTTTGGCTAAAGAAGTCTTTGAAGGGTTTCGTTCTCGGTTGGGAATTCGCTCAATCGTTGCTTTCTTAAGATACATCATTTGTTGAGGGGGAGTTGTTCAGCTCTCTAAGAAGCCTCTTGCTGCTTCCCATGGATTTGCTACTTCATGTTATATCTACAACTATTTCTTTCTGGTTGTTTTTTCTTTGTCCTTGTGACAAAAAGGGGGAGAAGTGATTTTGGTGGATTTGGTTTCAGGTTTCAGTTTGTTCATTTGTTTCTGTTGGCTTCTTTGATCGATGGATGGCTTGGTTTTTGCCATCAAGGACAAAGGGGGAGTTTGTTGAGTTTTGTTGTCCTTGATGTCTACCTTCATGTCTAATGTGTGTTTCAGTTTGGTGACTTGGTTGCTTCAGGACATGGGTTGCTTCAGGACATGGTTGCTTCAGCTCAATTGGCATCTTGGTGATTATGTGCTTGTATATTTTTGTCTCGGTTGGCCCTACACGGATATACATGTTGGTGACTACATTTCATATTATTCATTCTTTGATTGGTTGAGTTGGTATTATACTTTATATTGTCAAGATTTTGACTTATCTAAAAGTCTTTATGATTTTGTCTTTAAAATCAGTCAAAGGCCATCAAAGGTAAGGTGGAAGGTTTAAACATCACTATGAAAGTGACATGACTTTGGTTACTTGGTAATAATGTTCAATGAGTTGGTCGACATTCTTGATTTAAAAAATCATGATAATTATCGAGTGGCAGCATTATGAGTCTTTGACAAAAGATTCTTTATGTGATTATTATGTTTTGTTGACATTAGTCTTCTCGAACTTCAAGTTTTATCTATTATGCATAAGACATTGTTTCGAGTGTCTTGAGGTATACGAAAAGGTGTGTTAGGGAATTCGTTATTTTTATTAAACCTATGGGATTGAAACCCTATCTCCAATCGCCGCCCTTTGGAAGTTTGCAGAATAGTTTCTTTTGTTTGCCAACATGGAATGTTGGTTGATTGTGCGCATAACAGGTATGCAGTATTGGTGTTTCAGCTTGGTTGACTGTAAGCTGGTGTTTTTTGTTCTTACTCTGCTACGGGCAGTTATGGCACAAAGATTTTTCTTGTCTTGTCGGCTTCGTTCTTTTCACCGTGAACCAGGTAAAACAATGTCATTTTTTGTTCTTTTCAGTTTCTTCTCCCATTTTATCTAAACAAGTCGTTTATAAAAGAGAAGATTGTTTTCCTGGTTACAGTTTAGTTAGTTTCAAAGAAGGTTAATGATATTTGTTAAGATCTCTGCTAAAAGATTCATTTTGTGTTTAACCCGAGTTTAATACTCTAGGGTTCTATGATCTTTGATATCATTTTTATCGAATTTCCAGTGGCATCTTAGAAAAGCAAGTAAAACCCAGTATGGGTATTCTGGATAAATGAAGTGGTTTTAAATTCTATTACAAACCCTGGTTATTTGGTGATACAGGTTCTTGAAAAGAAATAACTATTGTTTTTATTTCTATAAAAATATGGTTGTAAGCCATTTTTATGTGGGTTTTTTTGTAAAAGAAAGAAAGAGTGAATGTTTGCTGAAAAACTGAAAGTAAAATGAAATATACTGTATATTGTCTCTGATTTTTACAAATAACAGAGAATCTCATTCGAATATGGTTGAGAGAGATATTTGTCTGTATTGATGTAGATAGTGCATCATATAGTTTTTCTTATTGAAACATCTTTTTGTTCTATAGAGATTTTATCATTGCAAACACAGTGCAATTGTAAGGTCTTTACTTTGCAAAATTTGTTTAGCAAGGAATATTGAAAAGGAGTTGGTACTCCTATTGAAGTGGGTGCTTCAGATTGTTTCAGTGACTGAGCTGGTGCTCAGCACAATGTTGTAATCAGTTTTTGAGATAAAGCTTGCAAGGCATTTTGCAGTGGTTTTTCTACCCCAAGAGGGTTTTCCACTCGACATCTTTCCGTGTCTCTCTTTGATATTATTTCGTGTCTTTTTGCACAATCTTTCCTTCTGCCATTTATGCTGAAATAGTTTTGGTTTTTCAAAATGCTCTGATATGTATCTTTGTTCAGCTCTATTTTCCTGTGCTCTTGGTTCAGTTGTTCTTTATGTATTATGTACTGTTGTCTGAAAATCTAATTACCCCTGAAAAAGAAAGCAATTTGGAAACTTGTTCCTTCAGCCTTATATGAACAATAAAATTATGCTTTATCAAGAATTGTGTTATAATTTGGTTGTGTTATCCATTTAATCTTTCAAAAGCTTCTCTACCACTTATGTGATGTCTTATGCTGGTAAAGTTCTAAACGTTTTAAGTCTGCATTGTATGTCATATTGTATGTCATAAGGTGGCTTTGTTGTTTGTTTTTTAAAAGAATATAGTCCTCTGATTCACACCTCCCCCCAACAGTAGTTCCACTTCCAACATGTTCATATTTGCAGTTATGGTGGTCTTCTTGTCCTTATTTAGTGAAGAGGTAGAAAGCTGGCATCTGGGGAAGGATAAACACGTTACTCTCTCTTCCTCTTATGGATATTCAGGTATTCAATATTTAACTTTGCTTGAGAAGTTAGTTCAATTGTTCATGAGGAGATGTAAATCCTGGTTTTAATGGTTATTCACTTCTACTTAGAAAAATATAAACTTTCCTAACCTATTCAAACCGAGTCTTTGTTAGTACTTCAATATTCCCAAATTTTACTAACATTATTGCCCAACCAAGCACAATTAAGCGCCCCAACTTATTTATTTCTCGGACCTGTTATTCCCCTTGATTAACATCAATGGCATAATGGATAATAGAATTAATGGCCATAGATTTCATATCTCTCACCACGCACTGCTTACTATTTGATCATGCCTAACTTAGACAGAATGCTGACAAATTCCAATCACACCTTTCTAAATATTAAAGATGGCGCTCAACAAAAAATTAATGTCACGCCCAGCAAATGGAAAATTCATGCTCAACATAATGATTTTATTAGCAGCACTGTGTGACAAGACAATTTCCTTGCATTGATATAATAAGAAAATCATAAGACAATAAACGTAAAATCATTTCAGTGTGATATTTTTCGTCATTGGTGAATTTGGTCTCTTTGATATTGGGTTTATTGTCTGATAACTTAGCTTAAACAAAATGGTTACTTAATGTTGATTTATTGGATATATAGATAAGCTGGGTTGTTTTATTAAGAGTGAATTTCAACTTTCTTTTACTGCCTTCGGTTTTCTAATTTGGAGGTGCAGGCTACAAATAAAATTTGTTTGAGCTGTGAACACTCTTCTTTAGGTCTGCTTTCGTGCATGCCAATTTTGTTGCTTCTGAACATTTCTGATGCTGGTTTGAATTTAGGTTCATGGATTTGGTTTGAGAATCCAGCAAATTTTTTTTTGGACAGGATTTGTTGTGGGTTCATTTATACAAACAAATTCTAAAAAATCACATATATATTTTCAATCTAAAAATGAGGAATTAACTTTTGAATATCATATAGTTTCATATAGTCAACAAAACCAACATAAATCTGAATGTCATTTAAAACATAAATGATAAATATCATTGTTCAAACTTCAAATTCAATATTAACTTTTTCATTGAACTTTCCATGTTAACGAATGCACCTTGAACTTTCACAAGTCACTACAAGATGATTGTGTTATACCTGAAACAAGTCTCAACAAACTATTCAAATTTTAAAGAAGAATTACAATACACAATTAAAATCAGACTTAAGTAATTAAGTTTTACAAAATAAATTTCTTGAGTAACTCTTTGAACTCATTTTCCTTTTCTGTGATGTTTGAAAGGCCCTTGGTCTACTGGTGAAGTTGAAAGGTTCGGAACGAGCCCACCAGGGATCAAGTCTTGCTGAGTGCAAGGCTCCGACATCATAAGGGATGAGGCCAGGATCGTGCCCTGGGCGAATTTGGCGGCATGGATGCCCCTCAGTCTTTGGCTCTAAGCTGAAGAGGTGCACGTGTGGGCCCGTATCATGTTCCTAAATCGTTTATGTGGTGGCCTTCGCTGATTGACAGCTCGCAGACTTTGTGCCTTGCTGAGCTGCCTCGCAGGTCTGAACCCTCCATCAAAAAAAAGAAAAAGAGGGCTAATTGTAACATTTCTGGGGCAGAAAAGAAAAACAGATGGGCAGGATGCTGTCGAAATAGCTGCTGTGCGAAGAAAGGAATAGTTTTGTGTTGTCGAGTGAGACAGAGAAGAATTATGTATGTGTAGCATAGATATTCCAAAATGATTGGTCTAGAAATTAAGGGTGTTGTAATCAAGCAAACATACTAAGATTTCACAAATAACAAAGTGTGAGCTTTCACTCGTTTCTTGCTCCATTGTGAGAATTCAGCATTTGGTCAACAATTCTAATGACAGCAAATTGCTTTTAATCTTATAATGCTATAAGATAATTACAATTACGTTGGAGAGGTTAATATTTTCTGATTGGTTAATGTTTTTTTATTAGGAATAAGGGTTGCCATCTTTTGAAAAACTATCTAGGGGCAAACCACAACAGACCCATACTGATCAGAAAAGGATATTTTACGGTCTTTTTATTTCTTTTATTTGAAATTCTAAAGGATCTAATAATTAATATTTATCATAATTTTAATTTTTGTAAATATAATATTTATTTTTTAATTAATTTTAAAAAATAATTATAATTATATAATTGGTTAATATTGTGGTATTATTATTTTATTATTTTATTTTATTTTTAATAAAAAAAATATTTATTGCTTTATTAAAATTTTGAAGGATGGGGATATTTTTATTTTATATTTTTAATTTTGTAAATACAATATTTACTGTTTTTAATTATTTAATAAAATAATTAAATTTTATAGTAATATTATTTACTATTTTGATTTCATATTAAAAGATTGTCAATCAGTTTTAAAATATATTGTCAATAAAAGTGACTAAGTATATGTCACTCTATTTGAATTCAAATCTTAAAAAACATTTGTTAGTGATAATTGTCTGATCTGCAATTAATTGATTGTGTATGTTTAACTAACTTCAATAAAAGGCTGGTTAAATGTAATTAAATAATAGTTATAATGTGTGTATTCTCATTTTACATAATTTATTATAATGTAAAAATATTCTTAATCCATTTTACCTTTACTAGTTAATAAATTATAATAAAACTAAATAGATTTTTCTAGAAGAAATTATACTACAAATAACTTAAATGATTATCTATTATATTATTAAATGAAATTACCTATAACTACATATAATATTGTAAATGCTCTAATAGTAGAAGAAATAAATATTCTTGATTATAATCATACAAAATAAACAAAATTACACATTTATAGAAAATATTCACTTTTAGTGTTTTATAAATATTGAATTAAAACAATAGACACAACCAAATGCGTAGTCACAAATAAAATTCAAAAAAAATATTAAAAGAGAATAGATTTGTATAAAGGATAATTTTTTTATTACTAATCAACCAAATATGTATATGTATAATTATATGCAATTAATAGTCATGTATGTTCATACACACACATACAATTTTAGGAAAGGAAAAGTGAATATTTTTTTAAACAATGATGTAGATTTTCAATGAAGATTCTAGATCATTTAATATCATTGTTACAAAAATATGATCTCCTTGTGAAAGAATCCCTTAGCTTTGTGTTAGTTTTGTTGAGTTCTAAATGATAAATTGATGGCCCTAGAATATGTTAGTAATCATGACTTTTTCATTTGAGCATGGAATCATCTTTAAGCACAATAGAACTCTACTTTATTCTTTGAAAAGATTTGGTGAATAAAAAAATCTAGAAATACCATAAAGGATTGTCACTACATCATAGGGAAATAAATTTATCTTATATTACCCCTTAAAATCTGTACAAAGATCATATGCAATAGCCATGGGATCTTTGAGCATGGACTCATCTTTAAGCACAATAGAAGTCTACTCTACTCTTTTAAAGGATTTGGTGAATAAAATAATCTAGAAATACCATAAAGGGTTGTCACTACATCACAGGGAAATAAATTTCTCTTAGATTACCTCTTAAAATGTGTACAAATATCAAATAAAACAACCATGGGATCTATTATGTGGATTTTTCACTCTTTATAAACTATTACAAAGGTGAAAGGCATCAATAATGATTGCACCATAAATTATCTAGAATAATAATATATTATTGATAGATGCGAGATTTAAAATGAATGCAATCAAATTTGTTTATAAAATAGCACTTTGTACCAAATTGTAACAAACATATGTATAGAAAAATTGTGAGAAGAAAATAAATGGGTCTAGATACCCAAATTTGGATTTTGAATTTTGAAAAGGGCACAAATACGTGAATCCACGGTTATCACCACAACTATAAGCATGTCCTAGAGCGATAAAATGGTCAAGAATATGTGGCCAATAGCTGTATGATAGTAAAAACTACCCCTTGGTTACTACTATTTTTTAGCTTAGGATCTATCTTAATTGACCACAAAATTTCAAATCCAATTTAGAAGTGCTAGATTCATAGATATATAAACCATATCCCTTGAGAAAAATATTTTTCATAATATTATGTATTTGCACTAGCAGGGTAAACACCCAAATCTTAGGGTCATCCCTAGACCAAGATGTACACCTCAAGGGTTTATTTGTATGGACCATTCCTATGAATCCACTTTGTAGGAACCAAAGTTAGTATACTCTTTGCACCAAATATAGAGAGAATTCATAATCCCCTCTAATATGAGATCTCTAACATCTTTTAAATTGTATCAATTATTTGATCTTAAGATTCTAGTGCAAGCCATACATCATAAAAATATAATGAATGTACTCTAATCAAATATTAGATCAATAAAAAAATCATATGAAAATACACACATAACCATAAGGGGATCATCTAATACAAATTTCACATGTTCGTGCATAGTGATTAGTTGAAGTATAGACCATCTTTAATGAAAATAAACCATCCCATAATACTTGTAATCAATAGAAAGAGAAAATTTATAAAATAATGCACAACACTTGGGGAAATTTTTTACACAAGTGTATAATTATTGACTCGTGCATACATGCAAATTTATATTACCTATTTCACAAATAATGAACCTCTAACTACATTATAGCCACAAAATGCATTTCCTATGGATCCTATACTGCAATAAATTTCTCATCCTTTTTCTTGGTTCACTACCAATTATGATGATAATAAGGCATCCCATCCTAGTTGTGGTCATTATTAGATAAGGTTAAGTGTAAAACCACAAAACACATAAGGCCCTTAATAGGATTTCTATAGCCTATCAAGCCTATTAAGTTGATATATCCTATCATCTATCACCTCCAGTACACAAGATAATGTTATCCCGCCTAGTATGGGGTAGTACCTTGATATCTATAACTTACATGATATTTGTGAAAGATAGATAAAAATATCATATAGTGGGTAGTTCCTAGTATCTATTAGCTTTAAGATACTAGTGGTAGCTATCTAATCGCTATGATGTGATCATTTGTCTCTAGAATCCATCACACACATTATACATGTAAAAATTGGATAAACAACTATATATCTAGATATATATTTAAATCCTTTAAATTTTTGTTACTACTTAAATCTAGCTAATCACTAAAATATGGGAATAACCCTTGCCAACCATAACTTGCATGGTATTAGTTTGAGTTAAAAACTTGCACTTTTATTATTTACTTAGTTTTATTATGTTGGGGAATCTTATAGTCAATTATTCATAATAATAATATCACAAGTATTCACACAAGTATGGGTCAATTTTAGTAGATTATATTCTAGATCAATTGAACATAAACCTATACAAATTTTCTTATATATATCCAGGCTAAATGATAAGAAATGGGAAATTATGGAGATGAGAAACAAGAACAATAAACAATATTCAATATTGTATTTAGATGATCCAAATTATAATGAGTACAAAGCCTTGAATATATGGAAAAGGAATAGGCAATCCACCTATGAAGTGGAATGACAAGTTCCTCATGAAGTGGTACAAGAGAGTAGACAAGTTTCATATAGGTGCCAACCTTAGGATCACTTCGAATGTGTAGAAAAACAACCTCTTTGACTAAGTCATCAACCTTGATGCCAAGTGTTGAGTGACCTTTGAGGTGATATGGAAATTCTTCTATCCTAAACAAGGTAGCACATGAGGTTTACTGAATAACTTGGTAACCTCTAGAGGTTTAAAACTTGCACATTTAGTTAAACAAGATGTTGTATAACCTCATCAACCTAACTAAACTTAAGTATAGTGAATACATAAATTATTCACCTTAACACCCCCTTAACGATACTTGGAGAGACCATAAAAGTGCAAATAGATAGAAATGGGTCCCAGCAATGAGCCCATGTTAGGTACCTATGTACAAAGTTTCTCATAAAGTGGAGTAAAGGAGAAAACCCAATGGGAACAAAAATCCTCTTCAAAAGAGAAATTATAAGGATTTAAGACATTTTGAAAAGATGTCCCTTGATGATAGAAAAATGATGATAAAGAACTTTTAAAGCATGCAGAACTTGTAAACTCTACTAAAGATGAACTAGTGTTTGTTGGAATCATCGAATCTTCAAGAAATATAGATCAAGATGATAGATACAAAACAATGTACGAGTGAATATATGAACACTACTCAACTAGTGTACACAAATTCAATGAAACAATTTGAAGTCTAAAGTATAGATAGTACTTTGATTAGGAGTACTAGAATCTCAAAATGTGATCCATTGAAATAATTCCCCATAAAAAGGTTCATGAGGCCTCCCAAAAAGAAGATTCCTCCAGTCCTTCATTGAAAGAAGCATTATCATAACACACCATAGTCTCATCTTAATGCTAAGAGAACATAAGAAGAATCCACTGATATTGAGAATGTGCAAGAAATGTAGAGATGTATAAGAAAATGAGAAAGGGCGTGCTCCAAGGCACACTTCCATGAGGTGAGAATCACAAGGAGACATTGTTGTGATATTAAATCATGAGGATCCACAACTGTGATGTCAAATCAAGTCTCTACACAACCCCCTTTACACTTTATAATTTATTTTAAGTACATTAATTTCCCAAATTCCCTTCACATATTTAGTTTTGTGGCATTTTATATGATTGCATTTATAGACTTTTTTCCATTGAGTTATTTCAAGTTTATTGTCATGAGGTGAATTAAGAAGACATAGATTAAGTTATGTCTTGCAAAACTCAATAAAAGACAAAAAATATAAAATTACAACCCCACTTATTCAAGAAATGACCCCATTTGCATAATTCATCGTAAAATTAAAAAATGACTCCTCTTTTACAAATTTTTAACTTTAATAAAAAAATATTCTCCTCTTTAAAAATTGATTGCATAAAGAGATTTGACCCCACCCCTTTGTATAAAATTTCAATATAAATTATTGGTTATTTAGCAATTTATTTTAACTAAGCACTAGGTTGAGAAAAAAAATGCAATTAATAAACCATCGAAGGAAAAATTTTGAGGGAGAGGGGGAAGGTTTGACCAAGTCACATGGCACCATTGAGGAAAACTAGGTCAAGTCTTTCGAAACCCTTCACACACTTAGACTTACAATACAATTTTGACACTTCTCTTACTACACAAATCAATCAAACATAGAGTGATTAATGCTACTCGAGGAGCCGTATATATCAGGTCATTTGTAGAGGGTGTATGATAGCTACAATAATTTAGATATGGAACCAAGGAGGAGGCCGTGGGATGAGGTGTCTTCATGCCAAGCACCTAGTATTTCAAATTCTAAATGCAAACTAAAATTACTCTTGAGACCATTGAGTAAAATGGTGAATCCATATGTTAAAATGGCCACATAGTCTGGATCAGATCCATTTAGTGTAAATTTTAAACAAGCAAAGAAAACATAAAACAGAAGAAAGAAATATGAAAGACAAAAGAACACAATTTATAGTGGTTCACCAAGATTGACTACGTCCACTCTCAAAACAGAGAAAACTTGTATTAAAAATTATTAGATATTTAGTACATGATCTACACACATATATTTATACACAACTTCTTTGATATGAAGAGATGAGAAAATACAAATGGTCATGTGATTTTTGGGCTTCACATCCCAACAATCTCCCTCATGAAGTACAATTGGCACAACCATGCACTGTGTCATCATTGCATTTCCAATCTTATCTTCACATCACAGTCAGATTGGAAGTTTTGAACTTTTCCAAATATTGTGCATAAAAGCTTCAAATCAATCTTCTCCAGGCCAAGTCAGATAGAATAGAGCTTAACATAATCCTGAAAAAATATTTATCATCTCTGCCACTAGCCCATCTGAATACAGGCCAAGACACACCAACAACTCCTCTAGTTACACCAGTTGCAAAATCATCAGGAGCCCACATAACGTTTTCTATCTACTGAGCCAACTCTAGAGTGGGAGCCAAAACCAAAGATTAACATTCCACCAAGTTGTAGTCGAGTTGCTACAAAATCCCAGAATAAAAATTCTTTGTCTTGCTAGTTCCAGATTGGGCCTACTAAATCACATCTAGTCCCTTACATAAGGGCACTATCCTCCTCTGCTGAAGTGCAGAAGACTTCTCAAACCTATAGCCATAGATGCCCCATAGCAAATTTTCATGCAACCCCATGGAATCAAAAGTGTCATGTGCTTCATCGTAACTGGTGAACAATTCTTCACCCTTGTACACCTCAAATCTATCTCTTTGTCCCAAAAACCTCCTCATCCTTTGAGGCAAACAAATGGAGTTCTTAAAATTCTTGATTGTTCATCCTGTCAAACTCATCAATCAAATAAATACCCTTTTGAATAGTGACATAAACTCCATTGGGTACGTTTACAATCATCTTCAGTGCAAAATTGTTCACATATTCTGATTCTTTCAGTTCTCATAGGCCTATGGATAGATCACAATAATTCATGGATTTTTTGAGGTTTAGCATTTCTTTCTCGACTTCTGCCTCTAGCTTCAAAGCCCTATTAAATTGATTACTCTATTCCTCCAGGCTATCAACTACCCTATGCTCTAGCTCTATCTTTTGATTTCCACACAATTCTAACAATACTTTTCTCAGTTGTGCATCACCAAAGGAATTCACCTTTGTAGGAAACGAGATAAAAGACTGGGAGAGAGACAAGCCAAATTTTCTACATAAAGCACTAAGCAAAGACATGGAAAGTGCATCCTTTACAACCTTCCAAAATTCAAACAAAAACCACTCGTCATCCTCCTTCAGCATATACAAAGTATAGAGAGTATTATGGGATTTAAATAGATCCTTGTCATATAAATTATATTGATCATTTTTTGCACAACCTGACTCCATCCCCTTCTACTGGTTAAATATCCTTTGATCATACATAACTTCACTGCCATTTGCAACATTTCCTTTAGAATTGGCTATTACAAGTGCAATTTTCTCACTAACATCTCAGTCCCTGTCCCTCGTAATCTTGCTCTTCTTTGAAAGATGACCATCTTTGGCCTCCAACCTTTTCTCCCTCTCTTCCCTTAGGGCCTCTCTCTTGAGCAACTGCTCTTTCATAACCGGCTGGACAACCTTTGCCATGACAACATCTTCACTGAGCTCCTTATCCGGGGTTCAAACTGGGATCTCCGCCTGCACATATTTTTCATCATAAATGTTGAGACCTAGCTTCAACATCTTATGAATTCTTGAAGCAAAGGTATTTGGATCATTGAAGAAAAATACATAAGTGAGGAAAACCATTTCATAGATGAGAAATACTAGGTCCTTAAAAAACTTTCCACTCTTATCTACCTCTGTGCTCTTTCGCAACTCTTCCATGATGACTTTCCTATGTTATGCATCACCTATGTGTTTAAGAAGTGCTCTAATCTCAATTTTGAGATCTTCTAAAAAATATTCTAGTTTAGATTCAACTTCAAACCCAACATCCTTCTCCTCTTTAGCTAAATCCTCCTTATTTTTCTAGCCATCTCACCAGTGTACACGATGTTTCGTTTTAGCTTTCACTTGCACAAGATCACTTTGTAAATTACCAAGAAATTTTTCAATGATAGAATCAACTTCATCATTTGAAACTCCCACTTTAGCCTATCTCTTCACCATATGAAAGCATCCAGCTCTGATATCTAACACTTAATCATTTTTCATCTCTACTCGATACTTATCCATGGCTCTAATACCAACTGTAAATTTTAAACAAGTAGAGAAAACATAAAATGAAAGAAAGAAATAGACAAGACAAAGCACATGATTTATAGTGGTTCACCAAGATTAGCTATGTCCTCTCTCAAAGTAGGGAAAACTTGTATTAACAATTATCAGATATCCAATACATTATCTGCACAGATATATTTATACACAACTTCTTCGATATGAAGATATGAGAGAATACAAATGGTCATGTGATCATCGGGCTTCACATCCCAACATTTAGTACCTCATTCAAGGTTGCAATATCGACTCTTTATTCAAGTGCCCAACCCCCTCTAGAATTTCCACTCCCGTATGTCTCAAGTTTACAAATGTATGAGGTTGCAGATTTAAATTGTGTGAGGTCTCTGTGCCAGTGAAGAGAAGATTTAAACACCCTTGAAGTGGCGCAATCCAAGATGTAAATGCCGAATATGGTGTAACTCTAGACCCAAGGGCCCTTGCACATTGAATTTCTAATAGGCCTCACCAATATCAATAGGGAGAGGGCACATCTACTGACAAGACAAAGACAAATTTACAAGCATCTTCATTGAAATGTTGGAGTCAAATTTAAGCTGATGAGAATTTGTGAAATTCATAGTTAATGAAACCTAATGCTAATGCTTGGAATGGAGGTGTGTGAGTATGTAGAACTTGTTGGTGAAGGATCCAACTAGGGTTTCTACCATTTCCAACCATTAGGAATGAAAAATCTCATTGGTTATGAAATTTTGAGGTTGTGAAATATCAGCTGAATTATTGCTTCAGTGTGGGCTTCACTTTAGAAGTTCAATTTGTGCTACATTGGAGGATTTTTAGATTTTTCATTATCTAGCTTATTTTTCAATCATTGGAGGGTTTCAATCTGCATAGTCATACTCAAATTTTTGGTTCGTATTAGTATATCCTTGCATCCAAATTTGTGGGCATTGGTTCAATCTCTTCATGGCTGCTTGGAGATCTTTTTAGGAACAAATTGGAGGTGTTTCAAGGCTACAATTATTTATTACTAAGGACTGATATACTAAAACAAGGGCACCATTAGCAAGACATTTTTGTTCATGTCTCATCTCTGAAGCATCCTATAATGAATTATTAGAAGCTTCTAGACTGCATCGAACTCAAGAGGAGAAAATTATATTAAGAGGGGGTGGGCTTGCTTCTAATCATACAATATTTGATATTTGATTTGATATGTTTGTGGAGAAGCCTTGGGTTTCTGTAGTTCAACATTGAGGTCATTGGGAATGATCACTCCCATTGATTAGAATAACTAAGGTGGTGAAATATCCTCTGAAGGGTTGCATCCATTTGAGTGAAAGATATCTCAGTCTTTCACATTGCTACAATCTTGTGGCTTTTGGCCAAATTAGTGATAGATATTTTATACCAGCTTGCAGAATCATTTGGAGAAAATATAAATCGATTTGATGTATTTCAGTTTTGGCCATCATTCTCAATTTGGAGGATGGATGAATTTTTAGTTGGAGATTACATGTTTTTGCAATTCAAGATAGATTGAATATTGATATTTTATTTCTAGAAAATTCAGGGCTCTTTTTCTGATTTTGGTGTAGCATCATAAGGGTGTGATATGCTTATAATTGGATGAATCTAAGTGAGCTTCAAGGGCATAACTCGGATAGCTTTAGGCGAGTTCGATTTTTCCCACATAGGCCTGATAAAAATCACCTTCACTCATAAATGGATCGCTAGACACCAAGAAAGGAAGTTGCACTTGTCTTGAGGGCAAATAAATTTTATTCAAGGGGGATCGAACATTTTATATCTGCTACAATAGTGATATCAGGTTCCTCTTTTTGCATTGAGAGGCTATAGACATTTTAGAATCATATTTGTCTACATTGTCTTCCAATTAATCATTGGTCTAGAGTTGATATACAACAACATAGATTGCATATATATATGTTTGAATTCATGCATTTAGGGAGTTAAGGCATTGTATAAGTCATAAGATATTTTCACAACCCTTGAGGGTTTTATCAATCATTTTAATAAGGGAATCCAGTCACTTGTAAGAATTGTAATATTTGATTGCATCTCTTTCAATGACATGATAGTGAGATAGAAGCTTGGTTGCCAATTGTCTATTAAAATGCCTTGCAACTATAGGTGATTAATGGCATAAGAAGAATCTATAAGAGCTGCTTGTTTAAATGTCAATGGTCTGTAGCTATTCTTTGAAGTATTTTTAGTCACTTAGAGTTCATGCCAAGTGTTTGATATTATGTCAAGTAACTTATATGCATGTAAAAGTTAAAATCAATTGGCATATCATTTTTGAAGTATTTTTAGTCAATCTTGCATCATTGGAAACATTCAAAATCATCAATTATAACATTTTAAACACTTTGACATCATTTCAAGCAAGCATAATCAGACTAAAACTCAAAAATAGTAAGTAAAGAGGTTGTATGCAAAGTGTTTGATGATATTCCTTGAGCCTCTAATCAACATTTTGAGGCCAAAGTTGTCAAGGGATACTACACTGGTATTCGATTGGAAAGGGATATTGCAATTATTGATTATTAATCTCCTATCTATAAAGATCATTTGACTATCGAAACTTAATTCACAACAAATATTGAAAAATAACACAACTACAAGTTCACAAATAAAACAATAGGAATAGAGAAGAAAAAATGCAAAATAAACAAAATATTTTTTGACAAATTGTCCTTGGAAAAACCCCAGAGGGAAAACCAGTATTGTAGATGAGGAATTTTATTAAACTTCAGCAAATCAGGGGATGCATAAACTGTCGGCCTCTTACTAGAAGAGCTCCAACAATATTCTTCTCTGAAAATTGTTCCCTCAATTTATCCTACTAAAAATCCACTGTTGCTACCTCCAATGCTATCATTGGTCCCTTACTATCATTGCAAAACTATTTTCTTTCACTACAAATTTATTTGCTATCACTGCAAATCTTTCTCAAGTGTGTGTTCTCTAAATTCCCATTGATCCCCTTTTATACTATTCTCGTTGAAAAACCAATGGCCATGATTTAATCTCAATCGATGGCTAAGATTAATTAGACTCTAAAAAACCCTAACTAGTTTCTAGAAGTCTCTAGAGGAATCAAATAATTAATTAATTATCTAGAATCTAACTAACTCCTTTCTAGAAGTCTCTAGAAAAATCAATTAATCAAATAATATTCCTTGGGCTTGGAGACACTTGTCCAAGCTACATAAATTAACACTCCCTCTTAGCGACGAATGTGTTCTGCATGACACCCAACATATCTCTAAAGAAGATGAATTTCGCCTTCCCCAATGCCTTTGTCAAAATGTCCACTACCTACTAGTCTATAGGTATATACTGTAGTTGAACAATCACCCATTGTACACAATCCCTGATGAAATGATACCTAATTTCTATATGCTTAGACCTATCATGAAACACCAGATTCTCAGACAACTTGATGCAACTCTAATTGTTGCAATGTATTCCGTAGTCTCAACCTTCTAACCAAACATGGCTAGCAACAACTTTCAAAGCCATATCGCCTCACATGTTTCCATGCTAGCTACTATGTATTCTGCCTCTATAAAACTCAGAGCCACAAAAATCTACTTCTTGCTATACGAAGAGACAACTCCTGATCCCAAACTAAAGCAACACCCTGAAGTGTTTTTCCTTTCCCTTGTATTGCTTGCCCAATCTGCACTAGTATAGCCTATCAACCTGATACCATCACCTCAAGCATATTTGATCCTATACTTGATTATACCACATAAACATCACAACACATGATTTGTTTTTATCCAATGCACTCTCTTCAGCTCAACCATGAATTGACTAAGAGAGTTTACTACAAAGAATATATCTGGCCTGGTGTTGACCAAATACATGAGAGACCCAATCAACTATCTATATAAGGTAGGGTCTACATCCTTCTCCTTGGATGAGTCTACCTTCTTCCAATTCATTATCATATGAGTAGACATGGCTCTACAATCCTCCATCTCAAACCTCCTCAATATTTTGATGCAGTATTTCCCTTGTCCAAGGAAAATCTCTCCATTTGTCTGTCATACCTCCATGCCTAGAAAGTAGTGCATAAGCCTCAAATCCTTCATCTCAAACTCTACTAGTAGGTCCCTCTTGCACTCCTCTATGAGCCCCAATGAGCCTATTAAAAATAAGTCATCCACATATAGAACAAGAATGAGAACCTCACCCCAACCACCAAGTAGTAGAGGTTACCATCCGCCTCACTCTTCATGAAGCCCATTCCCTACAATTATCTATCAATGTGCTCATACCATGACTTGGGAACCTACTTGAGTCCATACAAATCTCTCTTCAATCTACACATGTGGGTTTTGCTACTGTGTGCTACAAAGCCCTCTAGTTGTTCTATGTATACCTCCTCTATTAATGGGTAAGTGCACCAATCTGTGACACAATTTAGGTGCCAAATTAAAAAAACGATCAAAAAAACTCAAAATAAGGCCTTTGGCACATGCCAAATGTCTAAAAATACATTTGGTGTGCGCCAAAGTATTTCTAGACATAAAATGCAAAATTCGGGTTTGGAACCCTCATTTTGTCTTCAACCCGCAACTTGAGAAGGAAGATTTCAAGTCTGCAACTTGCGCTCACCATATCTCCTCCATTATTTGCATCCTTAGCTTTCCATTTTCCACGAAAATTCTTCCAACACGTTGGAGAGGTCGAAGATTGTAAAGAGGTGTGTATTTTTATTCTATTTATTTCGAATTTGATTTGGAATGCAACTTTAAATAGATTTTTATAATAAAACTTTGTTCTAATTCTCAGGGAATTAATCTCCACCTCAAAACATTGAGAATTCACAATCACCCCCTCATCAAGAGCCTCCCATACAAGAACAACCTGAAACCCCTCCATCAATTCATAGGCATCTTCAAGGAACACAAGAAAATATTCAAAATCAAATTGAAAACAATAAAATAGACATTCAACAATTAATTGCAAGATTAACCGAGCATGCCGAAACCCACCCTTATAGGAGAGGGATTGTTGAATCATTGAAGTCAATTTTAACTCATGTAGGAGAAATGAGCGAGCAAATCAATTTTTGGTCAACTAAGAGATATGATATGAGGCAATTTTATGCTAATGGTCTTGCATATGCAGATGTCAAAAAACTAAAAATTAGCAAAGCCGAGTTGTGTGCCCTATTTAAAGACCCAAAAGCCAATGAACCTTTGTCCCATGCATGCAGGAGGTTCCCCATCCATTGGTGCCACCATGATTTAATTAGAAACAAATTTTGGGAGCGGTGGTGGATGGTATTTGACCAACTTCCATGCAATAACCATGAGGTGCCACAATACGTTTTGAGGAAACTCTATTGCGAGTTTGTCCTCAATAAAATGCCAAACTATTTTGACATCTTAGACTTTCAGGGTAGAGGTGGGGGCTCCACACATGATAGACCTATTGCATGACGTAATCCATAGTTGCCACCGAGAGCCTTGGGCAGACCCATGGTGGAGCGTGTCATTGTTCCTTCCATTGTTAAGGACAGTATAGAGGTGGACACAATGAAGTCGATTGGCTCACTCACCCAAACCATTTTATAGTGTGCGAGTCCTCTGGTAGAGCTTGGTGTGGAGGAGACGTGTAGGCCCTGAGCTCCACCCCACCATTGTGGCACTTGTGGTGTTGTTTGCACGTATGATTATTAGGGTGCTCGTGATGCAGCTACATAGCCTACGTCAGTTGCAGAGGCGATGGATTTCACAAATTATATTCTGAATGATACATTTGGCATTGACACTCAGGTAAAATTTAGCAAGTTATTTTAATGTTGTTTATTAAAATATATTTTTAAATTTAAGAATAACTAAATTAGTAGAATTTTGATATGATGAAATTTCAAGGTCGCACTATTCATGAGGGATGCTCTATTCCTACAGACCCTTATACATTCTTGACGATGGGTCCACAGGTATGCAACTAGTATTAAAGATATTATTATTGCATTTGAATAGTTGAATGTTATATTTGGATGTTTGTCTCATAACATGCTTCGGATTTCAAACAGTTTCCCGGTGCACCTTCTTCCTCCACACCTCGTGATTCATATCCTCAAACAACATACACTCAGGTAGCCTTTATTCATTAATAGGGTTGTAAATCTATGTTAGCTAGTTTTCTTAATTTTGCGTATATACAAATCTAAAAAATTGATGAGAAACACAAACATTGCATTCAAGTATTCCTTGATCATGTCACATTATGTTCTCCTATATCAACATGATACCTGAGATATTGTTTCATTGCAGTTGTTGACAAGAGATAGCCCTGGTGATGTTGGTGGCATGATGGACCATGGAGTTTCTACAGCAATAGCCAGTTCTAATCCATTGAGAGAGGTATGGAATAGATTAGTCAATTTGACATTATATTTTATCTTTTATGGTCTATTATAGAAAATTTTCACGATAATTTTATGTAGTTTAATTTCTATCTTCATGGTTTCTACAGGTGGTTGTCACTCTAGATCATGGACATGGTGATGCTTTAAATGTGCATGATGACTATATGTATGTAGTAAGTGATTATATTTTGTTATATGCCATTCCATAATTCAATTTCTATGTTTTAACATCTTTACTTTTAATAGTATCAGTTGAAGGTCCAGAGTGAAGAAGGAGGAGTAGTGGGTATGTTCGAAAGACAAGACAAGCAATAGTCACTCCATCCAGTCAAATTTCGAAGGCAGCATGGGATCCATTTCCTTCCCCTAGAGGGAAATGACTATGTATTAGTGTTGTTTGTTGTATGCCTATGTGGCATTTTGGAACATATGTTTTGTACTATTGATATATATACGTGATATTTTGTCCAAATGGCTCCTTTGTACTAAGCCTATATGGTTTTTTTGGATATATTTATATACTTTTATCAATATATATCATTGTATAGCCTTTCGGATTTTTGATTAAAGAAACTCTTATTTTGCTACTGCCATTCTTGAATGATGTTATCATGCGTATCGTGTAAGTTGTATGCTTGAATGTTGTAGGCATGGATTTTGTTTACGTCTAATGCTTAATTAATTACCATGGAATGCTCAATAAGCCCCATCTAAAGCGTATTGTATAAGTAAGCTCCATTCGTGGTGGTTTGTATCCTTTGGAATGCTTCAATTAGTTGTGCCTCACCGATGCAGAGGCAAGGAGGCTCAAACCCAATCAGTTTGACAACCTGCCTTCAAGGGGCTCCTAACAAGATTAATACAACCTATTTTGAGCAATCTACACAACCTCAAAGCCCCATCAAACCAAACTCTTCATTCAATACCTTACCCAACAATCCACCCTTGTAGCACTCTGATGTAGAGCCAAGGAGGAGAAGACTCACAACAATGGAAATGTCAATTCTCAATCAAGAACTCTTCTTCATAATGATTCAACCTAATAGGCATCAACCCACCCTTAAGGGTCTCAACTCCTCAACCTTGAAAATGAATAACAAGACTCCACCAAGGCCCTACAAAGACCATCAACATTCATACAATGACAATTGAATCAATTGACAACAATCCCTAAGTCAGATTCATCAAGGTTTCCAAAACTCACATTTGTGACTGGTTATTCTTGTAGTACTCAAAAACTCAGTTTTAGCCAGATTTCTCCCAACCTTTCCAAAACACTAGACAATTACAAGATGGATTGAGATACCCTTTTCAGGGCTACACAACATACCAAAGAATTAGTGGTCTCTCTTTTGGACTGACATAGACTTTCAACACACCTACTTCAATTTTGGCTTCACAATTAGCCCTTTTTTCCAAAGGGACCACCCTTCCAACTTTAGGTATCTATCAAAATTCCTTGGATAGTCTTAGGTCATGGTGCCAAACCTCAAATTTTGTCATTATTTTGTGTCTACAAAGCCTCTAACTCACAAAACCCAAGAAACCCTCCAAAACCTTCACAAAATCAGGGGTTTTAAAGAAACATACAACTCCAAACCTCTCTCAACACTTCCAAATCCCAAAAAACCTCAAAATAATTCTGCACAGACTCATCAAACCCTCACATAACCCTTATAGGCATTAATTCTTGAAAACCTCTCTTTGGTTCCTCACTTCCATGTTGGAAAACCCTTGTTCAGTCTTAGAACAGTCACAAAAACACCACATAACTATGACTCCTTATTCCAAAATGAGTTGAAACACTTATTATAACATTTTTTCAATCAATCCACTGAGATACAGTAGCAAACAACATGTGGATTGATTGTTACATCACAAATTTCCCCTCAAACCCTTGATTCAGCAACATTGGGACAGTCACTGTTTGTGTTGGTTCTCTCTACAAACAAAGAGTTAAGACACCAAATAAAAAATAAATGAATTATAGAGCATATAGACACATCCTCTAAAATTATTAGACCATGAAGAACCTATATGTGCCCGTACAACACTCAAAAAGATCAAGAAAACAATATTTTTCTAGAAAATTGCTCAAAACTGTGGTGTTTATTGTGTAAAATTATTACAAAACTTATTCCACTCTCTCATTAAAGCCTTGGTAAGGATTTTTAAATAATTTTCCAACAACCATATTCTCCTCAATTCCCATAACCAACCTTGGGATTATTTGGTCCCTTAATTACATTTGTTTGTGTTAAAGTTGCTTTGTCAGCATTTTACAACTTATATGATTTCTAATTGACTTCTAAGACACAAAACACCCTTTATTTGCATTATGTTTGATATCTCAAAGCTTATTATACAAAATAAACCTAAAGACACTAACATTTCCCTATTGATATATTCAAATAAAAAAAATTGCTGATGTGGTGTAGGTGCTCTTGCACCAAACTCAAAACCCCGTCCAAGCCTAATTTCTCCCAACCTTTCCAAAACACCTAACCTAATTTCAGGGTTACACAACATATGCCAAAACCAATAGTAACTCTTTTGTACCAACATGAACTTTCAATACACCTCCCTCGCTCGAGGCTTCACAATTAGGCCTAATTTCCAAAGGAACCCCCTCACAAAATCACCTCCAAACCAAGTAAACTTGAAAAAGTCTTAGGGATGCTTACCAAACTTAGGATTCTCCCATTTTAAGATCCCCAAGAACTTGTTCTATTCCTCTACTCACAAACCATCCTAAACCTTCACAAAAAGAAGGGTTTTAAAGAAACTCATAACTCCAGACCTCCCCCAATCCTTCCAAAGGTGAAAAAACTCTACAATACCTCTACCCTAACTTAAAGGACACTCACAATCCCATTCCTTTTAGTATTTCTCAGATTCAGTACTTGAGTTCCTTACTTTCATGGTGGAAACACCCCTGAATAGCATTAGAACTTCACACTCCACTGAGTTTATTTATTCTCTTGGCCTCCAAAGTATTCATACACCAAACTAATCATGGTACAAGCCAATCCACTACGCAATAGGGTCAGAATAGTAGGTGGATTGGCTAATGTGTCATGGTGTTGCCCTCAAAACCCCTAACACATAAAACATAGTAGTAACTAGGTTCGCTGATCCCACACACACCAACGATGGATTTAAACCTTCAGAACAGATGCAAAGATAGTAAAAACATATGCAATAAAGTATCCAAAGCCTCAAGTCATGATAGACTTGTATGAGCCTGTGCAAGGCAAAGAAAATTCAGGAAAATAAAGAAAACCAATGATCAGTGTTTTCAAGTATATTTTGTTATTAGAAATTGAACAAAATCAACCCTCAACTCGGGGTATTACAACAATATATCTTGATACCACCTTCCAAGTACCCCTTGAGCTGATCAACCACCATAACCACCCTTTGTTAGACTTTTAAGATGGCAATTTGCCAATTTTGCTCTTAATTACCATTCATTCACAACTTGATTTTGCAAATACCACCTAACTGACCTATTAAGCCTTTTAAATATAATTGTAAGGTATTTACATAGCATATAGAAATATAGAGAGAAAATACAATAAATATTTTAACTAATGAATTGTAAAAAATGGACTTTTGTAGTTTATATTCATGTCATTGATTACATTGCATTGCACATCTTTCAAAGTCAAAGCATTACTTCACTTTGCATAGCTAATAAGTAGATGTTGATAGATTCTGAAAATTTAATTACAATATAGTTTGAACAAAGTCAACCTAAGCAGTTATGCAATTTCTTCACATTGCATAACTAATAACTAGGAGCAGCTGCCAATTGCATTTTCTTATCATGGAATTCTATGAGACCAAATTTCTTTGAGATATTTTTTCAAATAGTTCCCTCCCTTGTCTATGTTACCACATTTTTCATACATGTCTACCAAAGCATCTTCTCAAACAGTTCACTGCCTTGTTGCGGTGGCTAAAAGCCTAAAACAAGTGATTTTGAACAAGCTATGGATTCTTCAAAAAATATATCAAAAGCATAATAGTAAGCAATAGCATAGAGAAGGTAGTGAACTGTTTGAAAAAATGCATCAAAAAAATTGCTTTGAAATGATAAATTTAGTTGTGCTTTTACTCTTCTTTAACATTGTATCTCTTCTCCTTTTTATAACAAGAGATAAAAAAACATAAAAAATTGTATAACAAGAGATAAAAACTATCTTTTTTGAAATCGAAAGGCATTTTCATAGCATAGAGATATAGAGAGAAAATAAAATAAAGAGTTTAACTAATGAAATGTAGAAAATAGACTTTTGTAGTTTTTATTCATGCATTGCACATCTTTCAAACTCAAAGCATCACTTCACATTGCATAACGAATAACTAGATGCTAATAGATGACAAAATTCCAATTACAATATAGCTTTTGACAAAGTCAACCTAAGCAGTTATGCAATTACTTCACATTGCATAACTAATAACTAGGAGTAGCTGCCAATTGCTTTAGCTTGTCATGGCATTCCATGAGACCACATTTCTTTGAGGCATTTTTTCAAATAGTTCATTCCCTTTTCTATACTATGACATTTTTCATATATGTCTACCAAAGCATTTTATCAAATAGTTCATTGCCTTCTTGCTATGGCTAAAAGCCTAAAACAGATGCTTTCGAAAAAGCTATGGATGCTTGGAAAAAATATAGGAAAGCATAATAGTAAGCAATAGCATAGACAAGCCATTGAACTTTTCCAAAAAATTCCTCAAAGAAAAGTGGTCTCATGGTGATGGAATGCCATGACAAGCCATAGACAAGGCAGTGAACTATTTGATAATATGCCTCAACTATTTGCATTTGACAAATTTTTCCTCGAGTGAAAATTCGCCACCATAGGAAAAAGCCTCTGAGATAGCGAAAACCGAGAAAGGTTATTGTAGAGGGGCCCAATGTGATCCCATAGGATCAAATGAGAAGTTTCTAAGCATCATGATGTCTGAGTAATAACATGTTGAAGTTTGCAGCCATTTTGCACTTTGGACCCTTAAGGGATCGATCCGGTTGAACGTAGCTCAGAGCGATTCTGCATGTTTACGTGCAAAAGAGGACCATGCCTAGTGTAAACATACCTATTCGGATGCGTTAGAACAGTCCGTTTGGTCACACGAGCTGCAGAACGAAAGTTGCACCATTTCGCAACTTTCAACTACTTGCATTTGACAACTTTTTCCCCGAGTGAAAATTCGCCACCATAGGAAAAAGCCTCTGAGATAGCGAAAATTGAGAGAGGTTATTGTAGATTGGCCCAACGTGATCTTGTAGGATTAGACAAGAAGTTTCTAAGCATCACGGTGTCTGAGTAATAGCATGTTGAATTTCATAGCCATTTTGCACTTTGGACCCTTAAGGGATCAATCCGGTTGAACGTAGCTCAGAGCGATTCCGCATGTTTAGGTGGTAAAAAGTACCATTCCTAGCGTAGACATACCCACTCGGATGCGTTGGAATAATTTTTTTGGTCAGACGAGCTGCAGAACGAAAGTTGCACCACTTTGCAACTTTCAACTACTTGCATTTGACAACTTTTTCCTCGAGTGAAAATTTGCCACCATAGGAAAAAGCTTCCGATATAGCAAAAACCAAGATAGATTATTGTAGAGGGGCCCAACATGAACTTGTAGGTTCAGACGAGAAGTTTCTAAGCATCACGGTGTTCGAGTAATAGCATGTTGAATTTTGTAGCCATTTTGCACTTTGGACCCTTAAGGGATTGATCCGGTTGAACATAGCTTAGAGCGATTCCGCGTGTTTAGGTGTGAAAGAGGACCATTCCTAGCGTAAACATACCCACCCGAACACATTGGAATAGTTTGTTTGGTCACACGAGCTGCAAAACAAAAGTTGCACCACTTTGCAACTTTCAACTACTTGCATTTGACAACTTTTTCCCCAAGTGAAAATTCGCCACCATAGGAAAAAGCCTCTAAGATAGCGAAAACTGACAAAGGTTATTGTAGAGGGGCCCAACATGATCTTGTAGGTTTAGACGAGAAGTTTCTAAGCATTACAGTGTCCGAGTAATAGCATGCTGAATTTTGCAGCCATTTTGCACTTTGGACCCTTAAGGGATCGATCTGGTTGAACGTATCTCGGAGTGATTCCACGTGTTTAGGTGTGAAAGAGGACCATTTGTAGAGTAAAAATACCCACCTAGACATGTTGGAACAGTTTGTTTGGTCACACGAGCTGCAGAACAAAAGTTGCACCACTTTGCAACTTTCAACTACTTACATTTGACAACTTTTTCCCCGAGTGAAAATTCGCCACCATAGGAAAAAGCCTCTGAGATAGCAAAAACTGAGAGAGGTTATTGTAGAGGGGCCCAATGTGATCTTGTAGGTTTAAACGATAAGTTTCTAAGCATCACGATGTCCGAGTAATAGCATGCTGAATTTCACAGCCATTTTGCACTTTGGACCCTTAAGGGATTGATCCGGTTGAACGCAGCTCGGAGTGATCCCACGTGTTTAGGTGTGAAAGAGGACCATTCCTAGTGTAAACGTACCCACCTGGATGTGTTGGAATAGTTTTTTTGGTCACATGAGCTGCAGAACGAAAGTTGCACCACTTTTCAACTTTCAACTACTTGCATTTGACAACTTTTTCCTCGAGAGAAAATTCGCCACCATAGGAAAAAGCCTCAGAGATAGGAAAAACCGAGAAAGGTTATTGTAGAGCGTCCCAACATGAACTCATAGGTTCAGACATATATTTCGTAATCACCACGATTTATGAGTAATACCCTATCAAATATTGTTGCCCTTTTGCACTTTGCACCCTTAAGGGATCGAATCAATTGAACCATAGTAGTTATTTTGTTGAATGTCATACCCTAAGGTATGTTAGAGATGACCTAGGTTGCATCGATTTCTCTGAGGCATATGCTGCCCCTACCTTGTCACTTCATCAAAGGACAATAGATTTAAAGGAAGGTTATTCATTAAGGAAAGCATCATGAATGTATGAACACAAGGGAACTGTGAAGGGTCATTGTACATGGCAATGTGCAAATGAAAAGGACAGATTAGAAATGAGTAGTGATCAGTTGTTAAGTACAGTGAGTGTATGATTATAAAGTGCTTGAAAATAAAATTCACTCACTAGAGTCAATGTCCTATGACTGTCAAGTCTATGTCAGTCAATGTCTAAAGACTCCAAGAGCTATGGTTGTGTATGCAACAATAGGTCCTTATGAATGTGGAGTCTTCAAAAAATACAGTAAGTCAATGACAAATATTACAATAGTGATGGAAGAACATCTTGAAAATCCTCCCATTTGTCAATATTTGTAGCAATACATGCAGGGAAATAATCCTCCCATTTCCAACACAAATCATGAAATATATTGTACTTGAGAATAGGACAAAAGGAGTTGCCGCCCAGTTTCTTTTTTCCATTCCACCTCAGTTGGCCCAACTATTTGCATTCCAAAATGGCTCAAAACATGTACATCACCTACTCCATACAAAACACATGGGTAGTAGCCTCTCTGTGGTTGTGTAGTATCATAGGAATTTGGTCCACAAAAAACCTGCAAAAGCCTCTTAATCTTAGACATAGACTCAGATAAAAATCATTAAAAGAGCAATAAATAGATCATGTCAGTCATATAGCTGATGAGACCTACTATCACCTTCATGCATGCTAGATAAGGAGGTTGATTGAAGGTCATACAATGGTGGTGTGCCCTTCGCTACTTTATCATCTCTCAATGACCCTAAGTATAAATTTCAAATATATCACTGAGAGGCTTAACATAAAATGTGTAGCATATAACAATCCGATAAATCTAGGAGATGGAAAAGAAAGAGAAGATTGACAACCAGAAAATGCACCAGCAACCGATGTTTCTCATACCACTGAACACTTGCACCAGCAAGCGATGTTGTTCTTTTCTTATATACTTTGACAAACTTCAGTATTACCTATAGTCACAATCAGAAAAGGATCAATGACAGTCGTAAATGCATATGATATCAAATAGTAATCATGAAAAAGCCTTATTGCAAGGTCTTGGTCCAAAAGAGTGATCAATAACATGGCTTTACAAATTCAATGTGCATACTTACAAATCAATCCAAGGAACCATCCGGGTCTGCTCTAGTCTTTATTATGTTGAGTATTGCCTCGTGGTCAAACTCACAGACTTTCCACAAGTTCTTGTTCATAGGTTTACCCTTATATTTGATCAAATGAACATTGGTGGCAACGACAAGGCTCGAATACTAAAGAATTTTCCGATGCGTGTCGAAGTCCTCAAATAACCAAATTGCAACATTCTTAATTAGATACCTTCGAAGCCATGTTCTAGTAACAACCATCGAACCTGTAGGATATTCTATGTTTTCTCCGTCTATAACTGGGGACTCCAATTTCTTTTTGGCCTCGATACAATGGCACAGGTAATAATCTATACCCTCTTCATTGTCTTCATCTGCAATTACCACATAAACGTGCCCTGCATTGATATGTTCATCTTGTTAGATTTATTTACTAAGCAACATAATAAAACTTGTAAGTAAGATATATTACCTGGTTCTAGTAGGTCCGATACATGATCAAATTCAATGGATGATTGCATCTTCGTGATTTGTAGAACCGTCGAGAGCTAATAAGTGTCAAGTGGGGTTAGACTTTGTTGGTGTTTTTTCATGTAAACCAGATTTGTCTCCTAATCTACCTATGGAACTGCCAAATTTCCAATCAAGGGCAGCTCGGAGGACCTGGACCAACTGACGAGGATTTTAATAATAAACCTCCTACACTTTGGGCTCTGCAAGACCCAGGAGGGTGGTCCCTATAGTGTATTTATGATCTCTGCACCAAACTCATAATCATGTTATTAAAAGTTCACAGATAATCCCGCTTAATAACTCAACAGAATGAGATAAGACTGAAATGAATTGGCTATTCATCAGTAATATCAACCACTTGGAGCATGAGATGATTATAATATCATTTCATAATTTATGATATTCATTTTAATTGCAAGTTGGCGGCAAGCCCTAAGTAAAGACATACAGAAACATGATTTTATAAATTCATACAATTTAGATCAGTGCCATATACCATTGGGGAGTCAAGTTTACAAACATTCAAGAAATAACAATAGATTCAAATATATAACACATATGATCCCTAACAACATTGCATTACAATATTGTCAATCCCTATCCTAGCCCAATACTTCTTACCAAATCCTTTTACAAGCATACCCATCTATGATTCCATCCAAGCATTTAATTAATTCTTTGAATTAAAGCCAAAACGGAAACATACTCATCATAACAATGAGATGAACATCATAATCCTTGATCATTTTATTCAAAATTATGATATGTTTGTACAAGGGAGAGACAAGAGCTCGAGATATGTCATCGTAACTCAAATGCTAGTACTGTTATGAACCTTGAAATTTCATAAACATAAAACCCATTACAAGAGAACCCCAAACCTAAATTGCCTTAACATTCAGAAACAAAATTCTTACAATATTTTCTACAACTAGACCTAGACTCAACCTTCAAAATTTCTGGCTTGCCAACCCCTACTTTTGGCCTTGAAATCCTTCTTATAGAAATGAAGGAGAAAACAAGCATTGGGCCAAAAGTTACACATGCCATCAATTAATAGGACCACTATGTGCCCCTTCAAAACAATGATCAAGATTACCAAGTCTTGGAGCATCTTCCCGTTGATCTTTAGCCCCAATACAACAGTTGTTGCATTGGTTACATCTCAAAATCTGTGCTCAAAACCGTCATGGAATCAAAACCATAACTAGTTACACTGTACCCGTTGAGCTGTAAATTGCAGGTGGAAGATACCGTTTTATTCCTCTTCAGTTAGGTACTTGTCCACCCAAATTTGATATTCTTCATCCATGGGCCAATTAAAATTCACCACCTCGATCACCCTAGTATTATAAGGTGTGAATTTCACCACAACCTGGTTGGCTTCCCTTTCAAATGACTCCAGAAACATGCTAGTATTAATTATTTTATCCATGTTGCTTACTAACAAGTCATGATTTGAGTCATCACAAATCAATTTGATTTGTGCACTGATGACTTCTTCTGCCCTTTCTTTCCACTGATGCAATTTCTTCATGTTTCCTTGTGCATCCATTATATCGGGCAAAAAGGTATCACTCCAATCATTAAAACCTTTTACCAATTCTCCAATTTTCTTACTCAAGTCATCAAGTAGGGCCTAGAATCCCTTTAATGATTTCACAAAACTTTGAGTAGGTTTTAATAATTGGGGCCTATTATTTGCATCAAACTTGGAATCCCTAAACATAATGTCTAAGTCAATGGCACGAGGGGTCTACTTCTCAACCAGGGGTAAGACAACATCCCGATCCCTGTTAATATGTTGTAAACCAGTCAAAAATAAAGAATATAAAGAATGAACAGATGACAGCCTAGAATCAACCTTCTCATTTAAGTGCCTCAACACGATGTCAACCACCTCATTGTGTTTAGCCATGGCATCATTCTCACTAGCCTTTAGGGTGGCCTGTAACTCTGTGATCTTACTCATTATTTGCTTTTTGGTGGGGTCCACAGAATATTCCATTTCCTCTTCAATCGGCTCTGGCATAGTGCTAGGAGCAGGTGTCTGAATTAGGGATCCAGAGATAGAAATGATCAGGACAGTAGAGGGTAATGACCCCAAAGTAGTAGGTATTTCTCTAACAACAGGAAAATTGGAAGATTCTCCCACCTGCCCATTCTTTAACCTATCTACTTCAGACTGTAGCTCGACATTTCTTTGTTGCATTTTACTATATTCCCCAATTATTGCATTATATTTTTCCATCAGGCTTCTCCTTTCAGCCTCTTCCCTTTCTGCTGTCCTCTGGGCCAATTTGGCCACATTCAGTGCCAAGCTTGTGGCTTTTGTTACTGAGGTTTCAGAAGCTCTTTTGATAATGAGCCCGCCTCTTAGATTTGGGCGAATGTCTGCCACATTTGGTTTTCTGCCCTGAGGTGCCAGTGCCCATATGGCTAATGTCTCATACTCTTCACTAAAAGCAGAATCCTGCAGGGCTGCCTTGACTTCCTCTTCACTGCTCTGCATAGGATGCTTGGATTGCATAATAACATTGAATGCTATAGCATCAGCTATGTCCCATTCAGGGAGGAGTAAGACACCTGCTTGGGTCGCAAGTTTCCTTCCTTCCTCAGGAGTGATTTTTTTGAATTGCTCCATCAATTCAGCCTTTACTTCATCATCATTCTCCTAATCTGACCTATCAGGTCTTGACTCCCTCCTGCTCTTGCACTTGTCCTGATATTCTTCTAATTTCATTCTCCAAATCAGTTGCAAGAATACAAGAGTTTTCACAAAGGCATCATCATCCAGGAATGCCTTACAAACTTCCATCCTAGGATCCTGCACATACTACCCCTTTATATCCATATTAGTGAGCACCAATTGTGTTGATCTAGGAGGAGAGGGGATACCAACCTGCATTTCTTGGTCAGTTATGACTATTTCATCCATCAGAACCTCTTGTGGTTCCTCAATCCTTTGCCTCTGAGGGCTTGGCTCTGATGAAAGCTCCATAGGATCATCTTTTGGTGGTGAATCTAAATCTATAATCTTTATCCCTCCAAGCTTCCTGACCCCATGACCCGGCAGTGATGATGTTTTCATTATTTTTTTTCCCTTTTTATTTCCTGCCTCTTCATCACTGCTACTATTTTTCCTCGTCCTATATAGAGGTCTATCCACTGATGGTTGGTAAGTTGGCCTTGTTTCCTCAGGCCTCACCTTTGATTCCTGAGTCCCCAAGTCTAATTCTAAATTAGCCTTCTTGGTCCTCAAGATGTTCATGATCTCCTTGAAATTACTCATCAAAAAATCAATTCTTTTATGAAATGGAGTAAACTCCATTAATGGATCATACCTTGGATCCAGTTTATGTACCATGGCCAGCATTTTCTCATATGCAATCCACTTCTCCTTATTCAATTATTGCTGGTTTAAATCAAATTCATTTCTAATTAGATCTTCGGGGAAGTTGAAAACATGAATAAATTTACCACCCTTAATCTTCTGCCTAAATAAGGCAAAGAATCCCTCAGGGCCATGTTGTCTTGTAGATCCATTCTTCAAATGGTATTCATCAAAATATCGGTCAAAATGGACCCATCCTCCCTTAAAGGATACAAAGTTAGAGACAACTGTATAATCAGGGAACAAAGTCCCTTTTCCCCTTCTTGTCAAATTTTCTTCATGAATGTAACCTAATTGCCACATCACTTCTGCAAATCCCATCCTTGATGGTATATCATATGGGAGAATATGAGGAGCTCCCTGGAAACCATAAATTCTCAAAACAGTACTCACAGGGTAAAGAATAATGTCACCCCAATTGTGGTACACCTTTAAATCAGGTCTCCTTATTTTGGGTTGGAGGAAATCATGCAAATCCTCAAAAATTCTTGGCACATTTACCACCAATTTAGCCATAAGCCTAGAGGCAAAGCAGTTATCAAACTGCACAAAACTAGCACCTCCCTTGTTACTAGACATGTCTGCACCCCAAGCCTATACTAGTAATCTCTCTCCATTTACCTCTCGCTTCAGCTCCATTTTCTCTGAGAAGAAGTCAACATTCTCATACAAAAACATATGCATTAATAAGGAGTACCAAAAGAAAGGAGTACCAGAATCTCCATTATGCAACTTCAGCAAACCCTCATGTATCCTTTCAGTAAGGAATGAAGGATAGTCATAAATCACAGAAAAATTAGGGTGTTGAATCTGAGCCCCCATGAACATATAAGTGATGGGCATCACATTGCTAGGGTTGAAACCAATAATTTGCAAAGTGAATAGAACGTTGCCAAGAAATTATCAGTGAAACAACTTATCCTAAAAGGCTCCCAGTCAGTTGGGCTGATGTGAATTGTTGAATTGTCCGCCCTGGCCAAATGAGGGGGAAGCAATCTTGACCTAAAAAGAGGCTGAGATCTGGCATATTCGTGCTTCATCTCCTCAAAGTCAATTCGAACCAGAAATGAGCTATACTCACTCAAATTAAAGACCTAATGAATTGTATTAGCATTCACGTTCAATAGAACGCTACCATCATTATCCCTGATAATCCGTGTGATAGGGTCATATCGTGCAACAACTACCCTAAGCAGGTCAACATCCAGAAACACATACAAAAGCTTTCCCATGTCATATCTCCAACTATTTGAAAAGGATGAGACACATTTCGTTGCCCATACCATCTTCTAAACAATTCCAAACCCGTCATAGGTACTCTGGCATCTGCAATATTATAATTTTTACATCTTAATCCCTCACCTAGGGCTATCCCATTCATTAAGACCAAACCTTTCTTCATGTCGTTTGTTGACAAAGGGAACTGGTCCAGGAAATCATCATATATATTTTTGTGTATGTAATCAATATGGCTAGAATGCTGCTTTGGTGGTGCCATTTTAACAACTAGGGCTTCTTCAAAAACAAATTTGAAGACAAACTAAAATTACCCAAAGCGGAATTACAGGAAAATCTTGCAAATTTCTCACAATCTAGAAGGAACAGTAACCCCAGAACTTTAACGAAGAAAACCACCGATAACACAATGCAACCCTTTCTTGAATCACGTTCAAATAGAGATAGTGGTAAGAAAAATCAACTTACAAAATTTGCGCCACATAGAAAAAACAAACCCGTGCTGAAATCGCTTTGAAAACTTCTATCTTTGGCTCTGGATCACTTCGAAAACACTTGAATGTCTTTATGGCAATGCGATTATGAACTTAAATACTCAGAAATGATGAAAACAGCCAAGTAGATGTCTCGTCTGCCATTAAAGCTTACTTGTGTGCCATGCCGATGGCTTCAATTACATTTGATGCAAGTTTAAAATCTCGCCATTGATCTCATCTTTCTGTTAGAGCATCGAACGACTATCTTGAAAAAAGCTGACAACACTTCCATGTCATCATCAAGAGCTCACCATAAAACGCAGCCTTAAAAAGTACACGTGGTGCCCACCCGTGATATTGCTATCACCCAAAAGCCAGCAGTGATGTCATCGCAGGATGGTGGGCAACGGTCAAGATCAACCTCACGAAGATCGACGGTCGGTAAAATAACCCCTGCAAAATATTAAAATACTTAGGAAAATAAGGGGAAAAAGACACCGCCTAGGGCAACGACAGTTGATGACTCAAGGTTGTTTTTAACAGATAAAGCATGGACCAGTTCAGACTTAGGCGAATAAAAGGTTGGGCGAAATTTCTTATTTTATACTAAAAGGGGCCATGCCTAGACGACCACATAGGACATAAGTTGTTTTTAAAAGACCCTCTCCAAAAAGGTAACGATGAAAAGACCCAACCCAATAATAGAATATCAAGGTCCCATGGAAGCAAGGTAGAAATCCACCTTCAGGTATCCTCTAAATAACAAGACAAACCAGAAATAATGGAAGATCAAGGATTTAAAATTTAGGTTCCATCAGACTTCTTACAGACCATTCATCAACCCACTCTGTTGACTCGCAATCATTCCATGATTGAAGTGTACATGCATAACAAAATCATGCCATCTTCCTTGTATGGATAGTCCATGTACTTGCTTTGGAGCTTCTAAAAGAGTGTAGCTCGCTCGATCCTGTTAGTGTACAATAATCCTCATATTTTGCAATGTTAGTATCATCTACTAAATGAAAAAATCTATGAACTAAAGAATTGCCTTCACTACTTGGACCCATTGAACCATTGCACCACTGGACAATTGATCTTGCATCTATCAACTTTACACTGTTTGTGTACTTTAACTCTTCTCGTGCTAGGGCTCTTTTGATACATGCACCTGCTCCATCATGCTCCCCCTTTCCATGCCCGGCCTCTGAGAAGTTCCACATATGTTGAACACCACTAATCCTATGCATCCTGCTCAACCAGTAAAAAATTTTGGCATTCTTGAATTATGATGTACAATTATCTAACCATATGATATGTTGACTAAATGGTATGCCCCTACTAGCCAGATCGGCATAGAACATATGAAAGCAACCTTGAACAAACTCTATAGAATGTGTGCGATCATCACTGATGTAAAAGTGATACTCCCTCAATACTTTCCTATTTTCCTTTGTACTATCATTTGCATGAATGAATGCTATATGTACAAATATAGAAACATGCACAGAGTTGTAGTACTGTGATTGCACCTCGTTCTGTGGTTGTAGTGTGTAGTTCTTAGCAAAGTTGACAACTGAAATGATATGACGAAGTGGAAATGTGTCCTTGCATAACTTAAACTATGAGTCCAACCATTGTGCTCTGTGTGTATGCATTGCATAATCATAAACCACCCGATCATGAAAAATGCCCATAAACTGATACACTGGAATCTTATCACTAACCAATTCACACTTCTTTGCTTCTTTCCCATCTTTTAGACTGTATGCCACTATCATATATTTTCCAAATTCCACAATTTTGTCTCCAATTGTGTGTGTACTAGCCATGTGTTGGAAAATTGGAAAATGTTGCATGCCACCACAATGATCACATGTGCCATCCAAACATGATTTTTTGTAAAAAAATTGACCATCCTCTCTTTCACATAAAATGGAAGACAAAAATTTCCTTGACGATTTAGGTGGAGGCATTATGTTACATTCCTGCAAAACATTGTCAGTATGCATATCTACACATATACGTTGATAAACATCATAATGGTTAGAAAACTCAATATGAACCCTACAACAACAAGTAGTGCGTGTGTGATTTATTTTGACATAAAAAGGCTTTAGCATTTCAAAATACCTTTGACATATTTTAATTTCAGGAAACTTTTGTACAAAATCAGCAAAAAATTGGGTTTGAGTGGTATCCAAATAATGCATTGGATGTGGCTCACGGTTTATACTACCAATTCTCCTTCTTACAACATCTCTTTGATTAGGATAGGTCCTTGTGTTATCCTTCCAATAATTCACAATTAAAGATCTCAAGCCTTGAGCAATTCTTGTGTCTTTTTGTGGCACTCTACCCGAAAATGCCCATAACTCATTGCTATTTGAATCCTCCACTCTTTCACGCCTTCCTTTGGCTCTCATTAGAGATGATCTACTTATTTTCAAAGACTTAATTGCCTTTATAAGGTTCACCTTGTTCCTTGTTTGACTGCTTAACAGTGTTGTTGTCATCACACGTCGTGTGGCACAACTATCCTTCATGTGTGAGGTGGAACCCAGGCTCTCGTATGCACTCATCAAGTTCCTTACAATGGAATTTTCACTCAAGTCATTCAAAACTCTTAGCCCAAGAGCCTTCATGGTGGGACTAAATTTTAGTTGCCTCATCATTTCAAAAAATAGTTGGCATCTTCCACCCTCACTTAGCTTCACAAAAAACAAACTCCATATCCTTTTTGCATATCTTTGACATGTACATTTTGGAATCTTATTAGGCATCCATTTCAAAACATTGGAATCAATATCAATAAAAAATGTAGGATTTCTATGCAAAACTCTAGGAGGAGTTCTCAAATGTAAATTTGTGTCAATATTGGGAAGGTCAACAACATCAGGGATAGATCATGTACCTTCGATTGGAGGTGCAATTGATGACATACCTTGAGATTGACATGTAAACGATGTTGTACCTCCAACTTGAGATGTCGTTTGCAGAGTTCCTTCAAATAGAGATGTTTTTGCTGATGTACTTTCAAACCGCAATGTTTTTGATGGTGTGTCTTCAATTGGAGATGTGATTTCCGATGTACCTAGAAAACCACATGTTGTTGTCAATTTTTCTTCAACTGGAGATGTGCATTGAGCTTCACCTATGGTTGATGATGTGCCCCCAACTTCTGTATTCATTCCTGTCCTTCCACGAACTTTCCTCATTCGTGCCCTTTGTTTTGGAAATTTGACATCTCTCTTAGATTGCACATAAGTTTGTGGCTATATGGGTTGCAATTCCTTTGCTTCACAAGCTACATTTTTTTATTCTCTTCTTGTATTTTTAACTACACACTCTTTTGGTGTTAGAGGCTTCAGTCGTTTCCTCGGCATGACCTTGAATGCTACATGTCCACAAACACACATAGAACAAAAGTAAGTAATGCATTTTAGAAAAAAAATTATGCAAAGAGGGGTGGAAACCATTCAATACAACAAATCAATGAGAATCAGAAACCTAGGGTATAAATTGCTGCCACCTAAATGAAAACTAGAGACTCTTGTGTTTATTTTTCTCAAAACCAAATTTTTGATTGTCAACAAATTCATGAATAATATGGATTCAAAGAAGGGTCTGTGATGCTATATCTTATCATTATTCACTATTTCTTTGGCAATGAGGTTTTCCAAATTAGATGAAAATAATTTTTTTCCTAATTAGTTGGAAAAAGAATGAAATACAGTGAATTCCACTAGCCATGCTGGAAATCGACTACTATAAGCAATGCAAATATAATTCATAAGTAAATTTATGTTAAGTAAATGTCATGTTTTTTATTTTTTTTGTTCTTGAAACTCATAAAAATTGAACTTTTTTATGCAAATCCCATCTAATTCAATGTTGAATTCTAAGTCTAATTGTTATGATTAATAAAATCATTAAGGAAATTTAGTTTATATTGTCAAAAAAAAACAAATATACTAAAGACAAACATTTCAATTTACCAAAATGAATATATTGCCTCAAATAATGTAAAATGATGTAAAAACTTCAAAATATCTTCTTCTGCGTTGTCTACCATGCAGATTGGTGGTAAAAAGGTGATGGATCAAGCATAGATTGGTACAATATGAAGTCAATTGCAGGGGAAAAGGTGTTTCTGACATGGATAAAGTGTTGAACCAGACAAACACAGGGCCTGAATCATGGGCTCAACCCTTATTTTTACCGTTTCAAGGTAAAACCCATTTGGCGCTTGCCAAATATGTTCCTCTGAAAAGGAGAGACTTCAGAGAGAGGGAGTCAAAGTGGGAGAGAGGGGGTGGAAAGGAGAGACCTAAGAAAGTAGGGTGGGAGGTAAGTGAGGCCTGACAGAGAGGGATAGTGACATAAGTGAGGCTTAATCCCTCAACCCTTAAATCCTAATCCATAGAGATAGAGACAGAGTGAGAGAGAGGGAAGGAGAGTGAGTGGGAGGGAGACACCCAAGAGAGAAGGAGAGGGAGACAAAGTGGAAGAGAGGGGGTGGGAAAGAGATACCTAAGAGAGTAGGAGAGAGAGGGAGTGAGAGATAGAGGGATGGGAGAGATACAAGGAGTGAGAGAGAGAGAGAGACTTGAGAGATAGAGAGGGGGTGGGAGGGAGAGGGAGTACTCAAGATAGAGGGATTCGAGAGAGATGGAGGGGGTGGGGGGAGATACATGAGATAGAGGGAGAGAGAGAGTGGGAGGGAGATATCTAAGAGAGGGAGAGAGAGAGAGGGAGAAAGACAAAGTGGGAGAGAGTGAGAGAGAGGGAGTGGGAGAGGGATGGGAGAGAGATAGAGGGAGTGAGTGAGTGACATACCTAATAGAGGGATTAGGGTAGAGATTTTAATTGGGTTTAAGGGTTTAAGTGTTGAGGGATTAGGGTATTGGTTTGAGGGTATTGGTTCAGGGTATTGGTTTGAACGTATAGGGTTTAAGGGAGATGGGAGAGAGATAGATGGATTGAGTGAGTGAGAGAGAGACTTGAGAGAGGGAGAGGGGGTGGTATGGAGAGACTTGAAAGAGAGAGAGAGGGGGAGGGAGTGGGAGAGAGATAGAGGGAGGGAGGGTTAAGGGTAGAGGGTAGAGGGTTTAATGGTTTAGGGTTTAAGGGTTAAGGGTTTAGGGTTTAGGGTAGAGGGGAGAGAGAGAGAGAGGGAAAGAAGTTGGAGATATTGAGAGAGAGGAGGCAAGGAGGGAGAGAGAAATAGGTATAGAGGGACAAATAGGTAGAGAGAAGTAGATATTAAAGCAAAGATAGAGAGAGAGGTAGGGATGGAGAGAGAGGTGAGAAAAAACAAAGAGAGGTCTAGGTAGATAGAGGTGGGAGGAGATAAAGAGAAGTAGAGGGTAGAGTTTTAAGGGTAGAGGATAGAGTGTTTAAGGGTTTAAGGGCTAAGGGTTTAGGGTTTAGAGT